>OX336416.1:76087172-76687172 GCA_946903255.1 Schistosoma spindalis | reverse complement strand
GATTCAGAGATTAAGTTGACTGCTCAACGTTCCAAGCTTACCCTTCTCAACATAAAAGTGAGAGATAACAAATAATTTGATACTGTCATTCATTAAAATACTTAAATCTAAACAACTTATTGAAAGTATGTCTAGTTACTTAAATAAATATTATTCGCTAAATAAATCTCTCCCAGAATGAAGATTTAGTACCTCAATATATGTGTAAATGATTTACTTAGCTTTCACCAGGTTACGCAACCAGTAATGCGACATTACTATCCGCATGAGTGTAATGAACAGTATTTTTTCTTGTGTCACTTTACAGCTGTATGATACGATCACTAAAAAAGAATAATGTAAATCAATCACACGTAGCGAACCATAATCATAGTCGAAATTCCACTCAGTTATCAGATCTCCTATTTAAGAGCCACAATAAAAAGAGAAACCCAGCCAATAAGTTTATGAATCATCATCAAGTAAGATGAATATGGAGAATGATATACCACTTATGGTAAATAGCATACTAGTTAGTTTCGAAGTAGGTCGGTGAAAGAATGAAACATAGAGCTACAGAATACCTTTGGGTTCCTCTACAAATCATATGCAAGATTGTTAAATTTCTAATTGTATTCCTCGATATAGTTATATTCTACAGCTGGAAAACTAATAAATTGTGAATAAAAATCAAAACTTCCCCGTAACCTTATAATCGTAAAGTTTCGGCTTTAATTTTTCTAACACACTACCCTTGCTACTTTACTTTCTACACTTATTCATTAATGCTAATGTTTGCAATAAAATAACAGCTATTAAACACATCTGTTTTACATTTCTAATAAGAGAATCTATACTAATATATTATTTATAAACAATGTATTGCATAAAAAAGTACTAAGCTGATATGAGTAAATTATGTACTTTTCTGAAACTTTTAGTTTTACATCTAATGAAGGTTAAAACATTGAGTTCAGAGTCATACAATTACATCAAAAACTAAATAACTGATTAATTACAGGGAAACTATAAAACAAGATAAATACGTTCAAATGCTGAAATATAACATACACTGAAACATTTGGAAAGATTCTACCATATCGATAAAATATAGTAATAATAGTGATAAAATGATTACTCAAAATTTAACTTAAGTTAATTAATTACCTCATTTTTTGAGTGTAATATTCAAGTTCAGATTCTTCTAAAATCCGGGAAAATTTTCAAAATAAAGTTATATGTAATCAATAATTTTGCATATTGCAAAAAGTATATATATATATATCATTTGATATCAAGTGTAGTTTAGATAACAACATAGCGGCTAACACTTTATTGCTTGGCTAAAATAAGCTAAATATCATTAAACACATCATATTGCTTCGTTTAATTACTGCAGTTAAACATAGTAACACATTTTGAATTACATAAGCATCTAATATTTTCCACGTCACTGAAAGTGTTGAGTTTGTATTCATGAGTTATAGCTCGATAATGAACATTCATAATTCAAATCATCACTGGTTCTAGAGAGAATTTCACTATTTAACTCTTTATTTATCATTCATTTTATTTGCTAAGTGTCTTATCCGTTCCAATGTGTAAATCTTTAAGTGAATATTATAAGAGTTATTTTCATTTTTAAGTGATCAACGTACAAAGTGAAAATGTGTGACTGGAACTAAAACTCAAAAGCTTTTACATTGTAAATGTGTTACAAAAACTTCTCTTTATAATAATAAGCGAAATTTCAAACGATTTTTTACGATAATTGTGTTTCATGGTACAAAATTATTCATCTATTTCTGTTCAAATTGTTTCATCATTGTGTGTTATATTATTCTATCAAATTTGTTGTTATTAATCAAACTAATGCCCGTAGTAAATTAATTTTAATGACGGTAGAATCACTAAATGCAATTTTAAAGAAAGCTAAAACCAGAAAACCCATTTGTAAATAATACTATGTAAACTACACTTTCCTGAAAATCTATAATGATATCTGACATATTGACTATCTTGCAAAGTCAGTGATAAACCACTGGAATAAAAAAGCCTATAAAATATTTTCAATATGGGTATTTGTGGAGACTAGTATTTTCACGGTTGAATTCACAAGTCAATTTAAACTAAACCAACATTGAAAACGCGGAGGCACTAGGCAGCCGCTTCGTCCTAGTATGGGGCTTCTCAACAGTGGGCATCCGCGATCCCGTTTCCGGGGCTCGAACCTAAGACCTTTGGTCCAACGCGCAAACGCTTGGCCTCTAGATCACTGAGCTGGCATTCAACGGCGTTAATATCCAACATCAACCGTTCCGCGGTCGTGCGCAATCCTAACCACATACATGCTTGTGTATGCGCATCGCTGAAGAGCCCCATACTAAGATAACACAGCCGTTCAATGCTTCAGGGTTTTCAATTGTGGTCTAGATTAGGTCACCTCGTGAATTCAATTACAAAATAGCTTTTAAAAGTAAGAATACCCATAAGATCCACGACGTTTCAAATATGGTAGGTGAATTTATTTAATTGTATCCTTTTAAAGGAATTTCCAGAGAGCTCACCTTTCAAACCATCAAATGCTTGATTAAGATTATCCTGTTTCGATCTACTTCATTATCTTTGAGCAAACGGAATTCAACTTACTTTTCGATGGCATTTAAATAAAGGAAAGAGAAATACTCCACGTCAGTTGAGCAACTTGAAGAATCTAGAGAGGTTGGTAGAAAAGAATCGTTATTGTTGGCTAGTTCTATAACAGAAATAACCTGTCAGCTAGCTTATCAAAATACGATAGCTTACTTCAGATTTTAATTCCAATGTCTGATCTATAAGATCTTCTCCAATGATACAGCGGGCTTCATAAATATGCACTGGTGGAAGAGAGCTCATTATCTGCTCCCATATTAAGCGAGGAAGACAGCTTAATGCCATTACGGTACAAGTTTATTGTTCAGCAATATCATAAATTTGAAGATACTTGGCAGTTTAGGGTATGAGAACAGTATCTGCGAATTCTATAGTCGATTCAAATTTCAATGCATGAACTGAGGTGAATAACATGATTGCGTTCCAAATTATAATCAATTGTTGTTTTTCTATCATAAACTGGACTATTAAACAATTCCAAAACCAGAAATCAAAACTAATTTAAAAGAATTTTGATATCGTCACTAATATATATCCCTATAAAAAGAACAAAACGCAGTTGCTAACCTGAGTTCTACCTGATCACTAAAATACATTTTTCGAAAAGAAAACAAAGGGTGGAAATATCAAGTGAAAACGTAGTGCATTTAGAAATTTTAACACATGAATCCTGCAAACTCTAGAAGGTAAAAATATTATTTACAGAGATTAAAGTTAATATGTTTTGGATCAGCTCATGAAATAGGAAATAAATATATAAGGAAGGTTAATCCAAAAACTAGAAAGGTGGAGAATGGCAGTTAGTACATAAAAACACTAGGTCCTGGAAACTATAAACAAAATATAACACATCTCGTTTCTCACAACTAGTAGCAAACTTTGAAAATTTTGGTTAACGTTAGGGTTACATAACTTAGCATTGTAATATCCGTACCATGAAGTAAGTATTTAGTTTCACGTATTATTGTATCAGGAATCGTGACATCAAAAGTCCGGTGAAAACTCTGAAGCATCACAAAATGTTAAGTGTTACGAAAGCTCGTAAACACGATGTAAAATATAAATTGTATAAATTAACCCTAAGAGACTAACCATTTTAAACTGTGATAAAAATTGAGATAGCACTTAAAACACTGTTTATCCATCAGAAGACTGTGAGGCGAAACATAATTTCTGAAGATAGAGACTGTCTTATTTAACAATTAAGGTTTTTAATGTTGTCGTTCTAGTTTTGATGGCATATAATGAAAGTAAATGTGGCATACAGTATATGGTATTCAGAACATGTGTCCATATGTTTTGGAATCCAATAAGGCAACGTTTGCAAACATATTGAAGATCTAAATTTCTCCTGATGAGATGACCTGAGCCTTATATAGAAGAGGTGGATGACGGTCAGTAGCGTAATATGAAACATCTACTCTGATATTTACAGCAGAAGAAGCATCTCGTGGTAAGTTTAAACTTGGTCTGATGTGCATACATGATCGAGTGTCTTCAGTTGACTGGTGTTTTGTAATGCCAAAATGATCGGCATCAATGTGGAATGCTGATAAAACAATTCATTTTTGGGAGTTATCTATCAATGCATCTTTTTACTTCTCATTACTCACAGAAAAAAATTTCACAAAATATGTTCGAAACATCACAACACTTGCTGGCAAAGATTTTGGTGATGTTTAAGACGGTCTATACATCAAAAAACAAGTGAAGTTAATTTATTTACATCACCGTCAGTGTATATATCAAGTGTTTGAATGACCTAGCTGATCCGTTGATTCTGAATTCTGGAATACCTAAAAGAACCAGGTAGCTTCAGAGTTTTTAAATTAAAAAAAAAGGATCTATATAATATCTAAATTCAATTGTTTAGTTAGAAATAATCATGTTTGGAAACAAACAGACACATTTTGACTTCATTTACTACGTATTCTATCCGTAATCAAATTAACGTAAATAGATCTGCTCATTTGATGAAAACCACTTTAACTACAAGCGTGAAATTTACTGAGTTTCCATCCATAATAATATATAAACATATTTTAACGAGGGCATTAATTTTTGTTAAAAATGATAACCAAAATATTAAGAAAATAATCAACAATTTCGGAGTCTAAAGTTTTTGTAGAGACCATAAAAATAATAATGTCATATTTTAATGAAGATATAAACAACTAAGGAGAGAATATAATTTATGGAAGAACTAATCAGGTCTACGATAATAGATCTTGAAATTTAAATCTAAATTCACTCATCTATTTTGTAAAATAGTTTCATAATTATAGCTGATGTCAGTTAGTGATCAAAAGCTCATATTTGATTCCTAACGCTAACCATCAACTGTAAATAATAATCCAAACTCCTCAAGCTGATTTATAACACTCACACTGCCGCAGTATGTTGTTAGACATTCTCAAAATCTCTAAAGCGTCGCCCAAAGCTCGTCCATAATTTATAGTCTCACCACAAATTATTTGACGAATTTCAAATAACAATGAAAACGTCAGGATAAAAACTACATCATTGAGAAAAAATTGAAATATCGTACTGTCAGTAAATAGAAACAACAAATAGTTTGATACAGTAAAACAAAAATTGTATAAATACTCTAATTACATCAAGACAAAGACATAGACATCTCCTCTATATAATGACATATGCGTCTCCAAAGATTTATATTATCTTAGTTAACAAGCACTATTTACATTTAAAATTTTAGTGCGATCGTGGTAGGTTTTGGGCTTGAAAATATTCAGAAATACCATAAATATTTTGTTTGTTTCTTGCATAGTTTCAAGACCTTATTGAAATATATACCAAGAAATACATTTCAAAACACGTATTACAGTGGCATCAGAAATGGTTCTAAATGGTTCAAATGAAAACCAAGATTTTTCTGTTATCCAGTGTAAAGAAAAAACCATGACACCGTTTAAGAATTAAAAAATAGAACGTCCGTCCTGTAAAGCTTATGCCATACATGTTCGTAGAGTTTATCAATTTATCTATTGACGACTTTCTGTAATTGTTTTTGCAATTTACTAGCGGTAAATTGAGTAAACAAGCGATCTAAATCGCAACCCCGTTAGTTTTGCTGGAAGTCAGCAACCCAAAACTTCTCGTTTAAATACAGCGAAAGAATCTCACATTAGATCATAAGAGAGACATCAGCCATTTTAGATATTAATTTTAAAAATGCTATTTACCCTAATCACAGTTTTCGTTTTTATATAAATCCCATTCCATGGACCACGTTTATCTGCTGATTGAGAAACTATGGATTATTTGTGGACATAGAAGTTAGCTGCCCTGTTCTCCAAATAATTAAATTATGTGAAATTTCATTGACCGCAGTTTCGTATGAAAAAGCAACACTCTTCTCTTGATCATAAAAATTGGGGCGTTTTATTTCTGCGAACCAATTCTCGTACTGCACAAACGAGCTTTTGATAAATTAGTCTTAATTGTCTCCAGAAAGATAAGCGTTTTCATCTGAACCATGTATTTGAGTGAGAGTGTACAACTTCTAACGAAGATTAATGTAATTCGAAAGAACATCTATAATAAGTTATAACAATATACAGTAACTTTAAGCAGATGATGGTTTGACAATATGGAACTCAACTACATATTACATAGCATTTTATCAACGAACATAAATATAGAGAACAACCGTAGTAGTTGTCTAGAGAATGGTGTTACAAACACAAGTAATACAATAAGTTCAGTCAAAAAGATGAGAAAAAGAAATCGTGATCATACGGATAAGTTGCAATTTACTTTCAATCATGAAAACTTTGAATCGATCAAAGTGGGAAGGTAAACTGTAAAACGTTTCTTGTATAATACGATAGTTTAGCGTGTAGCGTGGTGTCGAGTTGAGCTTGACTATGAACACCGCTACCAGACTACGTGCCAATAGACCAATAAGATTCCGGTAGGCCAAAAATCAGAAGGCAGATGACAGTAGTAGTTGTAATATATTTGTTGGCAATCTCGTGGTATCGAAAGAATACCGAGATCGTGCCAAAGGGGTACAGATGCGATCGGCAAGAAAAGGTGCGTGCGTAGTCAAGAACCGCGTAGAAGGAATGGAATACAATGGAAGACCAAAATGGCTGTTATTGACACAATTAAACAAACGAGCACAGTAAAGCAGTCACTGGTACAATTGGTTATAACAATAATTGTTTTCATCGAACCAATCGCGTTCTGTTGACAAAAGTAGGTCACTACAGGAGCCCCCCGCTAGAAAGGGTTTACACTTTCGATAGTTAGCGGTTTGATTCGTGGGACTGATCGGAAGAAGTGCGGTTGTAGGACGGAGGAAATTGGCGGAACAGGAAGTGATCGTCGATCCTCGAGTTGCCAACGAAATTCTTTTGCGCAGAACGGTACCAGGAGAAGTGTGCTGTATTTGTTGGTCGAATTAGCATACCACACCAGAGTGGTTTGTATCCAGGATCTGAAGATTGCGTTCGTAGGGATGTGGACCAAGAAACGCTGCAGACGTAGGACGAAACCATGTTGAGCCAAGAAACCGGACGCGACCATAACGACCAAGCGTATGCCAGGCGAATTCGAGACCAGATAATCGACTGAGTGCGTTGACTAGAGCTTGGGTGGCCAAACCAGCTTTTGCCAAAGTTGACTGAAGTCGACGTTACCAAACGGGCGATGGTCGGAGGCGTGGGCTCAGGACACAAAAAAAATCAAAAAAAGAAAAGTGTAGCATGCGTGTAGTATAGGAATGATCCTACACCGTATCTGTTATTGACTGTGCGTTTAGTCGCGAAAGCATACGGGTAATCGTACTCGGCGACCGGAACGTGAGACGGTGGTCTCGTTCGTACTTCGTGAGCCTGCGATCTCATCCGAGGTCAAGGGCGGCGTGGCCTGCCGATCTGGACGTGAGACGGAAGTCTCGTCCGTAGATGGTGCAGATGACGCGTGCTGTTGACCGGGACGTGAGAACGAGGTCTCTGATGTATCTAGCGTGGAATCCGAGGTAGACGTAGAGATCCCGCCAGAAGGTTTGATAGGTCTAGCATTGAGTCTCAAGTTATCGGGTAGGGCACTGTCAGTCGTGACAGTCGAGGGACAAACGTACAATGCTATCCATCGTTCTATGAAGCGGTGAGCAACTGTCTCCGCCGTGATAGACGTGATGGGAATAGCTTCGGGCCATCTTGTAAAACGGTCAATGCACGTGAGTATGTGATCATACCCATGCCATGGTGGCAGTGGTCCTACAATGTCTATATGAACGTGATCAAAGCGAGCATCAGGCGTAGCGAACGTGCCAATGGGGGTAGCTACGTGCCTGTGCACTTTTGATCGTTGACACTGTGAGCATTGCTTTACCCACATACGAACATCTTTATTCATGGACGGCCAGACGTATCGTGCAGCGATGAGACGTAATGTGGCTGAGATACCTGGATGAGACAACCCATGAAGGGCATCGAAGACGAGATGGCGATAGGTAGAGGGTACGATGGGTCGAGGAAGACCGGTAGAAATATCACATAGGATAGTACCTGAGCTAGTAGCTAGGGGTACTTCCTGGCACTGAAGGGACGAAGATTGTGGTGCTTCTGTACAGACAGGATCATTTGCTTGTGCGGCGGCCATAGCAGGAAGATCGAGCACCGGTAAGGTAACTGCATTTGCTTGAATACGTGATAGAGCATTGGCAACATAGTTTGACTCGCCTTTAATGTGACGAAGGTCTGTCGTGAACTAGGAGATATAGTCCAAATGTTTGCACTCTCGTAGTGAATAGCGGTCAGACTTGGTATGCAGGGCATACGTTAAGGGCTTATGGTCGGTGAATAAAATGAATTGACGTCCTTCTACTGCGTGCCGGAAATGTTTGATGGCGCAGTAGGCTGCAAGCAGCTCGCGACCAAAAGCGCTATATCTCATCTCCGTGGGAGTAAGGCATCGTGAGTAAAATTCAAGGGGTTGCCAACTACCGGAGATATTCTGTTGCATGACGGCTCCTATAGCGAAATCTGATGCATCAACCGCTATACTAAGCGTGGCTGATGGGTCAGGATGAGCGAGAAGTGTAACTTTAGCGAGAGCCGTTTTTATCTCTGAGAATGCAGTACGTGCGGTATCGTTCAATTCTAATTTGCGTGGATTACCGCGTAGTAAATCGGTTAATGGTCGTAACCGTTCTGCCGCGTGAGGGATAAAACGTCGGTAGAAGTAAACCAAACCGAGGAAAGCCTTCAGTTCCTTGAGTGAGGACGGCACGTTGTACTCCTTGACCGCTCGAACTTTGTCCTCGCAAGGCAGAATACCCTCTTGTCTGATGATCTGACCAGAAATATTATTTCTGATTTACCCAATTCACATTTCTCTGGGTTGACTACTATTCCATTATCCGAAAGACGTTGGAATAATAGCGTAAGGTGTTGATAATGTTCATCTACGCTTGATGATGCGATCAGCAGGTCATCAATATAGACGTGAACAAAATCCAAGTCTCGTACTATGCTATCGATAAAAATTTGGAAAGTTTGAGCAGCAGTCCGTAATCCAAATGATATTCGTAGGAACTCAAACAGACCGAAAGGAGTCGTGATAGCAGTTTTTCGATGTCTTCAAGAGCGACTGGGATCTGGTGATATGCTCGTACCAGATCGAGTTTAGAAAAGATAGTCGTGCCCTTGAGCGATGCCGGGATGTCGTGTATGTGGGGGACGGGGTAGCTATCAAAGCGCGTAACTACGTTTAATGCTCGGTAGTCGCCGCATGGTCTCCAACTAACCCCATCTTTTTAGCGTACCATGTGTAAAGGAGAGGCCCAAGGACTGTGAGAAAGACCAATAATACCAGCAGATAGTAAATTGTCAAACTCACATTTAGTGAAAGCTCATTTGTCCGGTGCCAGTCGGTGTGGTCTTGCCGTGACTGGTGGTCCGCAGGTGACTATGTGGTGTACCACACGATTGGTCACCGATGAAATCTCCTCGAGTGGTTTAGTTATTCTGGGGAATTTTTCGAATAAAGCATGGAATTTATTGTCACGCGAATAAAAAGTGCCGAGGATTCGGTACGCGTACATCGGAGTCTATAATATTAATGGTATTCTTATCGTTATCCGTCATGTCAAATATATATATTAAAAATTAATATGAAAATATACGACAGACGTGGATAGATAAAACAATAGACTCACCGAATTGCCTTCTTTAAAAGATTTGACCGAGGTTGAGGCCTGTTCCAATATTTGGCTCACCAAATGTAGCGTGGTGTCGAGTTGAGCTTGACTATGAACACCGCTACCAGACTACGTGCCAATAGACCAATAAGATTCCGGTAGGCCAAAAATCAGAAGGCAGATGACAGTAGTAGTTGTAATATATTTGTTGGCAATCTCGTGGTATCGAAAGAATACCGAGATCGTGCCAAAGGGGTACAGATGCGATCGGCAAGAAAAGGTGCGTGCGTAGTTGAGAACCGCGTAGAAGGAATGGAATACAATGGAAGACCAAAATGGCTGTTATTGACACAATTAAACAAACGAGCACAGTAAAGCAGTCACTGGTACAATTGGTTATAACAATAATTGTTTTCATCGAACCAATCGCGTTCTGTAGACAAAAGTAGGTCACTACAAGCTCTTTTTCACAACTACGTTTTAAACATTGTTTCAGCTGTTTGAAATAAAATAGAGCACATGTTTATTTATCTAGCCCTATTTGACAATAAATCTCTAATTCGATTATCCGTATATTCACGATTAGACAAATTGAGAACAATTAGATTATTCATTCTTATTAGAAATCTGAAAATTACTCTGAAATCATGAAAATTCAGTTTTAATCTTCTCGTTCTAAGAAATTGTCACTGATCTTCCATCTGTTGATTTTTCTATGAAGTTCAAAATAACTAACAGAAACATTTCTTGCAGTACGATCTATATATAGCATTACGAATTCAATTAATTAAATTTTAAGTTTTTTTCATTTTGCGAATGCTATAATACCTCTTTTACAGAACATTATTTGTTCATCTACTCCATTTAATCAAGTTTCATAATACCGCTATTTTAAGTTTAGAACTACATATCGTGATCTATGCAACAATACTCAGGTAACTCATTATCGAAAAATGGAAAAAGGTCGGAAAGATATACACAAAAAGAATTGAGATTTTTACTCGAGGAAGTTCAGAAGTATCCAAATATTATAGAGTCACCGAATAGTCATAGTGAGACAAAACACAGAAAGTTTGTATTATGGCAGCACATTTCAAAAAAGTTACAAAATAAATTCCCTGATTCTAGCTGTAAATCTCCGATTCAGCTCAGAAATTGGTGGAAAAGAACTAAAAGTAGGGCTAAACAACGTCTTTCGTGTGGACCTTGTTCGACAGAAAAATGTAAATTCACAGAAAATGGTATCAGAGAAGTTCATGAAAACAGCCGAGGATACCTGGAAACAATTTTTTCCGAAATCTGTGAGTTCAGACGTCAGGTAATGACTTCTTATACACCGGAAAAAGAAGATTCAGAATTCACGAAATTTTTAGAAGAAACATCAGAAGATTATAGTCCACAGAATCAAGAAGGTGTATGTGGACCTCCAGAATCTAGTGATTTTGAAAACGACTCAACGGCAGAATCATTCGGGGCCTTTGCACATGGAAATTTCGTATCTTTTACTTGCCATCGCAGTAGAGATTCGCAAGAAAATAATCATGTTCGAAGTTCAAGTCCCAGAGATTCTAATAAAAGGACTAATGTTCCTCCCCAAAATTTTCTTGATTACAACTCAACTGAAACAATTATAAAAAAATATAATGAAGGCGAATCTATGTTACAGAGGGATAATACTAGTGGTTTACTTAGCCAGATTTTCACAAACGCAGCAGCGAGTTTTCTATCGAACTATAAACTTTTAATTGAGAATCCATCACTTTGTAATATGAGTGGAATATACTATTCTGAAAATGATGCATCACACAAAAATTCTGATGAAAACAGTGGTGATGTTTTGACTGAGGAATCAAGTTTGAGTGGAAATTCGTCTTCGTACTTCACCGAAGCTTCTAAAAACCTTGAATTGTCAACGAATGAAGACAATATGTTTTACATTCCTTCAGTTTCAAATCATTCTACCTGCATGCCAATGCTAAATGCACCTAAAACGTTCAAAAAGATTAATAATGGCCCTGAATGTTCGTTTTTGTGGCTGGAACTGATGCAGATAGAAAATGAAATTCTTAAACTTAAAAAGCGAAAACTGGATCTAGAAATTACCATTTCAGACGACTGCCTAAATAATTATTTACAAAAATTACATGTACCGTAAATGAATAACATAGCATATCGATGACTGAAATAATTACAAATAAAGTTTTTTTCAGCCACTATATTTATATATGCCAGTACATGCCAAATATGGATAAATGTGCACATGTTATTATTGAGGTTAGAACAATTAGCCAAAATCTTGTATTGATGTATAAAAATGTTAGACCAACAGTAATTTTCCACCGATCAGGGGGGCTTCGCTGGAATATTATTGTCATCACAATGTCTTCGAACTCTCGACGATATGATTTTGCCGACAGTTGATTATTGAAAATACCATGCCGCATGTTGTTGAATGAAGTATCTACTTTTGACTAGATAGCGAGATGACCTATTGTGCAGGTTAAATAAAGCACTGTAACAATGAAGTTTGTAACGAGTTTAGTTGCTTATTTCAATTAATTTGTAGGAGAAGCCAATTGCGTAGTTCCATAGTACGTTAGCTCATTTTTTGTTGTAAATCATTCCATTCATCAAAGTCAAAAGAATACATTAATCGAAAATGTCTATTTAATCTAACATTTTTCAATAAGTTCTTGTTTTAAACATATATTAATATAAGAGTTTGGCGGCTGGGGTATAAAAAATTGTTTCTCCTCCATGAAATAACTAATTAATCTAGACCACAAGTGTTTAAAATTTGATAAGAAACAGACTGTTCCTAATATCTTCTAGTTTAAGCTAGAAAATTCGTTAATATTCCATATATATGTTCAATTTATGGTGCCTTATATGTTAATGTATGAAAAAGCTGACAAAATTATCTTGGAAACAGTGTCTTTTGTAATTATCATCGGAGCAAATTTTAAAATAAACGTACATATTTAGTTACATATGCAAGTAGTTAGGAGGGAGTTTTATGGTTATTAGAGGACTACAAAACCTGATATGCAATTTTCATCGAAATCTTTATGAATCATAAATAGTTAGAAAAATTGAAGCGTCATATGACACACGATTTGTGAATAAACTGCTAAAAACACAAAAATACAGCTTGAAACAGACATTACAACAAAGTAACTGGTAGTAACTATAAAATAAAAGCTGAAAGTAAGGATCATAAGTGAGTGAAGGCCATTTTTTCACTTCTGATCAAACGGTTATTTGCCCATAGCTAAAATAAACATCATTACAAACACTCAGTCTTTAATCTTCCCTACAAGACAAATTTCCACACATCTGTCAGACTAGAATAACAAGCTTGTTTTTTTCAATATTTGATGTGCGTTCGATCACTTATTGAGAAAGCGGCGCCTAATAATCTTTCGATATTACATAAGTGCGGAACAAAAGGATGTTAAAGTGTGCGTCAGTACCTGTCTATTTTTACATTTAAACCCCAAAACCAAACAATTTACTGGCTTCCTGAATACAGTTTTGTCAAAGTTTCACTTACCCAGTGTTCTAAGTGAGTCATAATTTGATTTTAAAGAAATGATGGGAAGTTACGGTCTTTAAGTCATGGTATTAAGTCGAAAAAACCCTAAACCAATATGTTCACATACATGAGGTTATAAGGGTGTGCTGTTGATATAACTTTCATTATGTAGAGATATTATACTCGCAATAAAAACAGCAGTTTGTGATGCATTTGAATAGATTTTATATCGTTCGAACTCTCTCGGAAACCGATTGATCAAGTTCTGTTATCTCAGCATGTTATGTGAATGTTAACAGGGAATTACATACAAGCTACTTAACTGTTTTACATTGAAGAAGGCACTTCAAGACTTCTCATGTTCATTTCCAGAGTTCAGTAACATGTAACATCAGGAAAGCATCGACCAGATTTATTTTGTAGCCGCATAATAAGCGCCGCGATATGCTTTGTTTCATTTGTCAAAACCATACAATTAGTATTCATTGAAAACTATGGTACAATATAAGTTCCTAAAGCATCAATTATCTACACCTCACAAACCGTTTAATAGAAAATTTGTTTTTCAATCACTATAAGACACTTTTATAACATGCTTTTAACGCATGTATCATATCGCACGAAGTTCATAAAGCATTAACAAAATCACTATAGGATTCTAGACAACTAGCTATTTAATGAGTATTTTAATTTATAGTTACGGATACAAAGGATCAGCTTCTGTTGCTATATATGCATCCAGAGTGACTATGTAGCTCAGTGTATAATGCGCTGACACTTTAAGTCAAAGGTACTGGGTTGGAATATTATAGCGATTACTAACATTGGGGTCCAGGTAGATTCAGCTGACTAATCTTAAATAAAATGAAACACAGTTAGTGTGTATGTCTTTTTGTAACTACAGGTACTTTATCATACTTATTTATGAAGATATTTTGTCGTTAGCACCATTTAGACGAATAATTAATATGCTTAAGTTACACACCAGTTGAACGTTTACAATACGTTGAATTATAGACATATTAGTAAAAAGACCTAGTAAAACTGTAATTTGTTGATTCTTAATAAACCTACATTTGATCGGTCTTAACTAATCTCAACAAAATGAGCGTGACTTTAAATTCACGCACAAGTGTAATACATCTGACGCTGTTTTGATGAGTTTCTATATTTTTCACAAACTACATATGACTATCACTCAAAGCAAAATATAATTCAGCAATTAGCAACTTTCAGGTGAAATCATGATCTGCTGCAAGAAGACGATTTCATGAATAAGCAGATTGCTGCACTATAACACAGTGTTTGTCATAAAACCTATAGACGCTGTATGTAACCCCATATTAGGTAGTAAGCGGCCACTATGGAGTAATTCCGTTGTGAAATTGGCCAACACTCCTTGTTTCTTAATATCTACCGAACTGATATTAACTTTTTAATCAAAATTTCTCTTAAAAATCTTCAGAAGAGCATCTTTTACAGTACATTGACATATATCAAGACGTATGAAAATTCCGTGAATGTATTATAGAGATCAGGATAACCATTTCATTTGCTAAGCATGTTGCTCTATAACTGCATTTACTGATCTAAATATCTGGAAATGGTTCCAACACGATTATTGTTTATGCTAACAGTAATGGTGGAATACTTGAGGTAAATGCCACAACCGTCTCAGTAAATGGAAGCACATAAAATGTCCAATATCCAAGGTTATAGTAAACAGAAAGCATTCTACATTCGCAACCATATCATGTTCAATAAAAATACAACTATACTGTCATATAGGTAACAAAATGTCAAAATGCAAATGTAACAATAATGTGGAAGAGAGGAAATCACATCGTTGTTGTGCTAATTATAACAACAAAAAATCTAAACAGGATAACAATGAAAATAAGTAAACCAAGTTTTTTCGAAGGAAACCTGATTAAAATCAAACATGAACTTAAAACTACGCAAAAGGCAAATGATTATAAAGTAACGTAAATACGAGAAAAAACGACTAGTATGAGAGTAAACATTAGAACAATTCTATTTTATACAATCACTTAAAATAGTTTTGTTAATTGTTATTATAATCCTGATTAACAATTAATATCAATACGAAACTAGTAAAATAGAAGTTTGATTGTTTTTTTTTTGTACATACATTACTCGAAATACGTAGATACACCATTTATGCTATTGTAAGCGACAAGTTAGTCGATTTATACAAACAGAACTTTAAACCGGTATGTTTCAAAAGCAGGAATAGAGTACGTTGAGGACAACATACAGAGATAGAAAAAGAGGGGGTGAGAAAATGATACGAAATTGTTCATGGGGCAACATACATACACATATATTAGAGACATGTGTCATTAAAATAAAGTTTGTTGCACTGTCTGTAAGCCAAAAGCATTCATGTATTCAAAAAATTACAAAAAATGTGAACTACAAAAAGGAAAACACAAGTGCAAAAAAAAACTATATCCGATGAATCGATAGGACACACATCAAAAATGATACTGAAATTCAATGTTTGGCGATTTGATTTTAAATAAATGTCGGATTAAAACAAACATATTTGGAACTAAATCAGTTTAAAAAGAAAAACTAGTATTCCAACATTTTCTACAGTACATATATAACTATGGCAACGTTTCAAAATATATTAATGTATTTCCTTATTCATAAATACAAAGTAGACGTTTATAGTGAGTTTAATGTAGCTGAATCCGATGAGTCGACATTATAATTCTCTAACAATCCTGTTGAACTATGATTGCAGTCTATATTGTTCTCGTTTCCGTATGTATGCGGCCACCGATCTAGGGAATCATCACGTTCGCATTCTTTAACAGATCGAATACTAGTATTGCATGACAAGTAGTGAGGAACATCCTTAAGATGTGAATTCATTGCACCCGACACAACCTTGGGTGAAAACTCAGAGGCCTAGAAAAAAAATACATGATAAAACACAAAAATAAGATAATGAAATTGGTAATGTAATGATTGATTCATTAAAATAAGGCCAATACTTAAGACTTTAAATCTGGTCAATGGTGTATTTTGTCCAGCGATTTGTTTCCAACCTCAGTTATTTTATCTGTGTATAAATGTACTTAGTTAAATTTACAGGAGATTCACGTACAGTAAGGAACGCAAAAATACTTTTTTGACAATCCTAATGTTTAAGTATAAGAACATGCAAGAAATCGAACGAAACATTTGAGAATATATAGCAGGTACATGTCCTAACAGGTAGTACGAGAAATGACCCACTGATATGACACTTAAATTTCACACGTCTTACGGGATTGAACTCTCAACAGTAACTGCACAAAATGCACACTCACTTTAGAGCCACAAAAATAACTCCAATTACTTTAGATGAATGGACGAAAAACATGTGTTTATTAGAATACAGTACAAGTGAATTTCGACATAAATTGGAGTATCTCGTATAAAAATCAATATAACAATCATAAACTTGAAGGGTTATATACAGATAAAATTAGATACTTACAGCTAAGTCTATTTGTAATAACCTTGGAGATTCTGTACCACCATCTGGCGAAGTAGAATGGTCTACTGTAGAGTCAATATTACTAGACAATGAATTACTTTTGAACATTTCAGATATTTTTCGTTTCTGTGTATACCCCTTTTGATTTGACTTATTTAAAAAATCTTCATTGTTAGCAGCAGGAATTTTCGCCGTATGAAGTTCAGGTGCTGAGATTTTAGAAGAATTTTTGAAAGAATCTCTAGAACCTGATATCATTGAACAGTTCACCATACCAGGAGAGCGCGAAATAGAACGATCCTGCTTCTTCGGTGGAACATTTAAATGAAATTGAGAATCTATAATTAAGAAGCGCAAATCCACAAAGTTAGGGTACATAATTCCCAAATTTTTTATCATTTCCAAAACATTTTCACATGTTGATGAAATATAATAGCTAACAGATTAAATGCAGCATTAAAATTCAGCAAAATAATCATGCTGAAAAAACAGAAAACTTTTACATGCCCATTTTCCAGTTACTTGTAAGTAGTGTGAGATTTAATCGTTGATAATGAATGAGACATGAGCTTATTATTTCATAAACGAGAAATTAAACTAATGGTACAGAAAGATAAAGGATACGAATATAATATACTAGAATTAAGTGTTATGATTTAATTAGCATGAAACTATCATCATTTGAACACGTTACATATGAGATGCATATACACGAAGATGTGATTAAATAGCTCACAATATAATATTTTATGCACTAAAAAAATAATCATAGTTTCAATAGTTGAGATCATGAGTCAATTGAAGATAGACTACCATAGAAAACCTGAAACTACTGGACGACCGCTTCGTCCTATTGTAGAATTACTCAGTAATGTGTATCCACGATCCCAACTCGTGAGATTCAAACCCAGGACATATCGGTCCCGCGCGCGACCGCTTAATCACCAAACCACTAAGCCGGCATACAATGGTGTCAATGTATACCTTCAACTAATCCACGAAATTGAGTGACACATCCACCATTGTCTTTATAGATTTACTATCTTCGCTGGTCACTACTTCTCACCAGAAACACCACTTGAAGCCAGTCACTAGTGAACAAATGTTGAATAGCATCACAATAATAATAGTCAGGTAGCGATAAATTAAATAATAAATTTGGAATTAAAATCACTTATAGTTGGAGACGTTGGATGGGATAGCTACGCATCCGTTTACAGTGACCTAGAAACATTCACTCTTTATTTTCGAAAGTTTTTACCTTTTACCCTTCAAATGCATTCTTTCTTCTCCGAGCATATAATCTATGTCTACGTTTTTACTTATACGAATTCTATTACTCTGGGCATTTGTCTTGGTAACTTCATTTCGCTGTTCTGATGTGGTATGGTAACGCAAACTGATTCACATGTGAGCCGGCTTAAAAGTTAAATCAATTATGCTGTCTAATTCCATTGCATTAAGTGAACATAAAAATGACATAATAAGGTGGTCAATATTGACGAAAAACAGCATAATATCTAAATCTCTTATTTTCTTCGATGAACAATATCAATAACCAGATCACAAAAGACCATTAGTTGTTTTGTCAGATATATACCGAATACCAAATTTAGCTGAATAATAGTGCTTTATAAACAAAAAGTAATATATTAACAATCAATGATTAGACATAAAACTTCATGCACACAAACCTGAATTACGTGTGGCACGGTGTTTGGTAATAGGTGATGGAGTCCTAGGTAGATGAGGCGAACATATTTTGTGTGGAACAAATGAATTTCTTGAAATTGTTTGAGCTCGTATTTCCTCTGTAATAGCCTGAAATAGGTAGTGTATGAACTTTTGAACTAGTAGTCAAAAATATTATGCAAGGACGAAATGACGAAGAATACTGACAACGTTAACGGTTCCAATTATTAACTTACACAAAATACAGTAGTTGTGATAAAACTAACTTCCAATTAATTCTCCTCAAAACTACTGGAACTAAGTACGGTATATATGTAACGAAATCTTATCATATATCTAAACAGAAGTAGGAAAAGTAGCATTAAATTTATGTCCCAACATTTGAAAATCGAATGTTTAAAGCACTCGACCTACAATTCCATTTCACTAGTCTTACTAAATAAGATGTATGTCATAACCTATTGTTCCTGAAGCAAAAGATAATCTTATGATAAATCGCCTCATTGAAGAAGCATTGTTTTGACATTTCCCATCCGATAGTTATAAAATATTATTATTATTATTACAAAATACTAGTTTAAAGTTTACAACACAAAAACGTTCAACTATACGAAATAATTCAACACGTAGAAAAATGTCAGAAAATTAGGACGCCTATAAACTAAGCAATGATATCTTTCTAGTGATATAATTTTGGGTTATCAATTCGGTGGTTGACGATTATAATTGTGATTGTCATAAACGGAAAAAACAGCACTGAATATCAGAGAGAAACACAATTTTTTACCCAAAGATTTAAAAATAAAGAAAAGAATCCACATTACCTTATTAATATGACTTTCTAGTGTATTCAAACCCACATGCATAGACGAACGCTTGTCTGAATTAGAAGAAATATGAGAATCTATATTATTAACCGGGCTGACAGAATCCGATACAAATTGACTGGGTTCAGTTGGATTACTACATGTTTGTATGCGATCGTTTTGGCTTTTAGATGGCTGAGTTTATGAACAAGCAAATTACAAAAATAGAAAGGTAAATAGTGTTTAGAAAAGTTTATATGTGAAGAATATTGACGAATTTTAACTGGAAATTAAAAGATTGAAAAAAATTGCGAACACCCTTGCATTACAGAAAACAAAACATTAGCGATTTAAGTGACAAAAACTTGTCTCAAATAAAGTCGTTATTTACTGGTTATTCATTCGTTGATCACTGAGTTACTGATTAATTAATCAATCGATCCCTTGCTAAGTCGTTTTATTACCCTATATTATAACTTATTTTCTTTCTCAACTTGACTAATTTCACTAAAATGTACCAAGAGCGTAAAACGTTCGTTTGCCTCATTCTAAGCCAAAAAAATATCACAGAAAAGAATTAGGTACATTATACGTCAATGATATAAGTAAAATGTATTTAAACGAACAATTTGGTTTTTATATAAACTCGGTAAATATTTATTTTACTTAGATGATTGTACTAGCATTAGTTGGAATATAGGGGCGATACAGTTCTAAACTTCTGAGAAAATGCTGATCGGTAATAGAATTATACGACTTGAATTACACCAAAACGAGTTACTTGGAATAAAAAAAGTAACACAACTTAAGCACATTTTTATTCTCAATTGTGTCATTTATATGGATACGTATTAAACTCAAATTCTTATCATTTCAAAGAGAACAGAGTTTGTTAACTTGTAGTAAGCCCATTCAACTATTGTATTATTTGTCTGCTCACAGTCATTTAGACATTTAATCCACTATGTAAAATTATGTGTGAGTCTGATTGAGCGCGTGTTTGCACATCAATCTTTATTTATAGACATTGTAGGTATCATTGCCAAGGTTTGACTTAATAATTTTGAATAAATTGAACATTGAGTGGATTATTATAAATAAATTGATGTATTTTTATTATCCCATTGGGATATACACTCTCTCTTACTTTAAACCATGAGATTACTTTATACTTTTCTCTATACGAATTGATTCTTTCTCCCTGTATCAATCCTTATATGCAAACTTTTTTTATATATTACAGCCATTAAAGGAACTAACTATATGAATTTGATGTTCATCTTGTTATGCTAATGAGGTGTGACAACTTGGACGAATGCATATATGCGCCTGGCCCCACGTTGTAGCTGAGTGACTGAATAACCTTTCTCCCATGTAACTTAGCGTGGACACATATGGTATCTGTGATCTCGAAATGTTCGGAAGTTATATTACTATTGACACTAATAACTATTGCATTGTCTATTAAAATTAGATTAATTTAGCAAGGTTATAAATACCACTAGTTCATAAATATCAAAAAGTATCAGCAATTTACAAGTAAAAACCACTGTGAATATTCTGATATTCAGTGAATAAAGAGATAACATCAAAATGAAAAGAATCTTACTATACATCTTGATGGAGTTCCTCTTGATAATTCACTTTTCATATATGAACCAAATGTATGATTACCGGCACCCTCAGATGAATGTGGACGTGGTAGACACATACCCGTATATTCCGACTGTTGATCTCTAAAATTCAGATTTGGAATGTTGATATTAGTAACAGACACATCACAAGCACTTGGAAGGTGAAGAGAACTACTTTCCTCCTTTGGCTGCCGTAACTGTTGTATAACACCATAAAACTGAGACGACTCGTTACCCGTTAGCGATCGCATAGGATCAGGTCGATCACGAGAAGTATATGACCCAAGTTCTTCTAGATATAATTTATTAGCATTTGCAATAAATGATGCCACCTGATCTGAATTTATGGACATGTTAGGATCATTTTCTGGTTTGAAAGATATAGAATTAAGATTATTATCTAGCTGGCGAGTAAATGAAGATGTCGATTGGTAATTGGTATCATTTCTAGAAACTGGTACTCCCAAAAGTGAATTAGGTTGACATGGAGGAGTAGAATGGTTGGCAGGTGACAATAAACTATCAGCCTAAAAAGAAAAAAAAATTGATGCAAAACTAGACATATTTTTGCGATTTTACGCAAATTCAAAGAGATATCTATCGAATAACTAGAAAATATTGCTATGAAAACATACATTTTCGGGTAGTTATAAACAAAAGGAATATCTTACTTTAACAGGACTTGGAGACAGAGGTGAATATACACAGCGTTCTGGACCACTGAAATTGTTTTCCGACACAGATGAACTACGACCATCAAACTGACTAACCGATGACGACGCTGCAGCGGCTGCAGCGGCAGCTTTGGCATGTATAGCCAATCTAATAGCATGTTCAGCGAGGATATCACTACCCAAGCATTTTTCTATTTAAAAAGAGAAAAATAAAAGTCGGTAAAATTTGTCAGAAAAATAATATTAATTTAATATGTGGTTTGTAATAAGACCGTACAGAAAGGGAAAGTTCATACCGGAACTCTTACAATGCTGAAAATAAAATTTAATTCAACTTTTAACAAGATCATGACTACTTTGAAATTGGAAATGTCTTATAATTTTATCAAATGAACTGCTCTAATAGAGCAAAATGCATTGCTAGAGATTTTAGCACTTCACATATCTGTGTTGCGAAGGCGTAGTTAGAACGGTCAACAGTTGTATCTAAGTCCAGTTAGTGAGAAAGGGGGTTATATAGAAACCATGAATTCATTGTTTGTAGTCATCTGTCACATAATTAATCATCATCAATCTCACAATCTCTCTATACATTCCGTAATCTATTAAACATTTGATATTACTTTGTTACTTCACTCACCTTATGCTATTTGTATTTATCTTGATTACTAAATTTCAGACTTGTAAATGATGTATAAACTTACACAAAATAACATTGTATACTAGAAGTTACAACATTAGGAATTTTATTTTATTTTAACCCTGAATTCATACTCAGTAATTCCCGAAAGATGTATTTGCGTTAAACTTGGTCATACCCATGGAACATTAATTAGATTTATAATTGTAGAATCTTATGAGAATTTATTGAAAAGAATATTTTTCATTTAGTTCAAAAAACATGGTTTCTAATATAAGGAAATAAATACTTACCAGAAACACTTGATGATGTTCGAAAATCTTGTACTGGGTGACAATCAAAATTTCCATAAGTTGTAGAAATATGACTAACACAGACAGGTAATTTAGATGGGTCAATAGATCTAGAAAGTTGATAGGATCCAATGTAATCAGCTGTATGAAAGAAATATGATAAAAATATGATATCTAAGCGAACATAAATTTTCACAAATAAACACAGCAAAGAGTCTTCAATCAAAAAGGATTCTAAAATATAGATGAAAACAACCAAAGGTCTCCTATATTCACCAGCTATTTTGCTTTATCTTTATAATGATTACAGAATACTTATCGAAACTTTATATGAACTAAACCAATTCCAAATTGAAGGACTAATCTAGAATTCCCTTTATAAAAACCCCAGAAGAATCATCCTCTTATATTCGTTTGATGATTGATAATTTAGCGACAAGTTCAATATTTTAGACCTAATGTGGTGGGTGCTACTAAAGTCGACAGATATAAGTAGTATGTATCATCAATCGAAAATGTCTGGTGGTAAAAGCTTAAGAAGATCGAAAAGAGAATGAGAACAAAGAATGATTGACGTAGAATCAAAAGAACAATGGATTCTGAGACGATTGACTGACATTTGCAGAAGGAACAGCCAAGTTTGAGACAACTGATTGACAATTTACAAATGAAGTATTTAAGACTAATATTTGAATGATGAATATTCTTTTCTATAAATTCTCTTTAGGTTCTGCAATTATATATCCAAATTAGTAATCTGAAAAACTGCCAGTTTTAATGTGTACCTCTCAGTGTGGCTAAGAAAAGGTCTGGTGAAGAAAGTGAACAGCTTAATATTAGCCCATTTAGTGCAAACTGGTCATAATGTCGGTATAAACCAATCCTTTTCAGTTATTTATCGGGTAAGCTTGTCAGACTTGACGTCCTTCAGTAGCAGTAGACATCCGGATAAAAAAACCGGAGCTATATATACAAAAGAAATAACTTTAATCGCTTCCCTCCATTGTACAACCGCAAAGTCAATTAATTAATAGTAATCTTAGCTATTGAATGACCTAATTTGACTATTGCACTTATGACCTTTTGTAGTCAAATGTAATTGTCTGTTATATTTATGCACAAATCTTTGTATTATTATTATTATTATCAATACTATTGGTGTAACAGCATTATTAAACTCCCCAATACATGATTAGTAAACATCGCATTCATCCCAACTTACTAATAATTTTCTACATAATATAGTCTTCCACTAAACGTTTGATCGAATTGTAATTTTACTATTATTTCTCTCACTCTATCTGACCCTTATTTATTCTGATTATGGATCTTAAATTTTCACTTAACATATAAGCTGCTTCAAGTTAACATTCTATATGAGTCTTGACAACATTAACAATTTTATTCTATACTGTTTGACAATCCTAAATTCACATGCTTTAAACGATGCATTTTACCCTTAACCTGGACAGAATTTATCGAAAAGAATATTCTTCGCTCAAATATTAGTTTTTTTTTAAATGATGGGGATCTTTAAACGATTAAAATGAAGTATTTACTTTATAGTTGTTAGATTTTATATTCAAATACATTCTATTGTCCCCACTTGTGTTCACGTTTACTACGCCAGTATTAATTAAATAGTTTCTATTTCTTTTCGGTCAGTGTTTAGATGAAGAAAGGAAAGTTGGACTTAAGCAACTAAAATAGTGTTAGAAATTTAATTTTGAACTTATAAGTCACTGAAGCGAACCTAAGTTTGTCTATCTTAATTCAAGTCAGCAAGTCGTTTGCAGTGTAGAATCTAGCATATCCACATCAGTTCAAGCTACCATAACAAATCAACACGGCGAGATAAAATTGCCAAGACAAAATTCAATGTAGTAGAATCATCAGCAGAATCAGCAACAGGAAAGAATGAGTTCATGAAAATAAAGAAGAATAATACAATTTCGACACTCGAGATATAAGGAATGACAAAAAAAGCATCTGCGTCATTGCAGTCAATTTTGAGACACATCACCCAGTCGTTCATTACGATAAACATCCGAACCCCAAATTGGTAGTCTGAACCTACCACGACGGTTCAGCCCAACAGTCAGTGACTTCATAAATTTGTACCAACATTTGGTTTGACCTCTCCTAATGTCTATTAACTTATTTCTATACCAGTTAATATTATGCGCCGATGTACGTGGTATATAGTAGTTAGCTATATGTAACAAATGTCCAAAACCACAGCGGTCAGTGAAGACATACTATCCCATAAACTGACTGTCATTTTCATTTAATACTTTGAATCGAACCTCTGTATCGTTCTAATATACTCAAAAAATGTACCGAAGGAATTCACAAACGAATAATAGTAACCAATGGATGTTTTCTAAGGAAACGTCTATCAACCATAAATTAAAACAAGTTGAACGTCTGGGTAGTATACTCATCCTGTATATCAATTTCGCTTATGCCATACGTAACATAAGTTCGCACAAGCGAAACAACCTATTCTAAATCCGTACTAAAGTTTAAGTAGTTGCAAAATATTAAGCTAATGTTACAGCTATAGATGTGTTTTCAAGCTTTGGTGAAATTTGAAAACACCAACGTTTTTTCCAGAAATCTTTCATTGAACACGTTCATCTACATTTTAGTTAGCACCAGTATTA
Organism: Schistosoma spindalis; assembly: GCA_946903255.1. Lineage (NCBI taxonomy): Eukaryota > Metazoa > Platyhelminthes > Trematoda > Strigeidida > Schistosomatidae > Schistosoma > Schistosoma spindalis. The sequence goes on along the minus strand of OX336416.1, from coordinate 76,661,913 downwards.
CCATAAATTGAGTTGTGTTGTTCATAAAAATCACTGTAGCAATAGTAGTTTATAAGATAGAATAATACAGGATATTCATTTGTAAAATGTATTACATTTAATGAACCGCAAGCAAGACGGTGAATTAATATAATTTATACCATGCTAATACACTTTTCACTGAATTTCAGCGATGATTGCTGTCGAGAACAAGTGTTATCAGTCAGTCAGTAACAACGTGGAACTTCGTACGTACAGATGTTATATAAACTACAACGTTCGAGCAAAGAAAACCTACTTTAAAAAGAAGTAAACTCTTCACAACTGAAAACTTTTAAGTGAAGCACTTATCAAATTATCTATGTTAGTAATGATACAGAAAACAGGGAAATCTTGTACCACAACAATAAGTTTACTGGTCTTTTATCCTTCGATGTGTATTGTGTTGATTAGGTTAAGAAAATTAAGTCTAAAAAACTGTTTATGTTTTCGATATCCACATATTCTCAAAGTAAACAAACAATAAACTACTCCGATATACATCGAGAATAACAGCTTACATAAAAACATAAGATTAAGTGAAGGTCATATAGTCCTGATTAAATAATTTAAGAATATTACCTTGGCGTGAATTTGAGTGATTGCCACCCCAATTAGATGAATCGGCACGATCAAGTTGTTGAGCAGTTAAAAAATCTCCTATAAGAATTGCTTTACTAGAAACAGATGGATCCATGACACGACTATCAGAAGTTTGATGAGAAAGACTTAAAGAACCACATGATGGGACAAATGAAGACATCCACTTTTTTGCTGCATCCACGCTAGCAAAATCAGACAGTTCTGATTTTGAATGTAGGTTACTTGATAAGGAAGCAGTAGATACAGATGACTTATTAACATCCAGTTTATGACTTCCGGAAGAATCAACCGTGGACGAAACAGACATTACTGATGGATCAGTATTCTGAAAAATTTTAAAATTATTTTGAAGTTAAATTCAACTCGTGAATTAGCAAAAATTTCAGTAAAATATGTGAGAGAAATATATTAACGGTTAGGAAATTCATCGGTTTTCGTAACAGTAATGCGGGAAAATATAACGTAATAGCAACCTAGGAAATAACATGAAGTTATCTAATGACTGTCACTTAATATCTTACTGAAATTCAATTTTTTTTGATATTTTTTTTCCTACAAAGAAGGTAAACTAAACTAGGCCAGTCATAAACATAAACAGAGAAAAGTTGTTTAAAAAAATATGACTAAGTTTAATAAATGAATTAGCAGTTATTTGAATACCAAACATAACAGTGAGCTATTGATTACAATACAATATAAACGCACATAAGTGAAATACTACAGGTCAAACATAAATTACAATTAAACTATTGAATGGTTATATGGAAAATGTAGTAACAACCATACCACTCACCATTCCACAAACGCTAGCGCTAACAGCTGCAAAGCGAGCAGCAGCTGCGTAAATCTCAGCTGCAGTTGTCGATGGAAAAACAATAGATGTATCTGGATTATCTGTAGCCATATGACTAGACACTAGACAACTTGGGATCACAGTTGAAATTGAAGTTGAAGGGTTCTTATTATGCTTAAAGTTTGTAATTACATTTGCCATAGTTGAAGTAGATTGAGAGGAACTAGGACCTGTAAATTATGGACATCATATATCAATACAAATATATTTATTATCTAAAATAATAACTGAGCTTGGATAATTTTATGCATTGTCAACACCAACAAGAAATCAAACAAAAACCAAACTTATTAGAAGTCCATAGAGTTATCTTTAATAAATACAATTTAGCAAATAAGTACATATTTATGAATTCAGGTTTAAGTCATATTTTTTATAAGAATTATTGATATTACTCAGTAACTTAAACAGAATTTATAATTGCTACCTACTGATTGGTACTCGATTGTTTTAAGCGTTAGGTGTTTGCTGATGGAGAACTTAAATGTGCGAAGTTAACAGCACTTTTTGACATAATAATTATATCAGATCATTTAATTCACAAAGCAAAACGTCGTGTTATTGTTAGAACTATGAGATTTACTCATAATTTCTTTATAACTGTAAAATGAATAATAAAACACAGAAATATATAAAACCGAGTCAATTTGATAAAACAACTTGATGAGTTACACAGTAAAAATATAGAGAATGCGTTAATAATAGCGACACTAGTTATTCAAAGAAATCCTAACCTTATAAAAACCGATTAAACGTACAGTAATTAGCAATTTATTTTAGAAAATGTGTGTTGTTCGATTACGAAAAATGTTAAGCGATAAAACTAGGCAGAAATGTAGTAAAATCAAAATGGAGTGATGGATATGCTATATAGGTAACTCGAAATAATAAACAAAATTTTCAGTAGAAAATATACGAATGTACACCAATTTACGAAGCAACCATGATATTAACTACATATTTAGTGTCATGATACTATCTGAGTTGTAACTGTTAAAAATATAACAAAATGTTTATGTGTTTAATGCGCACCTTTTACAAGTTATCAATTAATACTTATAATCGAATTTTATCGTCAAAGATAAAGTACTCTCATAAAATCCACTTTGATCAAATTTTCGTATGAAAAAAGAATAGAAACTGTAAAGAATGCGTTACGTAACCGTACAGAAAATAGCAAAATGAAAGTCCATAAATAAAAATATCTCACCTGTCGAAGAGATACGGGAAGACAAAGTTTCAGTAGTGCTAACTTGATTCTCACATGATGGAGGCTGAGGTAATACAAAAATAATACAATACAATCATAATAAAACAACTAAAATAACACTTACATAACAAAAGTTTCAGCTTTTAGAAAAGATATCGGCAAGAAATATCTCTCAGTTTGTGTCAGTTAACTATTTATTATTATTTATTTGAACACATAAATATTGGTACACGGGGGGCACCAAATATATATGCGCCACACAAAACAATGATAATTTGAAGAGAAGGAGAAAAAATATAAAAAAAGTAATGAACATGGGGAATTATAAAAAAAAGAGGGAGAGAACAATGGTGGGGAAAACAAAAAGGTACAATCAGGAGAAATCTTACAGTTAAGGAAGATACAATGACTTTTTATGAAGAAAGTAAAAGAAGGTTACAGCAGGATCGCCACTGGCTTCTATTCTGAGCTATATCTGATAACGTCTCTAGCCACTGCGTTACACCGTCTCTCGGACCCCATCCAGGGAGTCGTGAAGGACCAACAGAAGCTAGCCCTTTGCAGCTTTCTTTCATACCACGACACCATGTCATATACTGGCCACCTCTCCGCTTTTTCCAACCAGTCCCAGAGTCGGCAAATAATGCACGACGAGGAATTCTCTGGGACGACATTCGTAGAACATGCCCAAGCCACCGAAGTCGGTGTTTCAAGATGGTGACACCAATTTCATTATCGTCTCTGTGACCGAACACACGATGCCGGATCTCTGCATTACTGACATGGTGTTGCCACTGGATGCCAGCAATCCTTCGGAGACAACGATGATCGAACACAGAGAGTCGTCTAACATCCTCAACTCGGAGAGGCCAGGTTTCACAAGCATAGAGCAGAACTGCACTCACCGTCGCGTTGTAGATCCGAACTTTTGCAGCCAGACTAACATCACGAAGGCGCCAAAGATGGCCCAGATTGGCATAAGCCGCTCTGGTTTTCACTATACGTGCATTGATCTCATCACTCAAGCCACCACCAGCACTTATGCAGCTACCTAGATACACGAACTTCTCGACCACTTCTATTTGCTCACCATCTAAAGTGAGTACAGGATTAGAATCCTGCCAGTCTTGTAGGAGTACTTTGCACTTCGAAGGTGCGAAGCACATACCATACCTACGGACATTGATTGCCAACTGATCAAGTGCGGATTGCATGGCTCGGACATTATTGCACAGTAAGACAATATCATCCGTATACTCAAGGTCGAGAAGTCTTTCTCCAGGCAACAGATCCACACCACCATTACTTACATCTATCAGAGCTGTTTCCAGAATGTCATCGATGGCAAAGTTGAAGAGGAATGGTGAGATTGGGCAACCCTGCCTAACCCCACTGCTTGAATGGAATAGTGGAGAGAGGTGGTTGTATGCCCTCACTCTGCCTGAGGTGTTTGTGTATAAAGCCTTTAGGATGTTAATAAACTTCTCAGGCACACCCTTCTTCAATAGACAATCCCAGAGAACAGTTCTGTCCAACGAATCGAAGGCAGCCCTGATATCAAGAAACACTACGATTGTTGGCCTTTGATAAGTATGGCGATGTTCTAACACTTGGCGGAGGGTGAAGATATGATCAATACATCCTCGACCAGAACGAAACCCAGCCTGCTCCTCGCGAGTCAATCCTTCTCGGGTTCTGAACAACCTACGAAGTATGACGGAAGCCAATAGCTTGGACGCAATCGGAAGTAGACTTATCCCCCGATAGTTGTTACAGGAACGACGTGAACCCTTTTTAAAGATAGGGACAACTATCGACTCATTCCATGACGTTGGTACACACTCTAGTTCCCAGACCTTTGCAAACAACGTCGTCAGTCCCTTAGTCAGAAAGTCACCACCATCTTTAAAAAGAGCCGGAGGTAAGTCGTCTGGGCCCGGTGATTTGTAACGTTTCAAGAGTTGGAGTTCCTTGCGGACTTCCGCCTCATTTGGTGGATCAGTCGTCACCGGCCATGGAGGGCAGGATAGTCTGACCGAAGTTGCCGGAGCAGCAGGCCAGTTGAACTGCCCTTCAAAGAATTCTGCCCATCGTCCAAGACGTCGATGGATGTTAGTGATTGGCGTTCCGTCATCCTCGCAGATTGTTTCGCTCACACCAGACTTCTTGCTGCCAGTGGCTCGGATGAGTTGGAAGAGCTTCCGGTAATTACCAGATGCAGCTGCTGCTTCCAACTCACTGGCACGCTCCGACCACCAGGCTTCTCGGTCCTTACGCAAGCTTTGCCCGATTTCATTACGTAACATCCTTCGTCTGTGGTCAAACTCACGGTCACCCGGAGTAGACCGACGGGCTTCAATCAGTTGTAAGGAACCAGAAGAAACCCAGTGCTTGTAAGCGGGACGTTTCGCAAACCCACAACAGACTGTACCCGCCACTTTCATGGCGTCATGCAATTGCAACCAATGCTCATCTATACTTTTCGGTGGAATGGTAGCTAGCCTAGAAGCTAGCTCGGTTCGGTACTTACTAGCAACAGAAGTTGCAGCCAGCTTGCTAACATCAATCCTTTGGTGGCGGTCACTTCGTTGTCCACTGAAAAGTAAGGTAAGATTGGCGCAGACCAGGTCATGATCAGAGTCCAGATAGGTACTCCAAAAGGAGCGGCAGTCTTGTACACAACCACGCCAGCGGTAGCTGATCGCGATGTGATCAATCTGTATCCAGGCTTGAGATGCAGAAGGGGGACGCCAGGTGGCACATCGGCGATGACTGTGCCGAAAGTTAGTGCTAGCCAGAAACAGGTTGTGGTCTGTGCATAGTTGCAGTAGACGTTCCCTGTTATCTGTCCTGTGACCAACGAGTCCCCATCGGCCACCTAAACGACTCTCTTCTGTGCCTAGACGCCCGACCTGAGCATTCAAGTCTCCAGCTAGTACTACAATATCTGTCGAACGCACTTTCTGGAGAAGAACAGTTAGCTGATGGTAGAACTCGTCCTTGATTGCATACGGGCTGCAATCTGTCGCGGCATAGGCAGAGATGACGAAAAGACATCGTTTCTCACGCCGATTTCTTCTCACTTTGATGGAACTTTCTAATCTAACAGCACATAACCGACTGTTAATGGGGATCCAGTCGACTAGTGCTGCCTCAGCTCTAGCGCTTAGTGCGACACCAACGCCAGCAAGACTAGACGAAGATGCCTCAGGGTCCCCGGATAAACGCACATAAAACAAGCTTTTTGAAGTGACAGATGGAGAGCGAACTTGTAGTACTTCACCAGAGTCTTGAATACGGGTCTCAGATAGACAACACACATCAATATTAATACTTTCCAAAGACATAGCCAGCTCTATCTGTTGTCCGACCTGCATAAGTGTGCGAATGTTGAAGGCAGCCAGTTTAAATGGTGCACGTGGTTTCAGAAAAACTGCTTCAGTACTCATATTCGGTGGTAACATACAATTTTCAACCAGGCAGTGACTCGAGAACGTTTAGATAAAGCTGAATTTTCACCACAGGCGAGCTGCTGTCTGAGTCGAAACGGATACATAAAGTAGGAGTAAGAGAGGGTGAATAAATGACGTGGTAAAATAATAATAATAATAATAATACCAGTCATTTTAATGTTAGTCGGAGAGAAACGAATATTTTCTATAAGCAGATAGTTCATCATAGTTTTAGTGTGTGGGCTGAGATACTGCCCGGGTGCCCAGACCGAAGCAGTGGTTTTCTTAGGGGGCCACACCCCGAGCATTTGACCTAAAGGTCTAGTCCACAAGGCAGTGGAGCATCGTGAGGAGATGCAGTCCCATGGAAGCCGGTGACCAAAAGCTGGTTCATACGCCATTTGTTCCCGCAGGATACTGGAGCCCATGTGCACTATAGAATTGGGATCCGGTTATAGCGCCGGACGTTCGCTTTTCGTCCTCTCATTTTCGTAAACAACCCAAAGTTTACTGACTTTCCATAAATAACGTAATTCAACAAGACAAAGATGTGCCATTCTAAAAAGTAATTCGAATCCAAAATACAAGTTGTCCGTAAGAAGAACACCTGATTCATGACTGAGTTTAATCCCGCACAATGAGATGAAAATGTTGAACATGGTTCAATAAATTAACATATACCTGATCTGAAAACTATTGGGTTTTTATGAAACTAACTTAATCTGCACAATTTCTGTGGCACAATGTTTATTAATATTTCTAGTCAGTAAGTCATACACAATGCATTAAAATACTTATGTATGACAGCCCAAAATGATACATCATATTAGCACACCCACATAACACTAACCAGACATTTTACAGAATAGTAAAAATTGTAACAGTATAGGGACTTTGGGATTCAAGTTTAAGGGAAAACGAGTGAGAGAACAAATCAGATCCCAGTGGAGGAAGAAATCAGGAAGAAGCGCCCTCACATCAAATCCTCAAGGCCGAAGGAGGAGAGGAAGACCGAAGAACACATTATGCCGGGAAATGGAGATAGATATGAGAAAAATGAACAAGAATTGGATGGAACTACAGAAGAAGACCCAGGACAGAGTGGGTTGGAGAATGCTGGTTGGCGGCCTATGCTCCATTAGGAGTAACAGGCGTAAGTAAGTAAGTAAGTAAGTAAGTAAGTAAGTAAGTAAGTAAGTAAGTAAGTAAGTAAGTAAGTAAGTAAGTAAGTAAGTAAGTAAGTAAGTAAGTAAGTAAGTAAGTAAGTAAGTAAGTAAGTAAGTAAGTAAGTAAGTAAGTAAGTAAGTAAGTAAGTAAGTAAGTAAGTAAGTAAGTAAGTAAGTAAGTAAGTAAGTAAGTAAGTAAGTAAGTAAGTAAGTAAGTAAGTAAGTAAGTAAGTAAGTAAGTAAGTAAGTAAGTAAGTAAGTAAGTAAGTAAGTAAGTAAGTAAGTAAGTAAGTAAGTAAGTAAGTAAGTAAGTAAGTAAGTAAGTAAGTAAGTAAGTAAGTAAGTAAGTAAGTAAGTAAGTAAGTAAGTAAGTAAGTAAGTAAGTAAGTAAGTAAGTAAGTAAGTAAGTAAGTAAGTAAGTAAGTAAGTAAGTAAGTAAGTAAGTAAGTAAGTAAGTAAGTAAGTAAGTAAGTAAGTAAGTAAGTAAGTAAGTAAGTAAGTAAGTAAGTAAGTAAGTAAGTAAGTAAGTAAGTAAGTAAGTAAGTAAGTAAGTAAGTAAGTAAGTAAGTAAGTAAGTAAGTAAGTAAGTAAGTAAGTAAGTAAGTAAGTAAGTAAGTAAGTAAGTAAGTAAGTAAGTAAGTAAGTAAGTAAGTAAGTAAGTAAGTAAGTAAGTAAGTAAGTAAGTAAGAGTGAATTCATTTGCGCCAATGCAAGAGATTCTGAGCTGCATACAGTGATTACGATGGTCGAATAATATATCTTTATTCTTAATGGTTATTCCTCACAACCAAACAGTAGAACAGAGCGATTTCCTGTGCAGTAAACTAGTCCTTTGGTTGACTGACAGATATCTCAAATACACCACCAGTGACGAAAGTTGACAAAAGCCAATCACTATTTTTGAATCAGTGTCGAAGTTATGTCAGACACCAACGTTATTTTTAGGAGATTATATTGGTATATTAACGTAAATACGCCTTTTATTCCGAACCGGGAAGATAGACTTGTTGTTACATTTCGTAGTTAAAAAGTAGAGTTGGCTAAGATATTGCAGCTTACTTTTAACAGATTTGATTATAGGTTGATTGAGAAATGCCGTATAATGTCAAAGTATTCAATTCTGCGATGAAAAACTTCCGTTAGATATGTTATTATCAATCTGCTGTAAATCAAAGTGATTAGTCTACAAATGTAGGTGTTCTTACATTTAAGCCCTTTACTAACGGTTTGTCTGAAAAGAAATAGTCTACATAAACGTTTTCAGATAATGTTTATTTCGATTAGGGATTGATATCTATTCAAAAATTATAAATGTACTAGGCCCTATGTGAAACCGTGGTTTAGTGAATTTAACACTCAGCTTATAACAGTTAAGTCTCATATTCGAACCCAGATCACCTACAAAGGTTTGAGCAGCTGGGGGATGAGTGTGGTGTGTGCTACTTACATCGACATGATTAGTATATAACGATAATCAGGATTAGAATGTCTGGCAGCAGAAGTTCGAGAAGGAAAGAACAGGAACAGAAAGCAATTGGTATGAAAATGCAGGAACAATAAAATCTGAGACAATTGATTGACTTTTTGCAGAAGGAAAAGTCAAGATTAAGACAATTGAATGGTGTTTTGCAAATTAGGTACTGACTCTATGGTTCTCAGGTTATAGTAAAATGTTCTGTAATTTCGTGTTTAAAAACATTCGATTGTCCAACTTGTGTTCTTGTTCACTACGGTATCACTAGCCAAAATTCATTAAACAGAGTTAACAAATATGTATTTGGTAAAGGAATCACATTTGATTTTCGATTAAATCAGTGGAACTATTTTCTCCAACCCCATTTTTCAGGAAAATAAGTATGTATGAAGACCTTTAATCGGTATATGAATTAAATAACCGATAGTTATTCTGAAATGAAATTTGAAGTCGCTGGAGCAGATGAAGTTAAATGTCTTTTACTGACTTTTGACAGCTGATAATATTTAGACCTCAAATTAGAACTTTGATAAAACTTAAGAGAAATATCTACATCATAATAAAGGCTTGTCTATCAAACGAAATACGATCAGTAAATAAAATTGTGAAGATATGTATTTTGTTTAGAAATTGCTAATTCTAACAATTGTTTCATGCACTACTATTTAATATACTCAAAATAATACCTTGGTAAGATTTTTTTCAATAGCAAAGTGAATCAAATCCTTGATGCGTGTTGAAGAACTGGAAACTACTGCAGGATGTGTCCGGGGCTGCTGAGCCAGCTTATTTGAATCAGTCACAGATTCTGCACACTGAGAATTAGTATTAGAAGAAACGGTTACCTGTTTAAAAGAATGAAAAGTGCATAAGATTTGGAACAATATTTCTTAATGATAGTTTGTTCATCGCCAGGTAGAAATTTGGGCGGTAACATATTTTCCAACAGCATGGCAATATGTAAAGATTGAACATCAGAAATTATTAACTACTAATTTCACGTTACTGTGCTGTCCTACAGAACATAAAGAAATGTGTTAAAGCATAACATGTCCACCTACAGCTGGAAACTCTACTGATTCAGTTATATGAAATTATTGGGAAGCTTTCCCCTGGAAAAATTAAGAAAGCTATTCAAATATCACTTACATGTACTCCAGGATCACTTCTTACATTATCTCCAGAACGTGATTCTTTGTCGATCATAGGAACTAAAGTATCATTTTCAGGTACCTTGACATCTACATTCAGGGGATAAAAAATTTCAATGTAGTCTGCACTTAAGAACAAATCGATGACAGTAACAAAGACTGAAATGAATCTTTTAGCCTGTTAGAATTAGACTACTGATAAGTAACTTAAGCAATATGTAATAAACCAAATTCCCGATAACATCAAAACTCTAAAGAATTCTGATCGATTTTGAGCCATATCAGATATATGTTTAACTGTACACAGACATTTGTTTTGTTACCCATTATTAAAGAGAATATACAACTTCAAACCAAATACATGACAGGCGATGCTATATTAACCACATAAAGAAGGCTAACCTCCACTATGTTATCTACCTTTTTATCAAGCCTAACATATATACTCTTGCAAACACAAAAGAACAGAGACCACTTATTACAAATTACAAAAATAACATCAATTAAACATATAAGAACGAACATCTGCTTGCTTCCATTGATGGTCTTGCATTTGACTAAGTGTAATTTATCTGTGTTAGGAGGCTTTTTAATTAATCACATATATACACTTCGATGTAAACTGTAAACGTTATTAAGGTAATTTATGCTCAGACCCATTGAGAGGGTCAACGCAATCATAAGTTTATCTTATATATAAAGATAAATTTCAAATCAACATCGTTAGCAATATTTTCAATGTTTATAACGTGAATTCATTGGAAAGATGTTTGATATCATTAGATCAAAACCAGATTTATTGATGCAATATCATATGGTGAGCAACAAATACTAACATAGGAAAGACAAACCACTCTTGATTACAATACAATCTCATCCCAAAGTGTTGTGAAGGTAACGAAAATCAATCTAAATATAAATGCTTACATATACAAAACAAATATGTATATTTAAAAAAACGGTACAAATGAATCTTCGACTTGTACTTACCCGAAGGAACGTGAACACTATGGGGTTCAACGTTATTTCGAGTAGAATTATTACCACCACGACATCGCCCATGAGATCCAACATTATGGTTATCGATATTAGAATGATTTGTATGATGTGGTGGACGACCCCGTCCGGTTCTATTTCTTGCACCAGTACTCCCACCGCTACCACCATGATGCGTCTCTTTTTTAGTATTTCTGTATCCATCACCATCCTGAAAATAAATTGGGAAAATGCATCAGTATATGTTCAGTGATCTTCAAAATATGAAGAGTAAAGAAAATGTTTGATTGTACTACACTTCCCACTGAAATTTCATCCCCGGATGGTATATATATATATATATATATATATATATATATATATATATATATATATATATATATATATATATATATATATATATATATATATATATATATGATAGAAAAGATATCTAAGATGGCATTAGGACGATAAATGAGAGTGAGTATCTAAGCTGCATGTAAAGCTTTACTGATAAGAAAATACTGTGTCAAAAAAAATTACAAAGCCTAATGAATAAAGTCAGTCGAATAAAAGAAGTTCGTATATCTGGGTAGTTGCATAGGTCCTGGTGTACATTGAAAGTCAGAGTGGTTTGTGCCAACCTGGGTCATCTTTGACGACTTCGTGATGTTAGTCTGGCTGTAAAAGTTCGGATCTACAACACGTCGATGAGAACAGTTATGCTCTATGCTTGTGAAACCTGGCCTCTCCAAGTTGAGGATGTTGGATCAAACTCTGTGTTTGATCATCGTCGTCTCCAAAGGATTGCTGACATCCAGTGGTAACACCATTTAGTAAGGCAAATGTTCGGCATCGTGTGATAAGATACAGCAACGATAATTCAATTGGTGTCAATCACTATCTGCGATAAAATACTAGTAACTTACGAGTATCTTCTACTCTTAATGGCCACATTTCGCAGCCGTATAGTAGAACGGTTAGGGATTCGGTTAAAGCGCCGGACATTCGCTTTTCGTCCTCTCATTTTCGTAAACAATAATAATGCCACGAGAAGGCAGTGAGTAGGACTTCCCTGGCAGGGGCTGTATACGCGTAGCCATGTGAGAGCATTTCGAGAGGAGGAGCGGACTCCCCCCACTCTCGGCTATACCAGGGCATTTGGGGGCAACGCGAAAACTTATGAAGACAATTAGTTACAGAAACAAACATAAGACAAACAAGTGATCAGTCCACGAGTATTATCAAGAAAATTCTAACAAAAACAAATAATTTATTAAAAACAAAGGAATAAATAACATTCGTTCTATGGGCAGTTCAAGTTCTAAATAAATCTTTGCGTTATCACCTAATGCCCCCAAATGCACTGGTATGGCCGAGAAAGGGGTGGGTTCGCCCTCCCTCTCGAAATACTCTCACACGGCCACGCGTATACAGCTTCCGCCAGGGAAGTCCTACTCACTGCTTTCTCGTAGCGAGAGTATTGTCTATTAAAATGAGAGAACGAAAGGCGAATGTCTGGCGCTTTAACCGGATCCCAAATCAATGGTGCACATAGGCTCCAGGATCCTGCGAGAACAAATGGCGTAAGAACCAATTTTCGGTCACCGGCTTCCATGGGATGCATCTCCTCACGATGCTCCACTGCCTTGTGGATCAGATCTTCAGGTCAAAGGCTCGGGGTGTGGCCCCTAAGAAAACCACCTGCTTCGGTTTGAGCACCCGGGCTGTATCTAAGCCTACACACAAATATAATGATCATGAAAATGATGATATTCACTGAAAACTATATTCTCGCTGCGATTTACTATCAAACAATTCACATTAATATAATTAATATTATTATTATTATTATTAATTTTATTATTATTATTATTATTATTATTATTATTATTATTATTATTATTATTATTATTATTATTATTATTTTACCACGTCATTTATTCACCCTCTCTTACTCCTACTTTATGTATCCGTTTCGACTCAGACAGCAGCTCGCCTGTGGTGAAAATTCAGCTTTATCTAAACGTTCTCGAGTCACTGCCTGGTTGAAAATTGTATGTTACCACCGAATATGAGTACTGAAGCAGTTTTTCTGAAACCACGTGCACCATTTAAACTGGCTGCCTTCAACATTCGCACACTTATGCAGGTCGGACAACAGATAGAGCTGGCTATGTCTTTGGAAAGTATTAATATTGATGTGTGTTGTCTATCTGAGACCCGTATTCAAGACTCTGGTGAAGTACTACAAGTTCGCTCTCCATCTGTCACTTCAAAAAGCTTGTTTTATGTGCGTTTATCCGGGGACCCTGAGGCATCTTCGTCTAGTCTTGCTGGCGTTGGTGTCGCACTAAGCGCTAGAGCTGAGGCAGCACTAGTCGACTGGATCCCCATTAACAGTCGGTTATGTGCTGTTAGATTAGAAAGTTCCATCAAAGTGAGAAGAAATCGGCGTGAGAAACGATGTCTTTTCGTCATCTCTGCCTATGCCGCGACAGATTGCAGCCCGTATGCAATCAAGGACGAGTTCTACCATCAGCTAACTGTTCTTCTCCAGAAAGTGCGTTCGACAGATATTGTAGTACTAGCTGGAGACTTGAATGCTCAGGTCGGGCGTCTAGGCACAGAAGAGAGTCGTTTAGGTGGCCGATGGGGACTCGTTGGTCACAGGACAGATAACAGGGAACGTCTACTGCAACTATGCACAGACCACAACCTGTTTCTGGCTAGCACTAACTTTCGGCACAGTCATCGCCGATGTGCCACCTGGCGTCCCCCTTCTGCATCTCAAGCCTGGATACAGATTGATCACATCGCGATCAGCTACCGCTGGCGTGGTTGTGTACAAGACTGCCGCTCCTTTTGGAGTACCTATCTGGACTCTGATCATGACCTGGTCTGCGCCAACCTTACCTTATTGCTTGCAATTGCATGACGCCATGAAAATGACGGGTACAGTCTGTTGTGGGTTTGCGAAACGTCCCTCTTACAAGCACTGGGTTTCTTCTGGTTCCTTACAACTGATTGAAGCCCGTCGGTCTACTCCGGGTGACCGTGAGTTTGACCACAGACGAAGGATGTTACGTAATGAAATCGGGCAAAGCTTGCGTAAGGACCGAGAAGCCTGGTGGTCGGAGCGTGCCAGTGAGTTGGAAGCAGCAGCTGCATCTGGTAATTACCGGAAGCTCTTCCAACTCATCCGAGCCACTGGCAGCAAGAAGTCTGGTGTGAGCGAAACAATCTGCGAGGATGACGGAACGCCAATCACTAACATCCATCGACGTCTTGGACGATGGGCAGAATTCTTTGAAGGGCAGTTCAACTGGCCTGCTGCTCCGGCAACTTCGGTCAGACTATCCTGCCCTCCATGGCCGGTGACGACTGATCCACCAAATGAGGCGGAAGTCCGCAAGGAACTCCAACTCTTGAAACGTTACAAATCACCGGGCCCAGACGACTTACCTCCGGCTCTTTTTAAAGATGGTGGTGACTTTCTGACTAAGGGACTGACGACGTTGTTTGCAAAGGTCTGGGAACTAGAGTGTGTACCAACGTCATGGAATGAGTCGATAGTTGTCCCTATCTTTAAAAAGGGTTCACGTCGTTCCTGTAACAACTATCGGGGGATAAGTCTACTTCCGATTGCGTCCAAGCTATTGGCTTCCGTCATACTTCGTAGGTTGTTCAGAACCCGAGAAGGATTGACTCGCGAGGAGCAGGCTGGGTTTCGTTCTGGTCGAGGATGTATTGATCATATCTTCACCCTCCGCCAAGTGTTAGAACATCGCCATACTTATCAAAGGCCAACAATCGTAGTGTTTCTTGATATCAGGGCTGCCTTCGATTCGTTGGACAGAACTGTTCTCTGGGATTGTCTATTGAAGAAGGGTGTGCCTGAGAAGTTTATTAACATCCTAAAGGCTTTATACACAAACACCTCAGGCAGAGTGAGGGCATACAACCACCTCTCTCCACTATTCCATTCAAGCAGTGGGGTTAGGCAGGGTTGCCCAATCTCACCATTCCTCTTCAACTTTGCCATCGATGACATTCTGGAAACAGCTCTGATAGATGTAAGTAATGGTGGTGTGGATCTGTTGCCTGGAGAAAGACTTCTCGACCTTGAGTATACGGATGATATTGTCTTACTGTGCAATAATGTCCGAGCCATGCAATCCGCACTTGATCAGTTGGCAATCAATGTCCGTAGGTATGGTATGTGCTTCGCACCTTCGAAGTGCAAAGTACTCCTACAAGACTGGCAGGATTCTAATCCTGTACTCACTCTAGATGGTGAGCAAATAGAAGTGGTCGAGAAGTTCGTGTATCTAGGTAGCTGCATAAGTGCTGGTGGTGGCTTGAGTGATGAGATCAATGCACGTATAGTGAAAACCAGAGCGGCTTATGCCAATCTGGGCCATCTTTAGCGCCTTCGTGATGTTAGTCTGGCTGCAAAAGTTCGGATCTACAACGCGACGGTGAGTGCAGTTCTGCTCTATGCTTGTGACCGTTGTTGCTACCTTGACGTGGTGGTCGGGCTTGCCTATCGTGATGAAGCAACTGAGCTATACTGGCTGGAACAACCGTTCCTCAAGGTCCTACCATGCCAGACAGGTCGGTTGAAGAGCGGTAAGACTAAAAGCAACAAAACCAAGGTCCGAAGGCGAAGTCATACTGATGACTGTACAGAGGTGTGACAGCAGTAAGGTGTTTCCTTCAGACAACCAGCATAACAGCGATGCTGCCTTCCCAAAAGGAGGGGAGGGGTTAGAAAAGGTTGACCCTAAAAATGCACACCTCGCCTTATCCCACGGATATCCGTCTCCGGCGGTAAGGTCTCAACAAGTACGGAGCTAACACAAAAATACATTTATTCCTGTCACTGCTTTACTCGACTGGGTATATTGCTGATGGCAGATATTGTACGGTGTACTAAGTTCTAGCTGTCAAAAGTCCACTAAGTAAGTCTCACAGCTAATTTGACTCTGTTTATACTAAGAAAACGCGGAATTGGTCAAAATGGCAATTCTTACTTACTCTTTCGAGCTTATGAATATACTAGTTCAAGGGAGTGGACGAAGTTGACAATATTTTGTGTTAAATAATCGTCGTATAGCATAAGCTGGCATTCTTCGCTACGTAGGACGGAAGACTGGTCGAGGAAAATATGAATGAAATATTTTCATGTTCTTTCGACACTCATTTTTTCAACAGCTAGTTGGAATTAAACGAGCAGTCACATTGATTAGTAATGACGATAACATTTTTCTTCTGTTTTCATAGTCTAACCGGGATTATATATTTTAAAGATCTTCCAGAATAGTTGAAGTTTAGCTCCGTGGCTCAGTGAAACTCTTCTTACACCGTGCTACCATGGCCCAATTTTCATTAAACGTAAGTACTGACAAGTACTCAGATAATCAAACAACTGAAATCCATAGTTGTTTCGTTTTATAGCTTGGCTGCACTATGTCGAAATTTTTTTTATCTTGTTCTTCGTTCCAACAAACTTGACGTGACGGAAGCTAACATAATCTGTAAGAACCAGATTTCCTAGAGTTCCAGCTATGCTGTGTATTTCATGGCTTTTCTCATTCATTCGAAAGTATACCAGTACTAGGTGACTCGTTAAAAATAATAGTGATATAAGTGTGAATGCAAGTATAAAATTAGTAGAATGTAGAAGTTAATTGGGACGTCATTCCTCCAACACTTTTGCTGTTACTTTGTACAAGAAAATTGAAAGACATAAAGTAATTATGTCTTCATTACGCATGAACTAGTTACGGTGAAACTCTATTTTATGGACGACCTTTGAACGTACGTTTAAGTGACCTTGAGAGCATTAGCCAATCAGAAGAGAGTTGGTATAAAGTAAAAATATATTATGAAAAACTGATGAATTACAATGGATATTCTTCTTCCACATGATTTAGGAACTTGTTAAGGTTTGATAAAGGTTCAGAAGTTCTGAAATCATAATGCATGCGGTATAGGAACTCGTCCATATGGCTCCATAATAATCGTCGTCTGGAACCGAGGTAGGGTCTTAAAAAATACTTCAGCCTAGACCACATGCCTTCAATATTGTTTGTTTGAACCCCCGTCATTGGATCGACAAAATCACGTATATTCACGGAAGTGTTACTTACCCAATCTTCCTTGATAAAACGTCCTTTGTTGTATTTTCGCTTTCTAATTACCATCTCATCTATTTCCACTATCTTTCCAATTCCCCCAAACGATTCATGTACTTGTGATAGCGCAAAGAAAGTGCTAGTTCGAGCAGATTTTTTTTCTCCAACATATAGTACAACGAAATACAATGTAATCACGGTGGTCTGCACATCATGCTGCAGTCATTTGATTGCCGCAGTCACAGACACAGGAACTTCTTAATTGTCCCATCTGTTATAGTCGCTCAACAATCACCTCTTCTCTGAAATCTGCTGTAAAACGATCGAATGTGAGCATCTCGAATCGAACTTAGCGCCGTGACCTTGAACTTTCTCAAACGCCTCTGATTGGCTCGTCCATAAATTAGAGTCCTACCCTAGTTACTCGACAAAATAAAGGGAAGTGTCATGTTTGTATGAACTAGTGATTGCTTTGTACTTGATTCTTGATTAACTCCGTACGTTCATTTGTGCTCGCCTAGTTCCATTTGGTTTAAATTGCACTATTTCGAGAAATCCCGGTTAATACAATGATTCAAACCTGACCGTTGTTGCTACCTTGACGTGGTGGTCGGGCTTGCCTATCGTGATGAAGCAACTGAGCTATACTGGCTGGAACAACCGTTCCTCAAGGTCCTACCATCCAAGACAGGTCGGTTGAAGAGCGGTAAGACTAAAAGCAACAAAACCAAGGTCCGAAGGCGAAGTCATACTGATGACTGTACAGAGGTGTGACAGCAGTAAGGTGTTTCCTTCAGACAACCAGCATAACAGCGATGCTGCCTTCCCAAAAGGAGGGGAGGGGTTAGAAAAGGTTGACCCTAAAAATGCACACCTCGCCTTATCCCACGGATATCCGTCTCCGGCGGTAAGGTCTCAACAAGTACGGAGCTAACACAAAAATTACTCATAAAAAGGTCATAAAAGGTGTGACCGACCTCAAGCAGCTGTTTCTTGGGCACTGCGGTCACGCTCTCAGGTCACTATGACCACCTCTAATCCAATTTCCTTTTCAGGTACCTCCAGCAGAACCCTTCCACGGTGTGGGCAACCGAGAAGTGATAACCGCCCTCATACCTCTAACAGCACTCAAGACCACTGTATTCATAATCAACCTACCTCTTCAATTCCTTTTATTCCTCCTACATCGACTTTCAAATCTAAACTTCCAACTTTGGTTTCCTCCTCAAGTATCACCATAGCCAACGATTCTAGTGATCAAAACGCTGTCCCAGGTCTACTGAAACCCCGCTCCAAACTACACATTGGAGCCTTCAACGTACGCACCCTACGTCAAATCGGCCAGCGGACCTCCATTTCTAAAACCCTAGAATCTCGTATCATTGACGTATGTTGTATCTCCAAAACACGCATACAGGATCCTAGTGTGGTTATTCACTTGATCTCACCTCGGCAAAACGGAGAGCCGACGAGATACACCCTCCGTGCATCTGGCAACACAACGGCTATTTATCGCGGACTGGCAGGTGTAAGCATAGCACTAAGCATGAGGGCGGAACAAGCGCTATTAGAGTGGATTCCCGTTAACAGTCGTCTATGCGCTGCTCGGCTAAACGGCTCCGTAAGAACCCGGAAAGATAGGGACACACGTCGTTGCCTTTATTTCGTTCCTGCATACGCTCCCACTGACTGCAGTTCGGATGAAGCGAGAGACGAATTTTACAGAAAACTCTCTGAACTTCTTCAAAAAGCTAAACGTTCAGACATAGTACTCGTAGGAGGTGACTTTAATGCCCAGGTAGGTAGCTTAAACAAAACAGAAAGACATTTAGGTGGGTATTTTAGTATTCCGGCACAGCGAACAAATAATGGTGATCGTCTGCTGCAACTTTGCTCAGACAACCGTTTATTTTTAGCAAACACAAATTTTAAGCATAAGGAGAGACATCGTCTAACATGGCGACCCCCTGCACCAAACCAACGATGGACTCAAATAAACCATATTGCCATCAGTCATCGTTGGAGAGGGTCAATAGAAGATTGTCGCTCATTCTGGAGTACCTGCTTGGACTCCGACCATGCCCTAATACGAGACTGACCCAGATGTTGCTTGGAAAGTTATACAAGCAGCTGTGGAAACAGCAGTGACATCTACTAGTGATTTAAACCAAATGGTTACAAAGAACCAATGGATTTCTTCAAGGTCTATTGCACTGATAGATTCTCGTAAACTCATCCCATCAGGTTTTGAATACGATGAAGAGCGTAAAGAAATCAAATCTAGATTAAGCAAAAGTCTAAGGAAGGATAGAGACGACACTCTCATCTGCTCCCAGTCCAGACGTTTAGAACGATGGGCGGAACATTTTAAGGAGCAGTTCAGTTGGCCTTCAGCTACTCTACAACTACCCAACATTCCCAGACAGTGTGAATGGAACATTGAAGTAGGTCCCCCAACTCTAGCTGAAGTTCAAAAGGCTATAGCTAATCTGAAACGAGGAAGGGCAGCTGGTCCAGATGGATTGGTTCCAGAGGTCTTTAAGGATGGTGGTCTAGTTTTAGCGATTAGGTTGACTAATATTTTAGCTAAAATCTGGGAGTTAGACGTTATCCCATCTAACTGGTCACAATCACTTATCGTCCCAATATTTAAGATAGGGTCAAAATCATCCTGTGACAACCATAGAGGGATTAGTTTGACTAATATAGTATCTAAAATACTAGCTTCGATAATTTTCGGACGCCTAACTAAGACTCGTGAACTGCAAACACGTGAAAATCAGGCTGGCTTCAGACCTGGTCGTGGCTTCATCGACCACATATTCACCATTCGTCAGGTTCTAGAACACAGGCATACTTATCGGCGTCCGACAATAGTGGTCTTCCTTGACTTAAAAGCAGCGTTTGACTCTGTTGACCGAGAGGTTCTGTGGCAATGTCTGTCATTGAAAGGCGTACCTCAGAAGTACATAAACCTCGTGAAGGCTCTTTACTCGAACACTACTAGTCGGGTCAGAGCCTATGGCGAACTGTCATCTGCTTTCGCAACCTCAACTGGCGTCCGTCAAGGCTGTCCACTTTCTCCTTTTTTGTTTAACTTTATCATAGACATCCTGATGGAAATAACGCTCTCATCGACTGACTTCTCGGGTATTGATCTCCTACCGGGAGGTCCACTTATTGACTTAGAATACGCAGATGATATAGTCCTGTTTGATGAAGATGCTGATGAAATGCAGTCTTTTGGTAGCACTGAACAACAATGCCAGAATGTTTGGGATGTGCTTCTCTCCCTCTAAATGCAAGTTGTTGCTTCAGGACTGGTCTGCGTCAACACCTGAACTAAGGATAGGGGGTGAAGTAGTCGAACGCGTTGACAACTTCACTTATCTTGGAAGTCTGATCAGCCCTAATGGGTTGGTGTCTGACGAAACCTCAGCACGGATTCGAAAACCTCGTTTGGCCTTTGCCAACTTACGTCATCTATGGCGAAGGCGAGATATCCGTCTATCAATTAAGGGACGAGTATACTGTGCGGCAGTTCGTTCCGTTCTACTATACGGCTGCGAAACATGGCCTTTAAGAGTAGAAGATATTGGTAAGTTACTAGTATTTGACCACAGGTGCCTTAGAAATATTGCGGGTATCTGCTGGGATCACCGGGTAAGTAATAGTGAGGTTAGACGCAGGGTATTAGGGAATGATGGTAAATCAGTTGATGAGGTTATGAACCTTCATCGACTGAGATGGTTGGGCCACGTGTTGCGTATGCCTGAACACCGATTACCACGACGCGCAATGCTGACTAGTGCAGGGGATAATTGGAAGAAAGTTAGGGGCGGCCAAACCAAAACGTAGCATCAGTGCTTGAAGTCACTAACTTCTGGTCTGAACCATATTGGTAGATGCAGACTACCTGGTTGGGGTCCGCGTGACTATCGTAACCAATGGTTGGAGACTCTTGGTGACATGGCTCAGAATCGATCACAATGGCGTCGGTGTATTCACTCTCTGTCTTCCTTTAAAATAAGAAATTAAAATCGCTTCATATCTGTCTAGGAACTAATTCTATCTTCCTTTACTATCTCCTTATACACACTCTTTCTTCTATATATTACCACCACTGAATTAACTACTTCTATGAATCCGGTGTTCATCTTGTTGTGCTAATGCGGTATGGCAACTTGGACCGATGCATACACGTGCCTGGTCCTACGTTGCAGCTGACTGACTGTCTGACTATGCTTGTGAAACCTGGCCTCTCCGAGTTGAGGATGTTAGACGACTCTCTGTGTTCGATCATCGTTGTCTCCGAAGGATTGCTGGCATCCAGTGGCAACATCATGTCAGTAATGCAGAGGTCCGGCATCGCGTGTTCGGTCACAGAGACGATAATGAAATTGGTGTCACCATCTTGAAACACCGACTTCGGTGGCTTGGACATGTTCTACGAATGTCGTCCCAGAGAATTCCTCGTCGTGCATTATTTGCCGACTCTGGGACTGGTTGGAAAAAGCGGAGAGGTGGCCAGTATATGACATGGTGTCGTGGTATGAAAGAAAGCTGCAAAGGGCTAGCTTCTGTTGGTCCTTCACGACTCCCTGGATGGGGTCCGAGAGACGGTGTAACGCAGTGGCTAGAGACGTTATCAGATATGGCTCAGAATAGAAGCCAGTGGCGATCCTGCTGTAACCTTCTTTTACTTTCTTCATAAAAAGTCATTGTATCTTCCTTAACTGTAAGATTTCTCCTGATTGTACCTTTTCGTTTTCCCCACCATTGTTCTCTCCCTCTTTTTTTTATAATTCCCCATGTTCATTACTTTTTTTATATTTTTTCTCCTTCTCTTCAAATTATCATTGTTTTGTGTGGCGCATATATATTTGGTGCCCCCCGTGTACCAATATTTATGTGTTCAAATAAATAATAAAATAAATAAATATCACCTAGTGGTTCATATCAATTTACGATATGGCTTACAGGGTTAAAAAAATATCCAAATATCCCAGATTTAGGAACCGAGACCAAAAATAGTGAAACATTTTCAGATGTTCAAAATATAACATTCGTTTAACAAAAGTAACTATACACTGCTTATTGATACTCCGTAGTTATCTATATCGATGTAGTGCAAATGAAGTTTAAATTCGACATCTTAAATTCAGAAGTCGATTTTTGAAGCCAAATTGAATGTAGACATTAATAAAGTATTAACGTTCGTTTAACAGTTACTTAAAATGAAAGGCAAAGTGAAAAATATGATGTGAATAATTTTACCTTATGCTCAGCTGTTTCATAAGATTCAGGAAACCCAGAAGAATCACCTTGTGAATTTTTTAATCCTCCTGGATCTTTTTCATCTGCTTCATTACGCTCTCCACGAGGGGAATTTATATTCGTATGCCCATTTTGACAATTACCAGAAGATGGAGGGATCGAGTTCATATTAGAATTGTTGCCACTATTACTATGGCTGCCGCTACTCCCGCCAGCATTTGAATTGCTAGCAGCTCCACCAGCACCACCGCCCCCTCCACGTTCAGTCTGAGCTGCTCGCCGTCGACGAGCATTATGCTTCTTCAACAGCTGTTTATAACCTTCTTTCTTTTTGGATAAATAATAATAGTGGATACAGTCTGCAACAGATTTACGCTCTAAGTATGAAGCTATCGAAGTAAAATTTTTAGGAGTGGCTAAATAGCGTTCTTTAAATATTTGCTTTTCTTCTTCTGACCACTTAGACAGATCTTGATTTTCTTGAAGCTGAGCACGACAATCTGTGATTAAACCTGATTCACATATGAATTGATATCGACGCTGCCAAGGTGCAAGCATAACTGGAGGATCAATCGCATATTCCTAGGCACACAAAATTATTGCGAAATACAATTTCGAGGAAATCTTGAAGGTAATGATTATTGTAGGAATATGTAAAAATAATATAACTAATTAATCTAACTATGAAAATACATATCCTATCAAGAAAAACATGGAAAAGGCTATATAGTTAAGTTATGCTGTGTGATTTTACCAACAATCGTTATTCTGATCATAAAAGCCAGATTGGAGTGCTTGCTCAACTGATAAGTACAGTGTGATTATGATGCAACATGAAGACTTTTAAAGATGGCCACAACACGATAGACTCAAGAGGAATGTTATCAACTTAATATACTTATGTTTTACGACTGCAGCTGAAAAAATCAATTGGTGCTAATCCTGGACTATGTACAGATTTTACAGGGATAAAACATTAGTTATTTTTCTAAAGTGGCTCAAAATGCCTCAGTGGCACAAATCAAATACCACGAATTCACCTATTTGGGTATATGCATCGTGCTAAGACAAAAGTAGCATCAACATAACAGTCTATGTACAAAGTGACCAGTAGAGTAGAAATTTCACACTTAGTAGTTTTGACAGATTGATCTATAAAATAGTTAAGGAATAAGATTTTGGTTATGAAATAAACTATTGTATTAACTATAGTATTAACTCCATCTGGAGTCCCTTTCCGGGGGCTACTGCCGGTCCCAAGCCCGCATAAAGAAGGAGGGTTGGGCATGGGGTTAGAGACCACATCCCGTATAAAACTAACTCACTAAAAAAACGCTAACCAGAAAAAATTATTCAAACCATTTAAACTCTGCCCTGGGAGTCAGGAGATCTTCGTTTAGAAGAATTATGACTCCTCATGATGAAAGCCGAGTTTCTTCGGAAGTCACGAGGCCGATGCCCCTTCTGACAACCAGATCAACCATTTATTTAGGTACATGGAATGCTCGCACAATGTGGGAGACTGGGAGAGTTTTCCAAATTGCTGCAGAAATGAGGAGATACAATTTAGAGGTGCTTGGGATCGGTGAAACACATTGGACGCAAGTTGGACAACAACGACTAGCTTCAGGGGAGCTGCTGTTATACTCCAGACATGAACAAGAAAATGCTCCACATACACAAGGAGTTGCATTGATGTTGTCCAAACAAGCACAAAATGCACTTATAGGATGGGAATCTCACCTACCAAGGATCATCAAAGCCTCCTTCAAAACCAAGAAAACGGGGATTACAATGAACGTCATCCAATGCTACGCGCCTACCAATGACTACAATGAAGACGCTAAAGATCAATTCTACGATAGGCTGCAGTCAATCGTCGAGAAGTGCCCAAAAAAAGACCTGACTATTTTGATGGGAGACCTAAATGCCAAGGTTGGAATTGACAACACCGGATATGAAGAGATCATGGGACGACACGGACTGGGAGAAAGGAACAAAAATGGTGAAAGATTTGCAAATCTATGTGCCTTCAATAAACTGGTCATAGGTGGGACTATATTCCCACATAAACGCATACACAAAACCACATGGACTTCACCGGATCACAGCACACAGAACCAAATCGACTATATCTGCATCAACAAAAAGTTCAGGAGGACGATGGAGGACGTGAGAACAAAGAGAGGAGCTGATATAGCATCAGATCATCACTTGCTGGTCGCCAAGATGAAATTGAAACTCAAAAATCTCTGGATAACGGGGCGGCAAATATCACAATAGATTAATACGGCTCTTCTTCGGGATAATGAAAAACTCAACAAATTCAAGATAACCCTCAGCAATTAGTTACAGGCCTTTCGTGATCTACTCAATGGAGAAGGAACTACTATGGAGAGCAACTGGAAAGAGATAAAAGAGGCAATCACTTCAACATATCATGAGGTTCTGGGCCACAAGAAGCACCAACACAAAGAATGAATCACTGTTGATAAACTGGATAAGATTCAAGAAAGGATGAACAAGAAGTCAACAATCAATACCAGCCGAACAAGGCAGAAGAAGCCAAGGCACAAGCTGAATACACAGAAGTAAACAAGCAAGTGAAGAGGAGCATCAGAACTGACAAGCAACAATATGCGAAAGATTTAGCGATGACGGTGGAAATGGCTGCAAGAGAAGGAAAAATGAGACAACTGTATGACACAACAAAGAAACTCTCTGGAAACCACCGTAAACCAGAACGACCAGTGAAAAGCAAGGGAGGCAAGGTAATCACCAACATTGAAGAACAACGAAACAGGTGGGTAGAACACTTCAAAGAACTCTTGAATCGACCAGCCCCACTGAACCCACCCAACATTGAAGCAGCACTCACGGACCTCCCAATTGAGGTTGGCGCACCGACAATCGAAGAAATCAGCATGGCTATCAGACAAATCAAGAGTGGCAAAGCAGCAGGACTAGACAGCATTCCAGCAGAGGCACTGAAAGCAGACGTAGCGGCAACTGCAAGGATACTCCACATTCTCTTCAGCAAGATTTGGGATGAGGAACAGGTACCAACAGACTGGAAAGAAGAACTTCTAGTCAAAATACCAAAGAAAGGTGGTCTCAGTAACTGTGACAACTACAGGGGAACCACTCTTCTCTCAATACCAGGAAAAGTCTTCAACAGGGTATTGTTAAACAGGATGAAGGACTCCGTAGACGCCCAACTTCGAGACCAACAGGCAGGATTCCGTAAGGATAGATCGTGCACAGACCAAATCGCAACTCTACGGATCATTGTGGAACAATCAATTGAATGGAATTCATCACTCTACATCAAATTCATTGACTACGAAAAAGAATTTGACAGTGTGGACAGAACAACCCTATGGAAGCTTCTTAGACACTACGGCCTGCCTCAGAAGATAGTCAATATCATACAGAATTCCTATGATGGATTAAACTGCAAAATCGTGCATGGAGGACAGTTGACAAAGTCGTTCGAAGTAAAGACCGGTGTCAGGCAAGGTTGCTTACTCTCACCCTTTCTCTTTCTCCTGGTGATCGACTGGATCATGAAGACATCAACATCTGAAGGGAAGCACAGGATACAGTGGATAGCTAGGATGCAATTGGATGAACTAGACTTCGCAGATGATCTGGCTCTTCTATCGCATACGCAACAACAAATGCAGGAGAAGACAACCAGTGTAGCAGCAGCCTCAGCAGCAATAGGTCTCAATATACACAAAGGGAAAAGCAAGATTCTTCGATACAACACAGCATGTACCAATCCAATCACAATTGACGGAGAAGCTTTGGAAGATGTAAAAACCTTTACATATTTGGGCAGCATCATCGATGAACACGGAGGATCTGATGCAGATGTGAAGGCACGGATTGGCAAAGCAAGAGCAGCATATTTACAACTGAAGAATATCTGGAACTCAAAACAATTGGCAACCAACACCAAAGTCAGAATTTTCAATACAAATGTCAAGACAGTTCTACTGTATGGGGCGGAAACCTGGAAAACTACGAAATCCATCGTCCAAAAGATACAGGTGTTTATTAACAGTTGTCTACGCAAAATACTTCAGATCCGCTGGCCGGACACTATAAGCAACAACCTACTGTGGGAGAGAACAAATAAGATCCCAGTGGAGGAAGAAATCAGGAAGAAGCGCTGGAAGTGGATAGGATACACATTGAGGAAAGCACCGAACTGCGTCACAAAACAAGCCCTCACATGGAATCCTAAAGGTCGAAGGGGGAGAGGAAGACCAAAGAATACATTACGCCGAGAAATGGAGATAGATATGAGAAAAATGAACAAGAATTGGATGGAACTAGAAAAGAAGGCCCAGGACAGAGTGGGTTGGAGAATGCTGGTCGGCGGCCTATGCTCCATTGGGAGTAACAGGCGTAAGTAAGTAAGTAATTAACTTCTGAATATCCTTAACGACGTAATCTCAGTGATCTTAACAAATAAAAACAAATTACTCTAAAGACTTTAGTTTGAAGATTATTTATAGGAAAAAAGAGAAACCGTTTATAAAGAAATCACCTTTAATTTATTCATCTCTTCTATAGCATCGTAGGGAGTAGTCTGAGAACCATCAGTTAGGTTAGAAACCCCGCCAGAATCTGTTTTTTTGGCAAACAAAGCAAATAGGACATAGAAAATTTTATTTAGTGAATAAATACAGAACCTGTTTGAAGGAAGAATTATACAGGAAGGAACCATTACAAAGGTCGAACTTCATGATTTCAAATAAATTGAGTATTCGGTAGAGTCTTAGTAATAAAATATTTTTTTGAGAGAAATTAGAATTTTTGACGTCTCGTGTAAGACACTCCTATAGAATAAATAACCAAACGAACACAAGTTTGAACAGTATGGTGGAATAGGCAAAATATTCAGTTAACTCAAAATCTAAATATGTCTGATCGCGTCAATGTCATATATTTCTTGGTCTAGGTGATTTTGTGTGAGATCACCGTGTATACTTGAGCGTATGCTAGATGAGGAGTAGAGTTGAAATTTGTACGCATTTATGTGCATTAATGGTCTGAAAAATGAATAGAATTAAATGTGGTTGTTTGGAAACATGGACCAAGTTGGATGGATAACCAGACCATCCCTCTTATTGAGGACAGAGGAATTAGACGTTATACGAAACGCGTCAGCTGCCCATTCTGAATTATCTTGATATTTTTAATACTGATCTGGTGGTTACTGAATAAAGCACGTACTGTTATTACCGATTCGACCCTAAATGTAAGCACACTAACAGTTCCTCAAAAAAAAGGAGCAGAATCAGAAATTAGAGTTAACTTCCCGGATTAAACATGTGTTACTAAGATGAAAAAGCGGCGCTATGCAGTTAGATACTTGAGTTTTCGCCACAATCTGACCTTTTGTTTGTTTATCTATACCTCATTTTGAAAATGAGTAAATCTATATTCCAGCAAGGGTAGATTTGTGATCACACCTTCAAACTACGCCATAAGAGTATTAGTGACTTAGTGGTTAAGGTGCCCAAATTTCATCTACTTAGTCGTAGGCTTAAATCCCACTTCATCTACTTTAGTTTAGGCAAACGAGTACAATCACTAGTTCTCACAATCGAAGGTATATCAATAGATACCTGATAATGGGTTAACGATAAGAATATTCACGTAACAAGGTCAAAAATATATGAGTCCAAGTCGATAATAAGAAACCCTATCATAAGATTTTGTGTGATATGACATAAAACAAGCACAAACTAATTTAACAAAAATAGACATACCATCCTCGACCCCTGGTTTAGTGTATTCCGTGTTTCCCATCTCCCTGTCTTCGCGATTTTTTTTAACTTCCGGCATCGCTTTCTCAAAAATATCTCGATGACGAAGATCACGTTGACGACGTTTGGTCGTACTGAGTAATTTGTCCATCTTTTTGGTAAATATCTGTAAATAAATAAGTACATTACATGAATAATTAAATCGCAAGTTTAGGTATTGTGCATCGTTAATTCTACATTTATCTCAAAAATCATATCTACTAGGTACGAACAGGAATGATCAACACGTATACGATGTATAGTAAGCGTGATGTAACAATCACTTTAAATAATTTGGAAAATCTTACTTACAACATTAATTAGTCAGGTTAGAATAAGATTATTCCGTACGACACAATTTATTATGAAACAATAAGTATATATGTGTCTAAACAGAAACACAGTACAAAGGATTCACCATGCCGACTGATCAACACACGATACAGAAACACAAAGAATTCAACTTTGTGACAAAATGTAGGCATATTTAATCCACAGAGATAACTCCATGCTACTATGGTTATGTTGATACTTAGCCGTAATATTATTTTATCAACAACGCTTTACTACTGAATACCCGCTTATAAAATCGATTATACGACGCTCATAGAATGTATGAACATACTCTAGAATTTCGTCCGTATTGTTGAGCCAAAAAATTGATACGACTTTGTTCAGCACGGAGACGTCTTTGAAGATAAACAACAAGTTTTGGACGGAAATGGTTGCGAAAGTTGGATTGTATAGCTCTTACACTTGACAAGTCGGACGGTTGGCGATAAAATGGCAGGGCATGTGGTCCAGGTCGAACTTTGGGTCCACAAAGTCTTGTGAAAATGAGATGACGCTGACGAGTGCGTTGGCGGTTGTCAGAAATAATTGCCTGAAATCAAAATAGCACGAAATTAAGGCAACGAAAACAGTTTGTATCTATAAATAAAAAACCAGTTATTTTTACTGCCATATGAGACTAAAAAAGCGAACACTAACTGATCCATCCTGCAACTTAGCATGGCAACATACGCGTACAATCACTTTTAAAGCTGAACCTAGTGACCTCAAATTTTGTTTTCAATTTACCATAAGTAGTGGAACACAAAGTTTACTTACTAATGGTTGATAATAAGTAACTTTCGTACTTCAGCTTATAGATCTTACATTTGTTTTTAGCATGAAATGCTTGGAAATACAATTTACGTGAAGTTACAGTAGTATTACCTGTATTGGGTTTTCGTAATTTCGTTCGAAACCGGTTTTACAAGTGAAAGATACTTCCGGAACAGCAAGATCCCCTTTATCTGATTTACATTCATGATCGTTACCGTTCAAACTATTATTTGATGTATCGCGTGCAGGTGCTACCGCAAGTCGAGCTGTTAGACGAGCCTCCCGTTCACATAGATTTCTTAGATGAGATTCTTGTTTGTTAATATCAGCATCTAATACTGTCAGTTGACGGTTAATTTCTTCCCTTTCACGATGAAGCTTTGCATCTTGGGCATCCACTAGACGAGATTCATCAGGAGCAGGGGATATGGCTTCAACCTAAAAAATATTCATAAACAGATTTGCAATATCTACAGAAAAAATGAAAAGAACAACCAATTGTTTACTGATTACTACCTATAGGCGACTTAATAAGGAGCTTGTTGGTACAGAATAGAAACTAGAACAATAAACATACAGTAGGAAAGCCATATTATTATGAGGTAAGCTGAGATTATTCATTTAGTACATTAGCATACGAAGAAAGTTAGGGGCGGTCAAACCAAAAAACGTGGCATCAGTTCCTGAAGTCACTTTCTTCTTGTCCGAGACATGTTGGTAGATACAATGGTTGAAGACTCTGGGTGACATAGCTCAAAATCGATCACAATGGTGTAGGTGTACATGCTCTTTGTCCTCCCTTAAACCGTGAGATTAAACTTACTTTATACGAACTACTTCTTTCGCTCTGTATCATATCCTCATATGCAATCTTTTTTAAATATTACTACCATTAAAGTAACTAATTCTATGAATTTGGTGTGCTAGTGAGTTGTGGCAACTTGGACCGATGAACATAAGTGCCTGGTCCTGCGTTGTAGCTGACTGGATGACCCATAAATATAACCTAAACTGGATTTCGCTGGAAAAGCTGACTGATAGTTTCATGGCTGGCAGCAAAATTTCATAACCTTGGAAAATGTGTTTTTAGATCAACAACGAATACTTATATTACTAGGGATTGTGATAAACACCAATTCAATTATTAACGTTACCGACAACTGTGATGATCAATTAAACCATAGTAAAATAATCACCTGGAAATGAGAATTAAGTGAAGCAAATTTCACTTTAGATGAATAGTCAATGTGAATTGACGTATCTAGCATTGATTTAACAAATAACATCTATTATAACACCTTCATAAATTCTATAGTACCTCAGGGGGGTACAGGGAAAATGCAATGAAGATCCAAGAGAAAATAAATGCGTACGCAGATGCATCAGTCTTAAGATTTCTCCACGTCATATTACTTGAATTATATCACAACTGGAGAATTCCAACACTGCCTATAGCTGTTCAAAGGTCACCAACGGTCTCAAGCCAGGGTAAAGGAGGAAGGTTGGGTATGGGGTCAGCAAACATATCCCATCGGAAACAACCTTGCTGAAAAACGCTAACCAGAATAAACAATTAAAACCATTTAAACTCTGCCCTCTGCGTTGAAGGATCTTCATTCAGGAGAATTACGACGCCTCATGGTGAAAGCCGATATTCTTCGGAAGTCATGAGACTGATGCCCCTTCTAACAACCGGAACAATTAATATAGGTACATGGAATGTTCGGACAATGTGGGAGACCGGGAGGATCAGTCGAATAGCTACGAAAATTGAGAGATTTAGTGAAAATTGTTGGACCCAAGGTGGACAGAAATGACTAGATTCGAGAAAGATGATCATGATGCAGAAAATGCTTTGCACTTATACAGTAAAAAGAATCACGATAAGCACTAATTTGATGGTAATCTCATGGATTTAGAATCATCAAACCACTCTTCAAAACGGAGGAAAGGATCACGGTTGGGAATGCTAGACGTTTGTGTAATTTTACTTTGGAAATTTGAATTTGATGTTTTCGCGCCAAAACCGCCCATTGCTACCTTCATATAGTATTTCCCACTTGACAGGACCTTAAATGTCATTGGTTCGTAGCCTCTTTTAATATGCTGTATATATACGTTGGAGTTGTGCTTGTTGTTTTTGCCCGTGCTTCTGGTCGCTTATAGAACACACGTTCTAGCTTCTAAACCTAGACCTCTCCCTCTAGTTAACACGGCTGGGATGAATCAGAATAGTTAACTTATCTAGTCACTGTGTCGCTGCGTATTCGTTTCGTTCGTACATTAAGATGAACTCGTAGTCTCTTCAAACATAGCAACCACAATATATGTTATACAGTGTTATGCACACACCAATGATAGCAACGACGACGATAAAGATCAATTTTACGAGAGATTTCAATAGATCATGTCGAAGTGCCTAAGAAAGGAACTGACCAAAAATTGACCGGGAGAAAGGAAGAAAGTGATGACAGATTTGCGAATTTATGTGCATTCAATAAAATGGTTATAGCTGGCACAGTATTCCCCCAAAAACGCATACACAAAACTACATGGGTTTTGCCGTATCACACTACACAAAACCAGATCGATCATACTTATATCACCAAAAAATTCAGAGGGTCAATCAAAGACGAGAGAACCAATAGAGGAGCTGACATATCTTCAGATCACCACCTGGTTGTGGCCAAGATAGAACTAAGGGTAAGGAAGCACTGGATGACTGAGGAAACAGCATTACGAGGGTTTAATAGTCTTCCTTCGAGATACTGACAAATTCAGAGAATGCAACATAGCTCTCAACAACAGGTCCCAAACATTACACGATCTACTCGAAGAAGAGGAAACCACTATGAAAAATAATTGGAAGCGCGCTAAAGAAGCACCAACTTGAACGTGTCAGGAGGTTCCGAGATGCAAGAAGCATCATCATAAGGAATGGATCTCTGTCGAGACCCCGAACAGCATTCAAGAAACGAAGAATAAGAAGATAGCAATTAACAACAGCCAACCAAGAACAGTGAAAGTAAATGCACAGACCGAATACACAGAGGCAAACAAGCAAATGATGAGGAGCATTGGAGCCGACAAGCAGAAATACGCGGAAGAAACTACAAAAGGATGAAATATGAAATAACTGTATGACACAACGAAGAAACTATCAGGGAAATGTAGTAAACCAAGGAGAAAAGTCAGGGATAAAGAAGGCAAGAGAATCACTGAGATTCAAGAACAGAGGAACAGTTGGGTAGAACACTTTAAAGAACTCTTGAATAGACCAGCCACACTGAACCCACCTAATATCGAAGCAACACACACAGACCTTCCTACAGATGTCACTCCAGCAACGATCGAAGAAATCAGGATGGCCATCAAGCAAACCAACAGTGGGGAAGCAGCAGCACCTGAAAACATACCGGCTCAAGCATTGAAGTCGCACATAGAAGTAACCACAAACATGCTCCACGTCCTATTCAGGAAATTTTGGGAGGAAGAACAAGTGCCACTGACAGACTGAGAAGAAGGATACTTAGTCAAGATATCAAAGAAAGGAGATCTGAGTATGTGTGAGGAATACAGGGGAATCACACTACTTTCGGTACCAGGAAAAGTTTTCAACAGTGTTGCTGAACCGGATAAAAGATTCCGTAGATACTAACCTTCAAAATCAACAGGCCGGATTCCGTAATGATCAATAATGCACAGACCGAATCGCGACACAACGGATCATTTTTGAGCAATCAATCCAATGGAATTTGTCACTATACATCAACTTGCTTGACTATGAGAAAGCGTTCGATAGAGTGGATAGAACCTTAAGGAATTTTCTTCAACACTGTGTTGTGAGTAGATGAAAAGATCACCAACATCATCCGCAATTCATACGACCGACTACACTGCAAAGTCGTGCACTGGGGACAGTTTATAGAAGTATTTCAAATGAGGACCGGAGTCATACAAGGGTGCTCACTCTCACTATTTCTCTGTTCTAGTGGTTGTCTGAATTACGGAATACAATGGACAGATTGGATGCAACTAGACAATTTGGACTCTGCAGATGACATAGCTCTTCTATTCTATACACCAGCAAATGAAGGTCAAAACAACCAGTGTAGCAGAAGACGGTGCAACAGTAGGCCTCAACATACACAAGTGAAAAAGCAAGATCATGATGTACAATACAGTCAGAATCAACCCGATCATACTTTATGGACAAGATTTGGAAAAAAGTGGAAAGTTTGACGTGCCTGGGTGGCATGATCGATAATCAAGGAGAATCTGATCCAGACTTAAATGAAAGGATTGACGAAGCAAGCGCCGCATTCCTATAGGTGAAGAACACATGGAATTCGGAACAATTGCCAACCAATATCAAAATCAGAATCTTCAACACGAACGTCAAGACAGTTCTATTGTACGTAGCCGAAACTTCAGGAACTTTTAGGGGCTGGTACTATGCCAAGCCTACTTAGGTTATTCTAGCCTCTGGATAGATCAATCTATTCATTCTGCTTAAGCCACATTTTACTCTGTCACTTATAAGTCTGGACTGTTTTTTATATGATCGTATGTGTGCTGATTAGTTACCCTATCCATTATGTGTCTGTAACTTATTTTGGACGAAGAATGTTGGTGGGCGGCTTATGGCTCCTACATGAGGCGTAAGTTGGGAATTCGGTTGTAAACTGTAAAGCTGGTTGTCGACAGTTTGGTAAATTCTCAGTCGGTTTTATCAGTTTACAGTGTATGCGTAAGGTTAGCTACGCGAGAGCTCAAGTACATGGGAATAAAAAATCGTCACAGGAACCTAAGAAATGTCAATATTCACGACATAAAAAGCTTTGAAACAATATTAGGAATTTGGATCAAATAAAAATTCATTGAAGTAGCAGTCGTATAAAACAACTGGCCAAATCTAATTTTAAAATATCAAGGAACAAACACGTACCTGTGGGTGATAAGCTGGCTCTTTAGTCTGTTGTCGAAGTACGCCACTTCCTTGAGGGAGATTAGAATGCCCCATCACATGATGTTGAGAACCTGGTTGTGGTAAAGGATGATTTGACTGGTGGAAACTGCTTTGACTAGGATGTGTAGCAGCAGGTGGATGATGAAGATGGCCAGAAATCAGGCGAGAAGGGATTTGGGAGACTGAAGTTGGATGCGATGCTTTCGCTGGCATATGTGACAATGGAGGCTGACTAGTTACAGTTTGTGATCCCAAGACAGGTGCACTAACTAGGGCTTGCCCGGAAGTTATCGCCTGGGTAGACGCAGTTGCATGAGGAAATGGTCTATTATTGTACGAGGTTAGAAGCGAACCAGGTAAGGTACCCATCAGTGAACCTGGATACGCCGAACTGGAAGATGGTAAAACATGTTGTTGGTTGAATAAATGAGTGCCAGAAGTTGAATTACTACCGAATGAACCGTGATGTTGAATATGCGGTTGATAAGCAGCTTGATTTGGAGTGGCGACCGATGATGGGTTCGATAAGCTACTAGTATTAATGGATGTATAAAAAGGCGTGAGGGCTGCTGCGGCTGCAGCGGCAACTTCTGTGGCTGCAGAATAAGCGTTTGGGTTAAGAAAGTTAGAACCAGCTGCAATACTTGCCATCGCCTTACTAGCAACAACACTCCCCAACAAAGCTTCCATCTCAGCCGGCGCAATTGTATTTGTTACATGAGCAGAAGGTAAGGATGAAATGGAGTGTGGTAGTTGGGATCCTAAGGAAATACGAGGTCTTTTGTTTGGATGAGTTGAAGGGGGGGCCAGTTGTGAACGACGATTCTAAAAATGTTTGAAGCGCATAAAAGGACGGAAATTGAGTAGCCTAACGATTAGTAGTTGGAAGTCTTTTAAATACAAAGACGACAATCAGACATAGAACTATATGTCAGCTATTCAAGCAGCAGAGAAAAATGCTGTATATACCACATATAGCATTTGCACAGGCCTAATGTATAAATCAGCAATTGGAAAGATATGGAGGTTGTTGTATGTAAATAACAGTACAAAATGTAGCTGAATACCTGATGCACTGGAAATGGAATGAATATATCTTTTCGACAAGTTACTAACGCCAAAATTTGAAGTTTTGTATCAACTTAACTAAGATGTAATCAAAAATGATTGGATATGGGGTGGTAAAGTTCAAAATGTCGCAGTAGTTCGGATGTACACACTCTTTATTCTCCTCGTAACCCTGAGTTTTCATACCTTTCACTCTCTCAATTTTACTCTTTCGATTTGACGCTTCTTGTTATAAACGAGTCTACTACCATAATGACTGCTCTGCTACAAAACTTTCTTTTCTGTGTGCGCACTGATGTAATTTAGTAAGTTAGGGCTATGCATATTTATGCTTATTCGAAAGCTGCTTATGATTGACTGAACATAATGAAAACAATAAGTATGACTGATTATGATAGGTTTTGAATGTAGCAAAAAGAGAAAAACAGTTGATACCAATTTTAACTTACTTCTGTTGTGCCCTCAAATGCCCTGGTATGGCCGAGAGCGGGGAGGGTCCGCCCTCCCTCTCGAAATACTCTCACACGGCCACGCGTATACAGCCTCTGCCACGGAAGTCCTACTCACTGCTTTCTCGTGGCATTACTGTTGTTTACGAAAATGAGAGGACGAAAAGCGAATTTCCGGCGCTATAACCGGATCCCAAATCAATGGTGCACATAGGCTCCAGGATCCTGCGGGAACAAATGGCGTATGAACCAGCTTTTGGTCACCGGCTTCCATGGGACTGCATCTCCTCACGATGCTCCACTGCCTTGTGGACTAGACCTTTAGGTCAAATGCTCGGGGTGTGGCCCCCTAAGAAAACCACTGCTTCGGTCTGGGCACCCGGGCAGTATCTCAGCCCACACACTAAAACTATGATGAACTATCTGCTTATAGAAAATATTCGTTTCTCTCCGACTAACATTAAAATGACTGGTATTATTATTATTATTATTATTATTATTATTATTATTATTTTACCACGTCATTTATTCACCCTCTCTTACTCCTACTTTATGTATCCGTTTCGACTCAGACAGCAGCTCGCCTGTGGTGAAAATTCAGCTTTATCTAAACGTTCTCGAGTCACTGCCTGGTTGAAAATTGTATGTTACCACCGAATATGAGTACTGAAGCAGTTTTTCTGAAACCACGTGCACCATTTAAACTGGCTGCCTTCAACATTCGCACACTTATGCAGGTCGGACAACAGATAGAGCTGGCTATGTCTTTGGAAAGTATTAATATTGATGTGTGTTGTCTATCTGAGACCCGTATTCAAGACTCTGGTGAAGTACTACAAGTTCGCTCTCCATCTGTCACTTCAAAAAGCTTGTTTTATGTGCGTTTATCCGGGGACCCTGAGGCATCTTCGTCTAGTCTTGCTGGCGTTGGTGTCGCACTAAGCGCTAGAGCTGAGGCAGCACTAGTCGACTGGATCCCCATTAACAGTCGGTTATGTGCTGTTAGATTAGAAAGTTCCATCAAAGTGAGAAGAAATCGGCGTGAGAAACGATGTCTTTTCGTCATCTCTGCCTATGCCGCGACAGATTGCAGCCCGGATGCAATCAAGGACGAGTTCTACCATCAGCTAACTGTTCTTCTCCAGAAAGTGCGTTCGACAGATATTGTAGTACTAGCTGGAGACTTGAATGCTCAGGTCGGGCGTCTAGGCACAGAAGAGAGTCGTTTAGGTGGCCGATGGGGACTCGTTGGTCACAGGACAGATAACAGGGAACGTCTACTGCAACTATGCACAGACCACAACCTGTTTCTGGCTAGCACTAACTTTCGGCACAGTCATCGCCGATGTGCCACCTGGCGTCCCCCTTCTGCATCTCAAGCCTGGATACAGATTGATCACATCGCGATCAGCTACCGCTGGCGTGGTTGTGTACAAGACTGCCGCTCCTTTTGGAGTACCTATCTGGACTCTGATCATGACCTGGTCTGCGCCAACCTTACCTTATTGCTTGCAATTGCATGACGCCATGAAAATGGCGGGTACAGTCTGTTGTGGGTTTGCGAAACGTCCCTCTTACAAGCACTGGGTTTCTTCTGGTTCCTTACAACTGATTGAAGCCCGTCGGTCTACTCCGGGTGACCGTGAGTTTGACCACAGACGAAGGATGTTACGTAATGAAATCGGGCAAAGCTTGCGTAAGGACCGAGAAGCCTGGTGGTCGGAGCGTGCCAGTGAGTTGGAAGCAGCAGCTGCATCTGGTAATTACCGGAAGCTCTTCCAACTCATCCGAGCCACTGGCAGCAAGAAGTCTGGTGTGAGCGAAACAATCTGCGAGGATGACGGAACGCCAATCACTAACATCCATCGACGTCTTGGACGATGGGCAGAATTCTTTGAAGGGCAGTTCAACTGGCCTGCTGCTCCGGCAACTTCGGTCAGACTATCCTGCCCTCCATGGCCGGTGACGACTGATCCACCAAATGAGGCGGAAGTCCGCAAGGAACTCCAACTCTTGAAACGTTACAAATCACCGGGCCCAGACGACTTACCTCCGGCTCTTTTTAAAGATGGTGGTGACTTTCTGACTAAGGGACTGACGACGTTGTTTGCAAAGGTCTGGGAACTAGAGTGTGTACCAACGTCATGGAATGAGTCGATAGTTGTCCCTATCTTTAAAAAGGGTTCACGTCGTTCCTGTAACAACTATCGGGGGATAAGTCTACTTCCGATTGCGTCCAAGCTATTGGCTTCCGTCATACTTCGTAGGTTGTTCAGAACCCGAGAAGGATTGACTCGCGAGGAGCAGGCTGGGTTTCGTTCTGGTCGAGGATGTATTGATCATATCTTCACCCTCCGCCAAGTGTTAGAACATCGCCATACTTATCAAAGGCCAACAATCGTAGTGTTTCTTGATATCAGGGCTGCCTTCGATTCGTTGGACAGAACTGTTCTCTGGGATTGTCTATTGAAGAAGGGTGTGCCTGAGAAGTTTATTAACATCCTAAAAGCCCTACATACAAACACCTCAGGCAGAGTGAGGGCATACAACCACCTCTCTCCACTATTCCATTCAAGCAGTGGGGTTAGGCAGGGTTGCCCAATCTCACCATTCCTCTTCAACTTTGCCATCGATGACATTCTGGAAACAGCTCTGATAGATGTAAGTAATGGTGGTGTGGATCTGTTGCCTGGAGAAAGACTTCTCGACCTTGAGTATACGGATGATATTGTCTTACTGTGCAATAATGTCCGAGCCATGCAATCCGCACTTGATCAGTTGGCAATCAATGTCCGTAGGTATGGTATGTGCTTCGCACCTTCGAAGTGCAAAGTACTCCTACAAGACTGGCAGGATTCTAATCCTGTACTCACTCTAGATGGTGAGCAAATAGAAGTGGTCGAGAAGTTCGTGTATCTAGGTAGCTGCATAAGTGCTGGTGGTGGCTTGAGTGATGAGATCAATGCACGTATGGTGAAAACCAGAGCGGCTTATGCCAATCTGGGCCATCTTTGGCGCCTTCGTGATGTTAGTCTGGCTGCAAAAGTTCGGATCTACAACGCGACGGTGAGTGCAGTTCTGCTCTATGCTTGTGAAACCTGGCCTCTCCGAGTTGAGGATGTTAGACGACTCTCTGTGTTCGATCATCGTTGTCTCCGAAGGATTGCTGGCATCCAGTGGCAACACCATGTCAGTAATGCAGAGGTCCGGCATCGTGTGTTCGGTCACAGAGACGATAATGAAATTGGTGTCACCATCTTGAAACACCGACTTCGGTGGCTTGGACATGTTCTACGAATGTCGTCCCAGAGAATTCCTCGTCGTGCATTATTTGCCGACTCTGGGACTGGTTGGAAAAAGCGGAGAGGTGGCCAGTATATGACATGGTGTCGTGGTATGAAAGAAAGCTGCAAAGGGCTAGCTTCTGTTGGTCCTTCACGACTCCCTGGATGGGGTCCGAGAGACGGTGTAACGCAGTGGCTAGAGACGTTATCAGATATGGCTCAGAATAGAAGCCAGTGGCGATCCTGCTGTAACCTTCTTTTACTTTCTTCATAAAAAGTCATTGTATCTTCCTTAACTGTAAGATTTCTCCTGATTGTACCTTTTTGTTTTCCCCACCATTGTTCTCTCCCTCTTTTTTTTATAATTCCCCATGTTCATTACTTTTTTTATATTTTTTCTCCTTCTCTTCAAATTATCATTGTTTTGTGTGGCGCATATATATTTGGTGCCCCCCTGTACCAATATTTGTGTTCAAATAAATAAATAATAAATAATTATTTCTGTTGTTAAAGCAAATCTCGTTACAATTTTGGATATCGAGCAAACAACACTTGACAAACATATGATAAAGGCTATAAGTCAGAACATATCAGATAATTCCTGATAAGATTATAGACAAATTTATTAGTATCTGGACTACTGTGAAGAAACAATTTTAGCGTCGAAATCATTATATCTGGCGACATAAATGTTTCGCTAATTCTACAATCTAGGTTAGTTTTACTTACTGACTAGAAGAGAATTTTGAAGAATATTTTACAAAAATATATACATTCTATTTTTAATTGTTACACCTTACAGTCAATAAGGGATCAGTAAAGAATATTTTAATTATTGCCTTAGTGATACCTACGAAAAAAACACTAACTTGGTAAATATTGCTTCCAGGACTGGGTGATAGTGATGGTGAAGCCCTTGTCTGATGATGTGCATTGTGCAAATTATGATCCAGATGTGAGGTAATCGACTGTGATGGACTGACATGAGAACTCATTGTCCCGAATCCTGAAGGACCTGGATGACTTCCGCGGTGATGAAGAACAGCCTGAGACGCCGAAGCTGGACGAGCTAAAATAAAAATTAAGCCTTATGTAGTCAGGTGAATTTAACCGAAAATGCCTACAAACAAAACTAACTACATAACAGTCAGTTAGTCAGTCAGTGATCTACGATGTAGAACTAGGAACACATAACACACCACGATGAAACTTTAAATCGTGCCAGAACATAGAACTAATTACACATGGAATCAGAAACTAGGGACAATAAATAGATCTTTCAGTGTGGGAATTCATAATTAAGCATATCGATTTGAAATTCTGGATAAATAGTTATATAGGATTTAAATAGACGAAGACTAAGTAAAAATGATGCACTGCGACTCAGTAACTACGAAAGCTGTAAAGTGCCCGTAGCCACCGAATCCGAAAACCGGCAAAGTATTTCGAACCAGCTCCACTCACAAACCATGATCTTTTGTCTAATTTTTTTTAACTCTTAAACTTACATGTAACCCTAGCGAGGTAGAATATATGTTCAGAATGATTTAGGCATCTCTGTGTAAACAAGTGTGTCTTGGTATGACTGAGTGCTTAATACACTGAAAATGAATCCTGATTACCTTACCCGGTAGTTTATACACAAATTTATCACAGACTATACTAGCAACTTGTAACGTTGTCAGTAGCATCGAAAGTGATGTAATGATGAAATTATGATAGTCATGATAGATTTTTTCAATGAACACCAGCTCCTAAAACGTAGCTTGCACGGTTCACATTGTTGGTATAAAGACATCAGTAACAAGATCCACATGAACCACACTGAAGTCAGTAAAGTACTTAGTCATAATAAATATGCGTAAGTTAAGAATAGCTCCAGAAAAAAAAAGAGTAACATTATCATAACAGATGAAAAACATAATAGCTATTATTGGCAACACTTACTACCAGATGTAGTTGAACCCATTTGAATAGGATGTCCTGAGTGAAACTGTGACTGACCACTAGGGGGGCGTTTTT
Source organism: Schistosoma spindalis (assembly GCA_946903255.1). Taxonomy (NCBI): domain Eukaryota; kingdom Metazoa; phylum Platyhelminthes; class Trematoda; order Strigeidida; family Schistosomatidae; genus Schistosoma; species Schistosoma spindalis. The sequence continues at coordinate 76,620,870 of OX336416.1, read as the reverse complement.
GGTTCCCTTGATGTACAGGTGTTTGAACTGAATGTACCGGCAATCGAGGTGACTGTTGAGAGCTGTGAACACTGAGAGGAATAGTAGGAGATGATGACTTCGATATAGATGTAACGGCCGCTAGAGCCTGCGCAAATGTAATTCCTGGGACGTGACCAAGAGTTGGAGTTCCTGAAGCATTTGAACCAACGGAGCGTTGAATTTGCTGCTGCTGTTGATGGTAAGCAGCCGCCAGAGCGTTGAGTTGTGACTGACTTAGATGGCTACAAATCTGTGCTGCAGCAAGCATATCTTCCGGAGTTAACAACCCTGCATGAGGCCCAGCTGATGTAATACAAAGTTAAAAGATATAGACAAGATTCGATTGATAACTTTAGATACTGACCAAAAAACCACACAATCACTAGACATATAGATCGAAACAATTTCACAAGCCTAATGGTTAAATTTACTGCACTCTTCAATTGTAAGAGATTAAAATAAAACTGGCGAAATAAGCGAGAAAGAAATGGATAGGAAACAGCACGTCAAGGATTTAAAGGTCAAGAGTGATTAAATGTGTTATTTCGAATTGCTTTAAGGTTATGGGGTTTCTAACAACTGATTTCCATCATGGTGAAGATCGCATCCAAAACGTTCACCTCTGACTACATAACTAAGTGGCAAAATTTCCACTTATTTCAGCTATTACTGTACATTGGGGTGTCAGAAAATGGATGATACTGTACTTGTACTAGTTAAATGAATTACAGACATGGAACTAAACGTTGAAACACCTCATTTACATTAAGCACATATCCAGAAGCCCTTGAGGACAAATTGAAATTTTTGAGTAAGATTTAGGTAAGGAATCGATGATGAGCAACACAGTTGGCGAAATTTTTGATAAGCAGTTGGTGACCTGGGTAAGATGAAACATTCAGCAAAACCAGCAATTTTTAGCTACTAGATTTCTGAACTATGTTTACATTTAACATGTGATACTCTATCCTGACAAACTACCAGTATAACAATTCATAAGCCCTTTTTATAAGACTTTCAGTGAGAACTTAGGAACTTTAACAGCCAGTGGTTAGAACACGACGTCGACATAGGCGTAACGTTCTCGCCTAGTAAATATCAGTAGCTTTTTTACTTCACCCGAACCAAAGCCATGTATAGGTGAAACAATCTATGAAATTGATGATACGCAAAGAACTATTCAGAGCTCCCTTTGGAGGTTTATAGCAAAATTTTCAGGACACTGGTCGGGTTGTTTAAAGAGACATACAGAACTTAGGATACTTCACCAATCTGAAATAAACTGGTTTTACAAACCTATCTTTAGGAAAACTCAAAATGCCCTGGTACAGCTAAGATTGAGGAGAGTCCGCTCTTCCTTCCGAAATGCTCCTACATTACCATTATACAGCCATCTCCAGGCAAGTCCTACACGCTACCTTCTCGCGGAGGGGGTCATTTATTTTATTTGAACACAGACATTGGTACAAGGGGGCACCAAATACATATGCACCACACAATAACAATGAGGCCAGTAGCAGCTATCATTGATTTGTGTGAGGTCTGTGATACTGTCCGGGTGCCCGGACCAAAGCCGGATGTTGTTTACGAAATTGAGAGGACGAAAAGCGAATGTCCGGCGCTCTAACCGCGTTGATGGATATGGAGGATCCGCCTAGGGGGTTAACACTGAGGGGACAAATGACGTATGAACCTATTGTTGATCATTGGCTACCGAAGGACTGTATCTTTGAACGTTGCTCCACTGCCTTGTGGGTTAGACCTCTACATCAAAAGCTTGAAGAGCGACCTAAGAAAACCACTTGTTTCGGTTTGGACTACCGAGCAGTATTCTAGCCATCACAAATTGAATGACGAAGGGTGGTGTATATATATATATATATATTTGGTGCCGCCTTGTACTAATGTTTGTGTTTAAGTAAATCTTCAAAAAAAGCATGCATAACGCATGTAATTATTGCTTGCATATATTCCCACATCCCAAACATTGACTGTCATGTCGCACAGATTTTGCGAAATGTCTACAACAAAGGACTTTGTTTAAAGAGAGTATAGGCGCACCACTAAAGTTCACAATGTCGCTACTTATTATCAGGTCAGTTTGAGATAGTTGGTCAGGATTGTGTTCCACAATGTTTAAGAGGAAAGTGAGTTGATTAACACATCGAAAATACTTGATGCATACGCATTATGTGTAGGAAATATCTGAACGCATTTGGTCATTATTTACGAAACTAGCAGTGAGGCTATGCATAGTTGATCATTCATACCTCCCTGAAAGCTTACTCACTACATGGGAGTGACCTAGAAGTGAGTAGCCGTGTGAATCATTTACCCAAAGATGTCTTATCATGCTTGGCTTACAAGCCATGCAGTGAGCGAAATCTACTTTGTGTTTATATACAAATCATGTTTTTGATACTGAGCTTTTGTTTCTATTATTCCTTCAAAACATTAATTTTGTTTTATATTGACTCATTTTTCCCACATAGTAAAGTAAACCAGATAATACGGCTTAAAACTGATGGAACGGAAATGCTGCCATCTAACTATCTTGAAATAAACGCTACCGTCAAGGATCAGCAACAATCTGTAAATAGTCACAATATTACGTATTTTAGCGTCTCATTACTACCCACTGCACCACCGCCAGATGTACATCATTCCTGAATAATGTCAGAAAGAATAGCCAAAAGTCCCAATCAGGAAACTTATGCACAAATATAGGAACAAGAATCAAACCAATAGGAGACAAAACCAAGACAAAAAAGTAAACAATGACAAATTTAAGATCAATAAGAACCAATCAACATCGAGGTGCACAGAACAAGCTGTGAAATGCATATGGATAAATTCGAACGCTTCACTTCTATCTGAAGTTTGTGCTGATGATGTCGTTCAGAAGAACGATGAAAGCTCCACGACCAAACCATCCAGCTCAGAGAACAAAACTCCATCAAAAAAAGTCCCATACCGCTTGAACCCTTCAGACTACGTCTCACAAATCTAAGAACAAGGTGTTGTGATAACAAGTGTAAATGACTAAATCACCATCTGTACACAAAAGATTTGCTCAACATGTAACAAGACACCTAGAGGAGTTAGGATGGAACCCAGAAGTATATGACGGATATTTCGCCGTGACGTCAGTTTTACCAACGCTAAGCATCTTTAGTTACTCAGAGACGAGGTACGTTTTAGAGCCAAATGAAAAGCAAGCTACCATCCAACTAGTGTTGAAACTTATAAAGCCAATCTCCGAATTAATCAAACCACTTAATACGTCGTCCTAAGATAAATGATTTAAACAAACTGCATAAACCTGTACTGTTACTGATGATGTGAATCAAGATCATGCAATGACGGGACACAAGTTGTATGGCACAATGTTACTAGTCTGCATACTGTTTGTTGAGTAGTTCTACATTTCTCTAGTTACTCTTCCAAGTCTATAGATTACACTCCCTTGACATCACGCATACAGAACAAGCACTAACACCTAACAAAAGCATTTTAAATCTTTACTGACTGGAACTTAACTATTTGGCATTCAGAGATTTACATATTTCTTCGTCAGGCAAATGAAGATAAACAAAGAACTTACTTGTGAGCACCGGACCTCCACTTGGAAAACTATCAGACCTTCCATTTCGATTAATACTATTGGCATAACCCTGTTCAGGGCTTGGAGCTATCCGCGAACCTGGTGGTGGGGCGTTTGAGGGTAAATGACTTTCGGTTTGTAAGCGGGATATTGTGTCACACATGTTAGACAGAAAGCTAGCTGTTGCTGTAGAAGCATTAGGGACATTGTTTTCTCTTGACCTAGCATGTTGAGTACCAACAGCAGAAACACCGGGATGTGATTGAGAATTCCCACTCTCCGGTTTAGAGCAAAACTCCCCCATAGACGAACCAACTGCGAAGACCGTGTCAAACCTAGCGCCCTTTACTTATGAAGTAGCAAATACAAACAAACACCACAAATTATTGCGTGTATTTCGAATAGTTTCATAATATCCCTTATTTTTATATCACAACACTCGCCGTTGTATCACATGAATAAACGCAAGAAAATTTTTCCTAGGATCTTTAGACCAGATAAAATGCACAGAATAAATAAAACTCCAGTTTTATTTATTCAGGCATCCCTGAAGAACTGTAATAAGTTTCAGCAAAATTAGTCCTACGTATGCACGAATCTATAATATGTTGACCAGCGCATAGACAACTTCAGGACTCTCAGCTTCTCAAGTCTCTAGGAATATAGAAAATACAAAATTTACTACAAACTGATTATCAGTGTCTGTATTCATGTGTGTTTATGTGTGCAGGTGAGAAAATCCTTACTTTATTTACTCCGTGTTTCACTCACTTTTTTGCCCTAGAAACATGATAACCCTATAGATTTCGTTATTATGTCAAGCCCATATTACCTTATTCTAGCTTTCGGAAAGCCCAATCTATTCATTCTACTTGAGTCACATTTTGTCCTTATTAATTATTCGCTTATCGATCTTAACTGTTTTTATATGAGCGCATATGTGTGTGTACACTCCTTATCCCATTACTCATCACACGTCTGTAGCTTATTTTTGTGTGACTATAAATACTGATTAATGCTTGGTGAAATGGGAGGTGGCTTACCCACCATCTCCACTGTGCGTCGTTTCGCTTCTCTCTATTTCAATCGCTTCATATACGAAATATATGTATTCAAAAGTCCATTCTCGCTATTTGACTTATTTAATTCCGTTATTGACTAACGCGATTCAAGTCGATGATTATATACAGGGATAGGCGACATATACATTTCGACAACGGTCATTCATACTATCTATTTGGAGTCAGATCTCGAGCCACTAAAGTGGATAGCCCTTTCAACAACATCGTCAGATCTAAACGACGACAAAATAAAGAGCCCACATCCCACCCATCCACAAATTTTTATACACTGCCTGCTTTCGGACTCGAGACGAGGTTGTAGCGGTAAATAAATCATCAAAATAAGCAGTTCTGCGATTCTTCGACATTGACCCTGACCTTATTAGTTTTACTGAACACAGTCTAGCTGGAACCTCCTGGTCGCTCATCTATACCAGGTCGGGAGTGGGTACTCCAAGCTACGCATCCCTTACAACTACAAGCCAGCTTATATAAAAATATTATCGAAATATCAGCAACCTTCCAAATGTATATTCCAGCTCATTCAACCAAGACTTTAGATTTGATGGGGTTGGTATCCCTCAATTCGAAAAGTGTTACTGACAAAAGCGTTATCAAATGCTGAATCTCTGTGGCATCTTTAAGGTCATAGTGCATATTTATTGCAACTTCGTCCCTTTGTTTTTATAGTATCTCCGAGATGAAAGCAACTCATCATATCTGGCCTCTTCTGTCAGTGATTGCTACCCTGATTGGTTGTTTTGATATTTACCTTTGGACTGGTTGCATTGACTTATCACTTTCGAATAGAACTATGTTTATCATTTGGCATTAACTTTTTATAACAACTAGAAGTATTCGAATTATTGTATTAACCGGGATTTCTCGAAATAGTGTAATTTAAGTCAAATGGAACTGGGCAAGCACAAATGAACGCATTGTATTTAGAATTCAAAATCAATCAGCCATTATCAGTCACCAACAACATGGGAAGCAATTCTGGACTAAAAACGTTTCTTAATACTTCGATTGTAAAGTCAGAATCGGGTAAAGTTTTGGAAATACTTCAGGAAACTTCAAGGGCTGACTTTCCGGCTTAAATTTTCCACAATTGTGTTCTGTAATATATATATCTGCATTTATCTTCCACCGCCAACATTCGAGCCATACCAAGCATTTCATTTTCTCAGAACCTAAATATCCACTATGGAGATCTCCAAGGACAGGTTTACGCAACGAAAGACGAATAATAACACGACCATTCAAACACAAAATACCATCACGAGCAGTGAATAGCTGATCCCAATTAGAAAAGTAGTCAGAAAATCTATTGCTCACTTCATCATTCCAACATTTCCGTATAGCACTGAGTATTCATCCAAAGGATTGACGAGTTTCTCCAATCACATCTGGACGTCTCACCGCTAAAGGTTACACTAACAAATAGTCTGGAGTACTAACAGGCCTATCTTGTAATGACTGTGGAGATATGCAGTCAACATGTTGAACTTGTTTGACGTTCCTGTGCTGAACAGTATAGTCATAGGCACTCTGAGCAATACTATACAGTCGTATCATAGCAGCTGAGGAACGTCCTAAGGGTTTTTCAGGACGATGAATGAACTTTAAAGCCTCACGATCAGTAACAATAGTGAATTCCTTTCCGAATAAATATTTGTGAAGTCTTTCGACGGCCAAAAACACAGCTAACACTTCTCTCTGAGATTGTGAATAACCTTGTTCAGTAGCAGTAAGTTTGTGTGAAACATGGATTACTGGTATATCTCCCTGCTCAAAACCTCACCAGTACCCACAGGTGATGCATCAGTAATAAGCACAAAATGTGCACTAGAAAGAGAAAAGTTGAAGAACAGCTTAACTTCGAAGAAACTTTGGTAGACTTCGTAAGCATGACTCATGTTCCTCACCCAATTTAAATGAATTGGATATCAAAATGTTAACTAAAAATTGGCACGACAAGAAAAATGTGGAGTTAAACCGAGAATACTACTGAAGGGAACTCACTAATGAACGCAGTTCTGTAAGATTTATCGGGGATGGCACATTTGTCAGTGGAGCTGGTCGATTGGTATCTGGTATAAGACCTTCATTATCAACTAGGTATCCAATACATTCAAAACTAGATACACATAAATAACACTTCTCTGGATTCACTGCAACATTCTTCTCAATTATACAACGCAATAAAACAATAAGTCTCTGGTTATGAACTACTATGTCAGAACCATAAATGATAAGATAATCTTGATAGACTTTATAGTGGCATTGGGCCCTAACACTAGACAATATGAGAAATAGATATTCAACATCTAACACCGAGAAAAACCCAACGATGAAGAGGGTGGGAAGAATGAATTTAATTAATTAGAATTGATCGGATGGCATGGCTCGGCCTTGCAGGCGTTGTCCCTGTTGAATGTTACCGCATATCTTTTATTCATATTAAATATATTGTTCTATCTTTAGCCTAAGCTTGTTCTTCATCATGTATTGGCGATTGTGACCTCCACACAAGAGCTTATAGTTTAGGCAGTTATATCATGACAAATCTACAATTTTAGGATTAGGTCTATTATTAGAGCAGTACTAGTATCATAGTAGAGCATAGTTATACATTGGTAATCCCGACTAAAGAAACGCAACTTGTTACTATTAATCCTTTTTTCCACTTTAACTTTCTCGATCGATTTTTATTTATGTAAACCATTATTGTGGTAGTTGTCTGATTAATACTCACATGTATTGTCGTAATGTTCTATTAATTAGTTCTCCCAACCTACTAGCTCAATCGATAATAAGAATCGGTCATCTATATTAACTAATTAGCTTTGATGGTTCGTTAACAAGCTTTAATAGAACTTACATGTTTCAGCGAAATGAGCTTGTTTAAACACCAAGCTATAGCAAACATGACCTATAAATAACGTAAATATACATTGACTAGCAATGCAATCAAGGACTAAATAGCGAGTGACAAAAACGTCAACAGCACCAATCACCCTGGAATTAATTGCAAGACTGCATGCTTTTGGACCAAAACTACTCCTCAAGAATGGAGTTATATGTCTCGTCTACTGAATAATTTAATTTTTAAAAATAATCCAGGCGAGTTTAACTATTTTACTGGATGATTTTTTGTACTTAACATGTATATATTTTCCAGTTGCCTTTGCCACATATTTGTGATTTGAAGATAAGCATCATTTAAGTCAACTTTCGAGAATAACTTACAACCATGTGATTGATTAGGAATATCTTCAGCTTTCACCGTCGTATACGTTGCTTCAACAAACGTGTGTTTATCTATTATTACCACTTATTCTCGGCGTCTTCCCATCAGACTTCAAGGGTATAACAATAGAAGTACACCATGCTAAAGACTAGATCGGTTCAATTATGCATTTTGCACACAAATCGTTCAATGTTTTATGTACTGCTTCCCAAAGACTATAAGAAATCATTCGTCTTTTAGGAAACACTGGATCACCTCGTACTTGAAGTTTTATAATTCGAATTCTCAAACATCCATTGCACTTACAGCACACAGTTATCTTTAACTAAAACATCAGAGTATTCTTTACAAACTAATGAAGACAACTCCAGTTTAAGCCTTCCAAATTCTGAAAACCCTGTATTGACTGTCGTGCTTCACTAACTAAAACCTCATGAGGCATTCTCGTATGGGTAGTTTGTGTCTAGTAATCCGCAATGATTATACATTTGTGGGTCGTACTAAAACATTAGAATCTAAAGATTTCAGATTCCTGAATGAAATAATGGACTCATTACTGCCTGTTTCAATAATAAATGCATGAACTGAACCAAGAGATGTATGTGATTGCTTCTAAACATGGACATTACCTTTTGAAACCGTGCATAAGGCCAACTGATCATTAGAAATACGCAAATCAGCAAGATCTAAATTACAAAAAGTAGTACTGCTTGCGGCAGGATGAACGGTAGTTTTACAAACTGACTGAATGTGTCTGATTTTAGCACATCACAAAATACACACGATTTATACAAATGAAATTTGACATTTTACAAACACTTACTAAACTAATGCTGACCTTTGTGACATGCTTTGAAATTCTTTGTTGAATCATTTTTCACGAGAATAGGAACCATTTATGATCAAACGCAAGCTTGGGAGACCCTGAAGGTGTAGTTCATCATGCCGATTGAGAAAAGAATTGGAAAATGTCGCAGGCTAGGAACCAACCTCACTCACTGGTCCATAGTTTATCCATGCTGTTTTAATTTCTTAGAAAGAATTTTAGTATTTCTAAAATAATTTCCTTCCTAAGTTCGGAATATTTATTCCAGTGATCAACCAATCACGAAATGGAATTTCTAGGTGTTCCCTAAAATTGCATTTCGCCGCTTGATCAAGTACAAGCCTAACTTTCTGATCATTCTATCACATCATTTTATGAGACTTCAGTCTCTCTCCGCACTCAAAGTTAGCACACTGCACATGAATAAATAGTAACTCTTTGAGAGATTTATTTGTCAATAAAGCTGGGTTCTCTAGAAAAGCCATTTTATTTTGCAGATTATAAGCCACTTTGCTGATTAAGGTCAGAAAATAAGCTATGGAATTCTCATTTTTAATATCTTTTATAGTCATGCACCAGATTTTAAACCGTACCATATAGTCTTCGAAGTCGTTCTCAACTGAATTAATGTCCAACTATCCAGAATTTGACTCCATAGGGTCGCCAGTATGATAATTAGAAGTATTTGAATCATTGTCAGTCAGTCAGTCAGTCAGTCAGTCAGCTGCAACGTAGGACCAGGCACGTGTATGCATCGGTCCAAGTTGCCATACCGCATTAGCACAACAAGATGAACACCGGATTCATAGGAGTAGTTAATTCAGTGGTGGTAATATATAGAAGAAAGATTGTGTATAAGGAGATAGTAAAGGAAGATAGAATTAGTTCCTAGACAGATATGAAGCGATTTTAATCTCTTAATTTAAGGAAGACTGAGAGTGAATACACCGACGCCATTGTGATCGATTCTGAGCCATGTCACCAAGAGTCTCCAACCATTGGTTACGATAGTCACGCGGACCCCAACCAGGCAGTCTGAATCTATCAACATGGCTCAGACCAGAAGTTAGTGACTTCAAGCACTGATGCTACGTTTTGGTTTGGCCGCCCCTAACTTTCTTCCAATTATCCCCTGCACTAGTCAGCATTGCGCGTCGTGGTAATCGGTGTTCAGGCATACGCAACACGTGGTCCAACCATCTCAGTCGATGAAGATTCATAACCTCATCAACTGATTTACCATCATTCCCTAATACTCTGCGTCTAACCTCACTATTACTTACCCGGTGATCCCAGCAGATACTCGCAATATTTCTAAGGCACCTGTGGTCAAATACTAGTAACTTACCAATATCTTCTACTCTTAAAGGCCATGTTTCGCAGCCGTATAGTAGAACGGAACGAACTGCCGCGCAGTATACTCGTCCCTTAATTGATAGACGGATATCTCGCCTTCGCCATCGATGACGTAAGTTGGCAAAGGCCAAACGAGGTTTTCGAATCCGTGCTGAGGTTTCGTCAGACACCAACCCATTAGGGCTGATCAGACTTCCAAGATAAGTGAAGTTGTCAACGCGTTCGACTACTTCACCCCCTATCCTTAGTTCAGGTGTTGACGCAGACCAGTCCTGAAGCAACAACTTGCATTTAGAGGGAGAGAAGCACATCCCAAACATTCTGGCATTGTTGCTCAGTGCTACCAAAAGACTGCATTTTATCAGCGTCTTCACCAAACAGGACTATGTCATCTGCGTATTCTAAGTCAATAAGTGGACCTCCCGGTAGGAGATCAATACCCGAGAAGTCAGTCGATGAGAGCGTTATTTCCATCAGGATGTCTATGATAAAGTTAAACAAAAAAGGAGAAAGTGGACAGCCTTGGCGGACGCCACTTGAGGTTGCGAAAGCAGATGACAGTTCGCCATAGGCTCTGACCCGACTAGTAGTGTTCGAGTAAAGAGCCTTCACGAGGTTTATGTACTTCTGAGGTACGCCTTTCAATGACAGACATTGCCACAGAACCTCTCGGTCAATAGAGTCAAACGCTGCTTTTAAGTCAAGTAAGACCACCATTGTCGGACGCCGATAAGTATGCCTGTGTTCTAGAACCTGACGAATGGTGGATATGTGGTCTATGCATCCACGACTAGGTCTGAAGCCAGCCTGATTTTCACGTGTTTGCAGTTCACGAGTCTTAGTTAGGCGTCCGAAAATTATCGAAGCTAGTATTTTAGATACTATATTAGTCAAACTAATCCCTCTATGGTTGTCACAGGATGATTTTGACCCTATCTTAAATATTGGGACGATAAGTGATTGTGACCAGTTAGATGGAATAACGTCTAACTCCCAGATTTTAGCTAAAATATTAGTCAACCTAATCGCTAAAACTAGACCACCATCCTTAAAGACCTCTGGAGCCAATCCATCTGGACCAGCTGCCCTTCCTCGTTTCAGATTAGCTATAGCCTTTTGAACTTCAGCTAGAGTTGGGGGACCTACTTCAATGTTCCATTCACACTGTCTGGGAATGTTGGGTAGTTGTAGAGTAGCTGAAGGCCAACTGAACTGCTCCTTAAAGTGTTCCGCCCATCGTTCTAAACGTCTGGACTGGGAGCAGATGAGAGTGTCGTCTCTATCCGAAATGGTCTGACTTACACTTGATTTATTAATTCCAGTTTCTTTTATTAGTCTGTAGAGTTGTCTTGTGTTCCCTATAGCCGCCGCCTTTTCCATCTCTTTTGCTTTCGTTGTCCACCACTGCTCACAATCATTCCTTAGACTTTTGCTTAATCTAGATTTGATTTCTTTACGCTCTTCATCGTATTCAAAACCTGATGGGATGAGTTTACGAGAATCTATCAGTGCAATAGACCTTGAAGAAATCCATTGGTTCTTTGTAACCATTTGGTTTAAATCACTGGTAGATGTCACTGCTGTTTCCACAGCTGCTTGTATAACTTTCCAAGCAACATCTGGGTCAGTCTCGTATTAGGGCATGGTCGGAGTCCAAGCAGGTACTCCAGAATGAGCGACAATCTTCTATTGACCCTCTCCAACGATGACTGATGGCAATATGGTTTATTTGAGTCCATCGTTGGTTTGGTGCAGGGGGTCGCCATGTTAGACGATGTCTCTCCTTATGCTTAAAATTTGTGTTTGCTAAAAATAAACGGTTGTCTGAGCAAAGTTGCAGCAGACGATCACCATTATTTGTTCGCTGTGCCGGAATACTAAAATACCCACCTAAATGTCTTTCTGTTTTGTTTAAGCTACCTACCTGGGCATTAAAGTCACCTCCTACGAGTACTATGTCTGAACGTTTAGCTTTTTGAAGAAGTTCAGAGAGTTTTCTGTAAAATTCGTCTCTCGCTTCATCCGAACTGCAGTCAGTGGGAGCGTATGCAGGAACGAAATAAAGGCAACGACGTGTGTCCCTATCTTTCCGGGTTCTTACGGAGCCGTTTAGCCGAGCAGCGCATAGACGACTGTTAACGGGAATCCACTCTAATAGCGCTTGTTCCGCCCTCATGCTTAGTGCTATGCTTACACCTGCCAGTCCGCGATAAATAGCCGTTGTGTTGCCAGATGCACGGAGGGTGTATCTCGTCGGCTCTCCGTTTTGCCGAGGTGAGATCAAGTGAATAACCACACTAGGATCCTGTATGCGTGTTTCCGAGATACATCATACATCAACAGTACGTGATTCTAGGGTTTTAGCCAAGGAAGCCTGCTGACCGATTTGGCATAGTGTGCGTACGTTGAAGGCTCCAATGTGTAGTTTGGAGCGAGGTTTCAGTAGACCTGGGACAGTGTTTTGCGCACTAGAATCGTTGGCTGTGGTGACACTTGAGGAGGAAGTCAAAAGAGGAAGTTCAGATTTGAAAATCGATGTAGGAGGAATAATAGGAATTGAAGAGGGAGGTTGATTATGAATACAGTGGTCTTGAGTGCTGTTAGGGGTATGAGGGCGGTTATCACTTCTCGGTTGCCCACACCGTGGAAGGGTTCTGCTGGAGGTACCTGAAAAGGAAATTGGATTAGAGGTGGTCATAGTGACCTGAGAGCGTGACCGCAGTGCCCAAGAAACAGCTGCTTGAGGTCGGTCACACCTTTTATGACCTTTTTATGAGTAATTTTTGTGTTAGCTCCGTACTTGTTGAGACCTTACCGCCGGAGACGGATATCCGTGGGATAAGGCGAGGTGTGCATTTTTAGGGTCAACCTTTTCTAACCCCTCCCCTCCTTTTGGGAAGGCAGCATCGCTGTTATGCTGGTTGTCTGAAGGAAACACCTTACTGCTGTCACACCTCTGTACAGTCATCAGTATGACTTCGCCTTCGGACCTTGGTTTTGTTGCTTTTAGTCTTACCGCTCTTCAACCGACCTGTCTGGCATGGTAGGACTTGAGAAACGGTTGTTCCAGCCAGTATAGCTCAGTTGCTTCATCACGATAGGCAAGCCCGACCACCACGTCAAGGTAGCAACAACGGTCAGGTTTGAATCATTGTATTAACCGGGATTTCTCGAAATAGTGCAATTTAAACCAAATGGAACTAGGCGAGCACAAATGAACGTACGGAGTTAATCAAGAATCAAGTACAAAGCAATCACTAGTTCATACAAACATGACACTTCCCTTTATTTTGTCGAGTAACTAGGGTAGGACTCTAATTTATGGACGAGCCAATCAGAGGCGTTTGAGAAAGTTCAAGGTCACGGCGCTAAGTTCGATTCGAGATGCTCACATTCGATCGTTTTACAGCAGATTTCAGAGAAGAGGTGATTGTTGAGCGACTATAACAGATGGGACAATTAAGAAGTTCCTGTGTCTGTGACTGCGGCAATCAAATGACTGCAGCATGATGTGCAGACCACCGTGATTACATTGTATTTCGTTGTACTATATGTTGGAGAAAAAAATCTGCTCGAACTAGCACTTTCTTTGCGCTATCACAAGTACATGAATCGTTTGGGGGAATTGGAAAGATAGTGGAAATAGATGAGATGGTAATTAGAAAGCGAAAATACAACAAAGGACGTTTTATCAAGGAAGATTGGGTAAGTAACACTTCCGTGAATATACGTGATTTTGTCGATCCAATGACGGGGGTTCAAACAAACAATATTGAAGGCATGTGGTCTAGGCTGAAGTATTTTTTAAGACCCTACCTCGGTTCCAGACGACGATTATTATGGAGCCATATGGACGAGTTCCTATACCGCATGCATTATGATTTCAGAACTTCTGAACCTTTATCAAACCTTAACAAGTTCCTAAATCATGTGGAAGAAGAATATCCATTGTAATTCATCAGTTTTTCATAATATATTTTTACTTTATACCAACTCTCTTCTGATTGGCTAATGCTCTCAAGGTCACTTAAACGTACGTTCAAAGGTCGTCCATAAAATAGAGTTTCACCGTAACTAGTTCATGCGTAATGAAGACATAATTACTTTATGTCTTTCAATTTTCTTGTACAAAGTAACAGCAAAAGTGTTGGAGGAATGACGTCCCAATTAACTTCTACATTCTACTAATTTTATACTTGCATTCACACTTATATCACTATTATTTTTAACGAGTCACCTAGTACTGGTATACTTTCGAATGAATGAGAAAAGCCATGAAATACACAGCATAGCTGGAACTCTAGGAAATCTGGTTCTTACAGATTATGTTAGCTTCCCGTCACGTCAAGTTTGTTGGAACGAAGAACAAGATAAAAAAAATTTCGACATAGTGCAGCCAAGCTATAAAACGAAACAACTATGGATTTCAGTTGTTTGATTATCTGAGTACTTGTCAGTACTTACGTTTAATGAAAATTGGGCCATGGTAGCACGGTGTAAGAAGAGTTTCACTGAGCCACGGAGCTAAACTTCAACTATTCTGGAAGATCTTTAAAATATATAATCCCGGTTAGACTATGAAAACAGAAGAAAAATGTTATCGTCATTACTAATCAATGTGACTGCTCGTTTAATTCCAACTAGCTGTTGAAAAAATGAGTGTCGAAAGAACATGAAAATATTTCATTCATATTTTCCTCGACCAGTCTTCCGTCCTACGTAGCGAAGAATGCCAGCTTATGCTATACGACGATTATTTAACACAAAATATTGTCAACTTCGTCCACTCCCTTGAACTAGTATATTCATAAGCTCGAAAGAGTAAGTAAGAATTGCCATTTTGACCAATTCCGCGTTTTCTTAGTATAAACAGAGTCAAATTAGCTGTGAGACTTACTTAGTGGACTTTTGACAGCTAGAACTTAGTACACCGTACAATATCTGCCATCAGCAATATACCCAGTCGAGTAAAGCAGTGACAGGAATAAATGTATTATCCAAAAGCACTCATGAGACAGAGAGCTGTATCAAACGTTATAATAAGCAGTCTTGGCACGACGACAAACAAAAACAAAAGTTGATATTTTTATGCATGACATTTGTTGCAGAGGCAAAATATATTGCATACCTTAAGGTTACTCGTGAGTGAGCAATATAAACCAGTTAGACGATTATTATAAACAAGTTATCTATCAACTCTAGATCACATTCCCGACTACTTTTAAATGGTCTAGAAACTTAATTGCCGATAAACGGGAAAAGGTCATTCAGTACAGCACTAAACCTCATAGACACACTTCATTATGTTAACTTTGGACAGCTATTAGATTTGATAATAATAATAATAATAATATATTTCTGCATGAGCAGGTACACGCCATTTTTACAGGCATGATCTACAAATTATAACATTAGTTGGAGCATAGCATGCTTCCTAACTTATTAAGTTTATAGTTGTTATAAAGTACACTCGTAGAGCGCTTGTTATAAACCATGGCCTTGAGTTGACGCTTACGTCAAGTTTGTTCCAGACGTTAGAAGTTTCATAGCTGTGCCCTCGGAGCAAGATTCTGAAAAAAATAAAAAAAGAGAAACAGCAGAGCAACAAGGCACTTGGATATGGACTCCAAACGTTGCTTAACATTACGTAGAACAGACAAAGGTATAATAAATTAGATTAAATTCATATTATCTCTTGTTAGAGTGAAATAAAGTCAGAGGCTCCATTCAAGAGAATGTAGTAATAAAGAACAATAAATTGTGATGTTTAACAAGTTGGATTAAGCTCATATGAAGGAAGGGAAGTTAAGGTTGGTACAGGGAAAGTTGTTTATTAGAAGGGAGTGTGCATATAAAGGGTGAAGTGTTGAAAATATTAATAACTATATCTTTTGTTGTCTGATTTTTTCTTTCTTTTTTTCATCCGATGCCAGCCACACAATCCATGTGTAAAAGTCCGAGTTAGCATGTTATAGGTTGTCTTAGTAGAATAGCTACTCCAGTATAAAATTGGAAACATGAGTCTGAGTGGTGAGCGTAGGAAGATAATCTATATCACAGATTGATTGACTTATGCTCAATCATAGAGAGCCTGATACATACAAAATGTTCTGCCCCACAAACACGGGTGGATTGAAGTCATCGCCCTCACCATCAATGCTTGCTGGTCAGTAACTCCACCCTCCCTCCTTTTGTGATGTTAGGCTCATTTAAGCTTATTCTTGGATATATATCATACCTCACACAATCCTCTGTTTCACAATCTGTTGGAAAACGCTATTTCTATAAGTATCTGATGTGAATAACGTGGAAGTACTGGTTGGAAAATAGCATAGCTAACCAGCAAGCATGGTGCTAAACAAAATCTAAAGCAACCGTAGCTAAAAAAGAATTTAATATACAAACGTTGCCGGATACTGTACTTATCATTACGACGTTCACCTACTGAATGGCCAGACTTAAAAAATGACACTTCTGTGGTTGAAAACAGTGACCGGTAACTATAAGTACGAAAACAGGAAAGCTCAAACAAACGGCCTCCATCCTCGTGCTGGTTATGCGATTGGTAGCATTATAAGAAGTTTCGCCCGTATGAAAACGAACGTTGCACTAAATGTCGACATAAAGGACATAAGGAATCCTGCTGTAAAGAGATGTATTGTCGTCCACCGTGATTTTACTTCAGGAGACATAAAACTTGTAGTCTGGCGTCGAGTCGCGGTTGACTATGAACACCACTACAAGAAGACTACGTGCCAGTTAACCAATAGGATCCCCGTAGGCAAATATAAGAAGGCAGATGATGGCTGTAGTCGAGATATATTTGTTGGCGATCTCGTGGTATCAAAAGAATACCGAGATCGTGACAAGGAGTACAAGCCGATTCACCGAGCAAACGTAAGCGCGTACAAGGTCACGATCAACAGAAGAATGTCCTTAGTACAGTTAAACAAACAAGTACAGTAAAACAATCACTGGTACAATTGATTATAATAGTAATTGTTTCCATCACACCAATCGCGTTCTGTTGATAAAAGTAGATCACTACAACTTCATGCATCAACCAGTAAAATAATGGTAGTTCACGTGAGAACAGAACATAGTCGACGAAAATACGTAGGCTTCGAGGTGGACGGTCACCGTGCACTCCCGCAGCTCCACACTGCTTTCGATGCCATATTCATTAACCGAAGAACCTGAAAGTACATGGGAAAACACCAGGTGCTCCCAACAACCCAGTTAGCTTCTAGTGCATCTGGAGGGAAATTAAATATTGTTGTGTGGTTTCAAAAAGAACTGCGTAGGCCAATGCGACATAACTCCTCACAGAGAGCCTGTGACTAGATTTGCCGGGTCTAGATCTAGTAGGAATACTGCAGCCAACAAACCACTCTATTAATCACATATGCCTTTGCTTGAGGACCAACAAACAAGCGGGAAAGAATCTCAGGAATGTTACTTTGGAGAAACATGGAAGGACTGGGAGAATACAAAATGTAAAATCGATACTGATTCTCAAACGAAAATGTCCGTTACCTATTTTCGAACAAGAATTAGAGCACCCGCAATGAAGTGAAATCATAGAGCTAGTGAATTTTTCTGATTGGGCAGCACCAATAGTGATTGCTAAGAAGCTCAATGGAAGTATCTGGCTATGTGAAGACCATTCGACTGGATTAAACAAGCACTTGAAGCTTATCATTACCCTTTGTCGTTACCAGAAGACGTAGTGGTGAAAATGAATGGAGGGATGCATTTTGCGAAACTGGAATTATTAGAAGCTTGTCTACAGGTTCCAGTAGACGGATAGTGCAAGGATTACCTAACTATAGTCATCTGCAGAGTCCGAATTGTCTAGTTGCATTCAATCTGTCCATTGTATTCCGTAATTCAGACAACCACTAGAACAGAGAAACAGTGAGAGTGAGCACCCTTGTATGACTCCGGTCCCCATTTGAAATACATCTATAAACTGTCCACAGTGCACGACTTTGCAGTGTAGTCCGTCGTATGAATTGCGGATGATGTTGGTGATCTTTTCATCTACTCACAACACAGTGTTGAAGAAAATTCCATAAGGTTCTATCCACTCTGTCAAACGCCTCCTCATAGTCACGGAAATCGATGCATAGTTTAGTGGCCCTATGTTTGATTTTAAATAATCGTATGCTGACCGTTATCGAAATATATGTGCTGCCAACCCACGCGTATAATTATCGACTTAATCCACGTTAGTGAATAACGGACTACAAATAACTCGAATACGAGAATCAATTTTGGATACATATATTTCATTTTGTCGTTGATCTGGACGGACAATCAAGGAAACTCACAGAAGGAAGCAAACAGGAGAAAGCGAACCAAAATCAAATGAGGCGGACTGGAGAAGGCGAGTGAGTTAACTCAATTTAATCAGGAGTTACTCAATATTTGTAGTCAGACTAAAAGGCAAATTACAGAAACATAATGAACAAGGTACACAATCAACACAGGTATGATCATACCGAAACAGTCAGATTTAATAAGCGAGTAATCAACGGGGTCAAAATGTGACTTGAGAAGAACTAATAAATTAGTACGTCAAGAAACGAGAATAGCCTATGTGTGCAGCTGTGTATTTGCGAGTGACAATCAACAGTTTATGCTATTTGTGTTCACAAATCAGAATGGCAGGTCAAAGGTCATGCTACTATTTTTTTAACGAGAAGTTTACTATCAATAAAGGTGATCGTACATACTATGTGAATTAATGATAAAAATGGAAATAATAACAAAAAACGAATTACAAGATAACTCTATGTTAACTAACTCCACAAGCTCATCATAACACATCTACGGATGGCCGTTTCGCTTTATCCCTGAAATTATGTGTCAGATACAGCAAGCACTGGCTATCATCGTAGATCCTTGAAAATACGTCCATCTCAACCTGCCGAATAAACTTCTGCAGATGCCACAGGTATTCGGAGTTTGACAACGCTTTAACCAGTACCACCTTCTAATATGAAGCGCACCCACCAAGTAGAATCAAAAGACAGAAGTGAGGAGATCGAAGATATATTTGATAAGCTATCAATATATCGAGGATCGTTTGCACTAATCTGGCTAGCGCTTGCGGCAGATGTTAAACACGGCGTTCCCACACGTGATCTGGTGCGGATGCTTGACCGAGCGCATTCAGCTAGATGAGTCCACTAAAACTGTGGTCAGCATCCAATGTCGAAAACTTACAGAGCTATTTATTTTGGGGATTTATTTGCCGCTACAGATCACTCCTCCCCTAGTTGGATAGTGATGACCCTAAGACGTGGCCAGCCAGAAGTTTAAACCCGAGTTTTTCGTTGGTAAACACTCTTCTGATAGCTTGCTAGGTTAAGCAGCGTCTGGTCGTCTTTCCTTACCATAAGGGAACATGATGTACATTATGGTAAAAAAAGAGAAGGTACAATGAAGATTTTCGTTTCTCACAAACTTCATCGTTCTTCTTATCGTCTTTTCCAGTCGTCCTGGAAAAGAAAAGAAAAATATGTAAGTGCATGTCGAAATACACTCGTACGCGCGTGAAAACACAAAGCGAGAGAAAAAAGGAAAATAAACTCATGCTCATGTATAGCGTAAAAGAAGGGTTTTTATAATATGGTTTTTTGTTTTCTTTTCTTTTTTGAAATAAAAAAAATAAAAATAAATAAGCATATTAAATTCGTGTTTTTTTTAAAAAAAAATTATATATAGTACAGGGGAAAATCAAGATGATATAAAATGTAAACTTGTGTCTTACGTGCAGTAATCGTTCAAATGTTCTGGAAATCTTACTCTTCTTCCAGAACGCGTTGTTTTGAGTTTATTTTTTGATATCGCCGAAGTATCAACGTGTGTGTCTGCTGTCGATTGAGGTGTTATAAGGGCAGGAGTTGTATCGTGCGATTGTATTGAAGGAAAATCGACGTGAATAGGATTTCCGTCTAAATATGCTGCTTTGAGGCGATCGATACTGATGCTTCCATTGGTCCTATTCTTATCGATTATATAGTGCTTAGATTTGCGTTGAAGAACTTTGAAAGGTCGTTCATATGTTGATTCGAGAGGTCGTCGATGCGAGTCTCGACGTACGAAAACGTGTGTACTATGTCGTAAGTCAGGTTGAACGAAAACATCAGTTGATTGTGGTCGAGTGGAAACAGGTTTAACTGAACGCATTGCGTTTGTAAGCCTGTTCGTGTTGGAGGTTAGATCCATGTTCATCGAAGAGGATGAAGGATCCACGAATTCTCCTGGAAGTCGAAGGGTCGTTCCATGAACGAGTTGAGACGCAGTGTATCCAATGTCAGCTTTCACTGCATTGCGAATACCTAGTAAGACGAGTGGAAGTGCGTCAGTCCACTGAGAAATGTTTGAGGCTGATAGTGACGCTTTTAGTTGTCGGTGAAAACGTTCTACCAAATCGTTTGCTTGTGGGTGGTAGGCCGTCGTTCGGAAGCGAGTGATTCCTAATTTTGAGGTTAGACAACGGAAAAATTCAGATTCAAACTGACGTCCACGATCTGCAGTGATGGCTGTTGGGCACCCAAAATTTGCTACCCATCGTTCGACAAAGGCGCGAGCCACTGTTTCAGCAGTAATGTCCTTGATGGGTACTGCTTCTGGCCATCGAGTAAAACGGTCTACGCATGTTAAAAGATAAGAATATCTATTCGAATCTGGTAAAGGTCCAACCAAATCCAAATGAACATGGTCAAAGCGAGCATCGGGAGTGCTAAACGAGTCTAGGGGACGCTTGTTATGTCTAATCACCTTAGATTTCTGGCAGCTTACACAGGAGCGTGCCCACTATCTCACGTGTTTATTCATACCAGGCCAGCAAAACCGTTCTGTTATAAGCTTGATGGTTGCACGAACACCTGGATGAGAGATTCTGTGCAACGTATTGAAGACGTTGCGTCGATAATGTTTCGGCACGATTGGGCGATCCCTACCTGTAGATGTGTCACAAAGTAAGGTTTCCTTACCTGTTCCCATCTGTTTAATTTGCAGTTTAAGTGTTGTTGACGCTAACTCGTGCTGAACATCACTGTCTTTTTTTGAAGTTGGGAGAGTTTTAAAAGGTCGATTCCTTGGAAACTGTTCAAGGAATTTATGCAGGACCAAGCGTCTGCAACTACATTGTTTGCTCCAGAAATGTGTCGAATATCTGAAGTAAACTGCGAAATGTAGTCCAGTTGTCGAGACTCAAGTGGTGAGTACTTGTCTGAAGATGAGCTTAGAGAGAGGGTAAGAGGTTTATGGTAGGTAAAAAGGGTGAATTTGTAGAATTATGGTCTATTATGATATTAGCACGACTCTAATAATAGACCTAATCCTAAAATTGTTTATTTATCATGATATAACTGCCTAATCTATAAGATCTTACGTGGAAGTCATATCATCATCTACACCAACTTACTGCATCGTAACAATTACCAATACATGATAGAGAACAATCTTAGGCCAGAGATGGAACAATATATTTAATATGAATAGAAGATATAAGGTAATATTTAGCAGGGACCACAACTGTATGGCCGAGCCATGCCATCCGATCAACTCTCCATTCTTCTGTATTTCTCCGCGTTAAATTTTGAATGCCTATTTCCCAATATTGTCTCGTGGTAGGGCCCAATGCCACTACAAATTCACAGCCTTCGATATAGTGCTGAAAATGCAGTACAGCACAATACATAGCTAGGAGTCTCCTACCGAATGTGCTGTACCTCGATTCAGTGTCTAGCAACCGTCTAGAGAAAAATGCCAAAGGTTGCCAGGAGTAGTTAACCCATTGTTGTAATACTCCTCAGATTGCTGAGTCGGATGCGTCTTCTGTGATACTAATGGGCGCTTCAGGGTCCTGATGAGCAAGCATGGTCGCTTGAGCGATACGTTCCTTAACCGTGGAGAATGCTTTTCATGCGGTGTCATCCAGATTGATGGATTTCGCATTTCCACGAAGTTGGTCTGTAAGGGGTTTCATAAGTAACGCGCATTTCGGTATGAACCGTGTATAGAAACTTACTAAACCGCTAAACGTGCGCAATTGTTTGATGATGGTCGGTTCTGGATAATCCAGAATGGCCGCCACTTTTGTTCTAAGGGGTCGGATACCTTGCGCATCGATAATGTGTCCTAAGAAGTCTAAGGAGTCGGTTCTGACTTGGCATTTCTGAATGTTTACAGTAATTTCATGATTTTGTAGTCGGTCGAAAACAAGGTCCAGATGCTGGAGATGTGATTCTCTGTCCGGACTTGCTATTAGGCAGTCATCAACATATGCATGTACGAAGTTGAGACCTCGAAAAACGTCATCTATGAACCTTTGGAAAGTCTGTGCCGCGTTTCTCAGACCGAAAGGCATTCGCAAAAATTCATAGAGTCCGAAGGGCGTTATAATAGTGGTTTTCGGAATATCTTCAGTGCTATAGGAACTTGCTTATAGTCTTTAATCAAGTCGATTTTCGAAAAGACAGTTGAACCTTTCAAGGAAGCTGTCAAATCGTGAATGTGGGGCAACGGGTAACGATCGGGAATGGGTTTTGCATTCAATCGCCGATAGTCACCAGTTGGACGCCAATCGTTGCTGTCCTTTTTAGGGACCATGTGCAACGGAGATGCCGATGGGCTATTTCACGGTCGTATGATTCCTAAATCTATCCTATGGTCGAATTCGTTTTTCACCAACCTTAACTTTTCGGGGGCCAGTCGGTGTGCTTTAGAGAATACAGGTGGTCCTGTAGTCGTGATGTGATGTGTAACGTTGCTGGTTACACACGGCAATTTCGGTTGCGATTGGTAAATGCCAGAATACTTGTCGAGTATTGGTTGATAGAAGGGGTCTATACTGTGCTTAATAGTGACTGGAGATAACCTGCAACCAAAAAAATAAGTTACGCAAACAGATAGATTAGTATTTCCATCTACTAGCCTCCGTTTGCGCATGTCGATAATTAAGTTGTGGTGCTGTAGAATGTTCATACCAATGATTGGCATAGAAACATCTGAAACAACAAAGATCCAGTGAATGGGTTTGTGTAAACCCACGTTAAGATAAACATAGCTTTTGCCATACGTAGCGATAGGCTTTCCGTTTGCCGCCTGTATATTGAAAACCGATTCGTGAAGTCGGTCGTTGGAATTAGCTGGGAGAACGCTAACTTCTGCGCCAGTATCGACGAGGTAGCGAACTCTCGTTATCACATCAGTGACATATAATAGACGGCTATGTTCGCCGGCTACGGTTGGCGTTAACGCGTGCTGGCTTGGAAGTTTCCCGAAATATTCTTCGCGTCGACCGATTTTGATTTGGGAAAATTGCAGGGTTTCCTGCAATTTCTGGAGGACTTTCCATACTGGTTATAATACCAGCACCAGTCAGGATTATCCGTCTCTCGAGGTCTAGATACAGACCGCCTACGTGATGTGCTTCTTCGCGAGGTGTGTGACCGTTTATGGTTGTTACGAAGTTTGAGATAACGCGTAAGTGTATGACATAACTCTGTAATGTCATTCTGGGTCGTTTAAGGCTTTTCTTTGACTGAAGAAACCTCGGCATTAAAAGATTTAGTGATTTTGAGGATACGGTCGGCAGACGCAGCCAGCTCGTCTACGGTGTTGTTTTGAAACGAAACCAGCACAGCTTGCACCTGTTGAGGAAGTTTTAACAAGAAAAGCTGTTTGAATAGGTCATCTTCGAAGGTTCTTTGGCCAATAAGTTCTCTCATTCTTTGCAACATGTCTGTGGCAGAACCGTGTTGCAGGTCGATGTTGTTAAGGAGTTGGTCTAACATTTGTCGATCGGTTAGATCACCGCGTTTAAGGATGGCATGTTTGAGGTTTTTGTATGGGTTATTAACATCACTAGTAAACGTACTAGGTGTTACTTAACTGTTGAATTCTCGCGGTAGTGCCTTGACTACGGCGAGGAATTGTGCACGTGTGTCGTTCACACCGTGCTCGTAGAAGTCGGCTTCTGCGTAGCAAAACCAGGCTTCGATTTTGTCTGGCCAGAAGGGCATTAGTTGGAAGGAAGGTGGGGACACAGTCTTTAACTTAAATACCTTAGGTGCCTGTTCAGTCATATTAATATATCAAGTACGAAAAACTGAATGAGTGGGAAATATATATATATCCAAAAACACGGGAAAAAATCACAATATATGAAAAATTAAAATAAGACAATGATATATAAAATCACAAAAAGGAACAGACTCACAGTTTGCAATTTGATGTACCAGATCACGTCGGGATCACCAATGAAGATGCCACGGGTATTCGGAGTTTGACAACGCTTTAACCAGTACCACCTAATATGAAGCGCTAGCGCTTGCGGCAGATGTTAAACACGGCGTTCTCACACGTGATCTGGTGCGGATGCTTGACCGAGCGCAATCAGCTAGATGAGTCCACTAAAACTGTGGTCAGCATCCAATGTCGAAAACTTACAGAGCTATTTATTTTGGGGATTTATTTACCGCTACAGTTCCAATACGTTCTGACCACCCAGTTACTCAACTATTAAGTGTTCAAATAATAACCAAATCTAAATTAAATTAAGTAGATAAATTGATGAAGGGCACAATACGACTACCAGTTTTAACGAACAAACATTTCTATCGATACTGGGATATTATTCAGCACTTTCTGGACATATCACGTAGTGTTGGAAAGGTAATATTTAAGTAAATAAAAGAATGGACAACAAACTTAGCAAGAACCACCCTTTGCAATAGTGTGTGTTTACATTTATAAATGTGTGATTTTTCACTGCTTTTCTGGAACGAAGATTTAGGTTGTTTGTAGAGCTGTTATACATTGTACAATATACGAGTGTTAAAGTTGCGCGGGCATGTCATATCATGTTTTTATTCTTGGTTAATTTCTATCTTTGTTTGAAGTTGGCTCATACTATTCAGTCTAGCTTGGATCTATCGTGTGAAAATCTTTTACCAGGACAATACATCTGTGACTCCCCTCTGATAGACGAGCTTACCCAGCAGCCAAGGAATTGCTCTCCCTTTTTGAAAGCTCCAGGTACCTTGAAAATTCTATACCATACTCTGTGTAAGTTAACTGCAGACCGGCTCCAGGAATCCACTGTAGTGGAAAGCTTTACAGTGGTACAGAAATTGGTTTTCAAAAGCTAATAGATTGCCGTCGAGTGTAGTTTGACCATAATTTGCAATGTTAACGATATTTCTGTATAGGACTGGATATAAGTTTGATCTGGCATTATTGCTCTCAGTATTTGGTGGACTGTTTGGCTTAGACCGATTTTATCTTGGGTACCCAGCTTTGGGTTAGTTAGCTGATTAACTATATTCTTGCACAGGTTGCTTGAAATTCTTCACATTCGGTGGTTTTGGTCTCTGGTATCTCATCGATATACTGCTAATTTCGGTTGAAGTGAGTATGAATACTTCACCTTTTGCCTAGGGTAATAGTTTCAAGTCAGTATTGTGTATGGTTACTGTTGTTTGTCTTTGTGTAATTCGGAACACTAAATTGTCATATATAGTACTCAATGAAATATGATCCGAATGAAAATTCTGAGTATTCTTGCAAATATTTGGCAAAATACTTTTAAAAACGTAATGCGACAGAATGATTTAATTAGCTAAGCATTTTCGTCTTATACTCAATTTACATTTAAGACTGAAATTTTCAAGATTGGTTGTTCAGATCATGTAACTCAATATATGGATACGTGATTATAAGCAGACTTCCAGCTTCTTAGAGTAAGGGTCGAGATTTCTCTGGTAGCGACCAAAAAATCAACCGTTTAAGGGCTCGTGAAAAATCAACGGAATGTCATTTGTTGGTGCTCTTCCAAGATAAAACCATTTTACCTACCCTAATTTCATGTGCTGATAGGGGGTGATTTTAGTTTACGTTATCTCCTTGGATTAATCCCTTACTCAAATAGTTTCAGGTAAAGAATAGAAAATATAAGGTTTTTGGACGTCTTCAACAGAATCCTAAGAATGCTTGTCTATTTCACGCCTGCCAAATGTAAATGCTTCACAGCTAGTCTATACCGACAACCAAAATTAGAGAAGCAACTGAGTTTATCAAGAGTAAGAAATTAGGTAGGTATACAGACCACCTATTCGCAGAGTCGCCCCACCTTTTGTTCCCGACAAGATCGTAGCACAGGTACAATAGTTCGATCCAACAATTGTTCACATAGTATCAACTCGGCATTTGCCTGAGTATATTTCATCAGTGTTTGACAAGCTGTATAATTTGTAGGTTCTCAGTCATATGCTCCATCACACCATCGCTGAAGTGTAAGCCACCGTGCTAGCAGTGTTAAACAGACGTCGGTTGTAGATAGGAAGAACATATTGGTCGAGAAGTTGATAGATCCCCACCGGCTAACGTGGGTTGGCTATTTGACAGTCATCCAAACTCACTGGTTCTATAAACCAAACTTGTTAAAGTAGAATTAAATAAAATGAAACCTAAATATCCTTTTACTAGCACATATTCGCTAAAAAAAAGCCATCACTTCGATATTGACATTCTAGGCAGTGGTAGGATAGATCCATAGTACTCGTGCTCTTTGATTCATCTTTGTTTTACTAGCTCTACAATCTAAGTACTGGGTAGATTCCTTCTTGAGTTGTTAAATCAGAATTTCAAACTCTGATAGCGTCTATAGTTTCGTTTCTTCACAGTTTGAGTTTGGGCTTTTAGAAATATGCAGTTTTCCTGAGGTTTTTGATGTCATTTACTAACTAGCACAGACTAATACCAGTGATGGAAATGAACTTTGTCCGTGATTACCGCGTTTTCATACATGTCGATTTTACCACTAGTTTCTTATCATTGTTTTGACTAACTGCAACTAACATTTTTGTTTCCTTCGTGTCTTTCCCTTTTTGTTTATGTAGTAATTCTTACTTCCACATTACTATAACTCAATTTATCTTTTTCTGTCTGAATGTAAACGAGTATAAAATCTGAATTCAAAGTTTCCTACTAATTGTATTCAACTATACAGATATAATACCCATATTTTATTCAGTTAGTAATTCTTCTTGTAAACATTCCCAATTTAACGCTTATTATTGAAAATGTGACGCAAAAGATTAATTCTAATAACAGTAAACCCAGAATTCGTTGGGTTTCATACTGTGTTGACAAACTAGGTCGTGTTAGTCAAAAACTCACTTTGTCGTGTTTGCGATAGGATACGTCATTTACTCGTTTTCGATAAATTTGTCTTCAAAGTTCATGAACGTGTTTCATCACAAATTTTCTCACATGATATCTAATTCATTATTAAGGCGAACGATCAGATGAGGTAAATAATCTGTGTGATATCAATTGTCTTGATTGGAACATTTTAGTCTCATTTATTAATACTAAACTACTTATCATTATGTCTTCTGTAAACATAGTTTCCAATTTGTCTTTAGACTGTTGGGCCTGCCGACGGATCGTCTTTTCTTCGACCATACTACGATCCTATAGTGAAACTTCTCTGCCGGACTAACTTTACAGTGTATGCTGGTTGAATGTCTAGTATTCACCATCTAGGAACAAACGAAAAAGAATCGAGCTCCTTTATGCGTTTGCGGTATTTGTCCCTGCTGCAGAAAATTAGTAGGGACTGTTCAATTCTGCTTTATTTAACAGATTTGAAGGAACCTCTCAAGGCCACTCTAAATATTTGGTGCCCTTCAGATATAAGAAGCAACTCAAAGACGAAGTTAGAACCCGGATTCATTTGTGTAAAAAATCTGCATACTCCGTTGGGTGTGGTTTGCAAAGCTCGTATTCGTGAATCTGACGTGTTAGCTATCCAGGCCTTTTCGGATTAAAATGTCTGAAAATTCGTTCCGGATTGGTGACACACCACCTGTGCCGCCGAAAAAACGTGCCCGACTGGATGTATCAACGATTGACACTGTTAACGGTTCGATGGATGCTACCTCTTTTCGTCCTGAGAATATGCATTTAATATCTGTTCTTCAAAACGATCTTCGCAATAAGTGTTTAGTGTTACATACTCGTTTTGGCGATGATCCAAAGGAAGCTATTGTTACACTTCAGAAATCATCATTCCCAAATGATCCGAACACTTTAAAACGTTGTAAAGTAGTTAATAAGCTCATTGGTCTCCATATCTCCGACGATATTGATGACCAATGGCATGAAGAAGATAAAACTGACGAGACTGAAAATGATACTTTTCCCCAATGGCAAGCCAAGTCCATTATGAAAAACGATATTTATCATCGCTTCCTTATAACAAATGGTCTAGAGTCTATTAATGGTATCGAAATGACTGTTACGTATCCTGCAGAATCACATCACTTTAGTAGATATGCCAACTCCCGCCGTCATATTATTCAGGAGACTCCTGCATTGTATAAGGATGTCATTCTCCCTTTTTTGTCCCAGAAACCCAAGGATCTTACTTGGATTGATAATGTAGTAGCAGGAATCGCTGAACAAGATCGTACTCTTCACAATGATGCTGATGAAATGTTTGGTTTTACACTAGTATTAGATTACCGATGGGATGGGTTACGCATTCAAGAACTTCATTGTTTGGGTATTGCTCATGACCAAAAGCTAACTTGTCTACGGGATCTCCGTAGCTGCCATGTTCCAATGCTGAAAAGAATTTTGCAGCTGGGTCGTGATACGCTCTTTCGCAAATATTCTAAATCAGAAACATCCGATAATCAAATGTCTGGTGATAATCCGAAAATTATTTTATCAAAAGACCAAATTCTTGCATATATACATTATCCACCGACGTTTTATAGATTTCATATTCACTTTGTGCACATAGATTCTGGAGACAACTATGGCACTAATGCATGTAGAGCACATATACTCGAAGAAGTTATTCGAAATCTCGAACAAGATGATTTGTACTATGCAAATCGTACAATAACTATGTTTCTGCATGCTAATAATCCCATGTTTGCAGCTATTTGTCAGGACAGTTCCCATATATCTATTGTCGATTCAGCTCCTGGCTAAATTCCACATGTAGTGTTGTATTTTGGGAGAAATGTAAGATTCAGCACTGTTCAAACTTTGTAATAAAATTGTCTTGGTAAATACAAATAAACTTTTCCGATTATGACTTCACATCACTTTGTATGACATTTGATTAACTTAAATTCTCTACAAAATCCTAGATTCAGTTATTGATGAATTAGCCTTGCGTTTACATTTTCGTGTAATCATTATAATGTGGCTATAGATACTTGTTTCAAGACAGTTAAGAATTCAGAAAATAGTCCCAAGGAGTAGTCATCATCAAGTAATGACTTGCGACCGTTTATCGTGCTCTGATTGATACAGCAGTCTAGGTGTTACCTAAGGAAGGCCCCCACGATCTTGAGCATGCATGCTATATGGTTTTATTATCACCGTGGTATACTGGCTGCGGAGAGCGTCACCAGATTAGTTGTGATTAGTACTCGTGTCGTATGTGCTATGGACGTGCGAAGTTCCTCTGTATGGTCGCTAAGGTGCAATGCCATACAAAGATAACATGGTTTGAAGTTGCGCTGATCACCATTCAACGGCCTCAGTGACTCGGTTATTTCTAAGTTAGCTTCACTCTCAGCACTGTCTAATGACGTTGAAATCGAGTATGGGTTGTAAGAGTGGTTGCCTTATAATGTGATGCCGTGTCAGAAGTTGGCATTCATCAGTTTATTACAACTCCTAGATTAGTAACCTTGAGACTATCCGGCTCATTGAATTAGGATCACGTAACACCGGTGATTTTACCATGCTTCTGACGCTAAACAGACGTAATAGAACTTTTCATGCCCTAGAAACGTGGTATATGATGCGTATATACATAGTATATGTGGATTTGAAATAGTGTGACAAAATACCGCTGATTCCAATAAGCCTAGGTTTTCGACAAGACAAGCAGTAACTCGAATTTGAAGCACGCAGCATGGGATTGTACTGCGCTGTTACAACAAAACAATATTTAGTTGTACAGCGAATGTATTAGCTATTCGCCACATGTGTTCGTAATATGGTCTTGGCTTATTCACAATTTTGCCAGATCTCAATTATCATGCGTACTGATCACTTGTCTGACATTCAGTATTATCTAAAGCCATTATTAACGAGAATATCATTAGAATCACAAGAGAACATTAACAAGATGAAAAACAAATGAAGATAGACAGTGGAAGTGAAAGCAAAAGACATGAAGTTGAAAATCAAAAGGATCAGAAAGTCACATTTTGAAGGAAGAACGAGAATGGATGCAACTGTATCCAGATTTCAAATAAATTACAAAATTTAGGGAAGGTATGGTTACTACATCTGTTGATTTACTGCAAGAAGTTATAAAATTATTCACTTGAATATAGTGTCTACAAATCTACGACCCATGAGTGGTTATCCAAGATCCCTAACGGAACTAATCTTACATCGTCAGGTTGCTTGGCAAGGGTTATGTTTGTGTTCCTTGTCGAAAGTAACTTCCAAAATTTTCTGTTTCCTGTTCAGTTGTTAAATCGTTGCAGATATGACAATTCATTTTCGAGGTTGTTTCCGAAAATAACTACCGATTTAACGAAGTATATACACTATGGATATGAACTAACAACCTATATTGAGGAAAACAACTCGAAAGTATGTATAGTAAGATACCACTTATCTGAATCGTAAAAGATTGTTAGAAATATAGTTTATGACGCCAAATGAAAATAATATACATATGCTTGGTGATACATAGGGATACCAGAAAATTAGCAAATAATTACACACAAGTCATCCCATTCATGGTATAAGGGAGTGGCTTAAGAAGAATCTATAGTGCAACTAAGATAAAACATTCCTATCCACTAAAAATCCCTTTGTGACCTAGATCGACGCATAACTACCATTGCATGCCGAGCTTCCTTAAATAACTTATCAAAAATCATATACACGTTACCTTAAATAGATCATCACTTGGTCAATAGATGAGAAAGTATCCTGTTACAATCAGTCGTTTTTCCAGTTAGCTGATAATCGCTATTAATCAATGAACTGTAGGAACACTTTCAATAAGATACAGCATCCCTTTTGTCTATTCTAAAAGTCTCATAAACAATGAGGCTGAGATTATTCCCCAAGGTGAATTTTCAGATTATGGACCGCTTCATATGTACTTTTAGTCTTGGTAATAAAAAACTATTCTTATTAAATTGTCGTTCAGGATGTACGTAGTTTAGTCCATTTTAAGCAATGTATAAAGCATTAATGGTTAAGTGTACGTTAAAGCTTTCAGTCGTGTGAAATCTCATTGCTACTAATTGTTTTACCAACAACTACTACAGTGATCTAGAAAAAGCTCATATTAAGAATCATGATAACACAATTATATCGTTTGCAAAAAACGTGAAGGATTCCAATTTCCTTACAAACCACATAATGGTTCGCCCGTGACATTACTGTAAGTCCTCACTAGCTGATTACAGCGAATCCCTATGCATAAATCTACTAATTGTTAGCAGTTAGTGACAACGATTTGTCACAGTTATACGGATTTATCGAGCTGGCCCTGCATATCACGTAATGACGCAACAAGTTACGTCTGCTTAACTTTAAGAATTAATTCCTACCATCAATAGAATGATTTTCAAGTATGGAAAATGAGTGCACTGAATTACGGGACACGAGCCTAGTCACCGAAATGCCATGTAATGGAACCGAGGTCCAAGGTTTCCTTGTCAATCGCCTCCAACCACAACATAAAGCTACTAGTTTTCTGGAGAATGTTACATTTGTTTAAGTTAATGAATTCCCTGTGACTAAGACTAACTGTAAGTATTCACCACTGATCTCTTCTACACAGGTTATTTTTCATATAAATCACACGACTGGCTCCTGATAACCATGTTGGGGCACATTAGCGTAGATGCTTACAATGAGTCCCATTGATTTCGAATGCATGGTACAGGTCTCCGTTTATGGATTAATATGCATTTGAACTGATGAATAACAAAAAAACTTGACTATTAACTTCTAAATTACTGTCAATTAAAACGAAATTCAACACAAAAACACTTATGTAAAACAAGATATTAATTCCAAATCGGAAAGTCTAAGAAGAGTGCGCATGTGGTGTTTGATAATCAACTCGAAATCCCATAAAATAGGATATTTATTTTTTACAAGGGAAATTACAAACTTAATTTATCAAGTATATTAGGTGTGAAGTGAATTTGTTGAAATATATCGAAAGAAATAGATGCTGTTCCCTAAAGTATATGAAGTTAAATATTATTTTGAAACTGAATGATTAATGTATTATGAGCAACTGGGAGTAGGTGTTCTAGCTTCCAAAGTGGGTAGCACGTGCACTCCACAAGTCATCTGTCTTTCGAATAAGATTAAGTACTCAAAGGCAATTAAATTATTTCAGAGAATTATTGTTATGAGTTGCAGGCCAACGATGAGACCACCAAACGAGAAACTGATAAAAGCGAGGAAGATGGATCTTTTTCATTTGTAATCCATATGATTCAACTGAACGAGGAGATGAAGTTGGGTCACCAAATTGTTGTTGTGGTGGTGGTCGCAAATATCGACGACATTGTGATAAAGCTGCTGTTTCTGCATCTTCCGCCGTGATGTCACCTTCATTGCCTTCACTTAGTGCTTCACCCGTGGAATGTACTTCTTCCTCGTCGAAAGCATCCAGATAGAATTCAAGATTGTTCCTGGAAGATATATCATAACCTTCTTGAACTCGTAAAATAGCTTTTAATAGCTCTGTTGTAGCTTGAGGATCAATATAGATTGACTTTATTGGTGGACACGCTAATCCCATTCCAGCAGCCTCCGCTTGCAAACGCCACAATGCAAGGACAATTAAATCATCTGAATGACCCAGAGCACGTGCATTTTCTACTGGCCATCCTTGAGGAGCTGGAGATGCAGTCATTATATGAGCTATCGCATATAGTCTGTCTGCCAAAGATGGATATTCACAAGATGAGTTTTGAGATGATTGGTCAGTGAAATGTACTACAGGCCGAGAAATTACTCCAGGAAGACCTCGGACAGATTGCGTTTGTCCAACCGGAACCAAAGACTTACGAGCAAGCGGAATTTCGGAAACAAGAAGACGATGGACAATAAGATAAAGACATGGTATAGTTGGGATAGGCGAGCGATAATGTCCGTCACCCGAACCCATTTCTATAGCAGCTGTTGCGGCAGCCGAATATGCGATATGACACGCTTCAGGTTGATCCGTGGCCTGCCAATCACGTAGCCCCAAACCACAAGCAGGGCAGATAGTTTCATCTCCAGAACCAGTGTGAAAAAAGCCTGCCGAAGCCAGCTCAGAAGGAGATGGAACTGGAGACTTTGGCCGGCAAATTGTTGAATCATTCGCAGAATCCTTCGAATGAATTACTTTTGGAAATGAATCTAACCGCGCCTGATGAAATGCGTAACGAGGTGTGCGGGAATGAATTTGTAATAATCCAGCTGTATGAAAAACAAGCAAAATTGAGTAAAGCAGTTACGAAACAAAGAGGCTTGGAAGATAAAAATTTCACTAAACAGTAGAAACAAAAAAACAAACGAAAAGTAATTGTTGTCTTTAATAAACCAGTGATTGCAGTACAATATAGCGAAAAATTTCCCCTATTAAAAAAGCTGGATTTTACAATAGTAGCGTGATACAAATAAATAGCTTTAAGTGACTAAATAATCTTGTAGGAGACGTCCACTTGAAATAAATTATGTAGAATATATTTAAACGAGAAATAATGTCACCAAGGAAGTATACTTATGGGAATCTGACTTTAGATGAGGTCAGCAGATATTGTGATGGAAAGTTTATAAGTAATTTTTTAGTAAAAGTTCACAAACCCATGAATTTCCCGAAACAACTTCAGACTTTCTTCAGAGGAATGTGAGGCACCGTATACTAAATGAACCATCAGACTGGAAACAATATATGGAACTGCATATGGGTTTATTTAGCCGGGGTGTGAAATAATAATCCTAAAATGTCACCAATGATAATAACGGATAGGCTCATATTTTTAGTTTGGTGATATTGATGTTGAATTTACAAGACTAGCTATTTGAAAGAATTATGGACCAAACTTAACAGTAATGCATTTCAGTAATGAAAACAGTGCTGTCCTTGCAAACATTATACTGTACTTTAGTTACTTCAAATAAAATTCCATCCACTTCGATTTAGACAGCTAATACTTTTCCTCATATGTGACCAAAGATCATCAAACATCAGTACATCTGAACTGCGTTCACAATGACTACATAAACCAGCCACAAAACAAATTACATAAGGTCTAAGACATGAAAATTCCAAAGTGGGACGGATGATAATAGAACTAAAGGGTATTGTAATACAGTACGCGATAATTACAGTTTTGTAACATATCTCGCGATCACGAACTACTCCCACAAGAGTCAAACTTTGTAAGGAAACACTGAATACAATAGTGAGTCAACAAAACGATATTTATGAGATATCTTACCCACTGAAACCAGTAACGAGATGGTATCATTCGAAAGTTGGAATCTGCGTCAAATAAATACCAAGTTTCACCAGTAATTATGCGAATTCCGAATGCCCCGAAAGATAAAAGCTTGTGTTAGGGTCTGCACTGTTTAAGTATCTGCTGTCACTACAACACTTCTTATAAAAGAATCAGTTAGTTTATGAAGATCCTTTACTTAGAACAGACAGCTTCAAAATACGTTCAACCCAATATGTTAGATAGACGTTATATGTGGACAGAGACCTCACGTTGGCTACTACAACATGGCACGAAGTCGATTACATTCGCGTAGTCGCACTCATTCTCCATCTTTCTCGAAGGTGAGTTAAGTATTATCCTTAACTATCTATTTATCAATCGCCCGACCGTTGTTGCTACCTTGACGTGGTGGTCAGGCTTGCCTATCGTGATGAAGCAACTGAGCTATACTGGCTGGAACAACCGTCCCTTAAGGTCCTACCATCCAAGACAGGTCGGTTTAAAAGCGGTAAAACTAAAAGCAACAAAACCAAGGTCCGAAGGCGAAGTCGTACTGCTGACTGTACAGAGGTGTGACAGCAGTAAGGTGTTTCCTTCAGACAACCAGCATAACAGCGATGCTGCCTTCCCACAAGGAGGGGTGGGGTTAGAATAGGTCGACTCAACAAGTACGGAGCTAACACAAAAACTACTCATAAAAAGGTCGTGTGTGACCGACCTCAAGCAGTCGTCCCTTGGGCACTGCGGTCACGCTCTCAGCTCACTAAGACCACCTCTAATCCAATTTCCTTTCCAGGTTTTTTATTTTATTTTAACACATAGGTATTGGTACAAGGAGGCACTAAATACATATGCGCCACACAAATCTCAATTGATATGTGTGAGGGCTGTGATACTGCCGGGTGCCCAAACCGAAGCAGATGGTTTTCTTATGGGGCCACACCCCGAGCCTTCGACCTGAACGTCTGATCCACAAGGCAGTGGAGCATCGTAAGGAGATGCAGTCCCATGGTAGCAGGTGACCAACGGTTGGTTCATACGCCATTTGTTCCTTCAGGATACTGAAGCCCATGTGCACCATTGGTTTGGGATCCGGTTAAAGCGTCGGAAATTCGCGTTTCGTCCTCTCATTTTAGTAAACAACATCCCCGCCACGTGAAGGCAGTGAGTAGGACAAATAATACAAACAACTTACAAAAGAACATATAACGTTCTAAATGACTCACAAAATAAACTGCCTCAATGTTTACACGTCTCATCTCACCAGTTAATCATTCATGGCTGGAATAACCACTACATCGTAAAACATTACAATATTTCAGTTTTCACTTACTCATTCTAGTACATAACTTGACAATCAAGGTCATCTTAATAGTTAACTGTGTAAACACTCATCCATGAGTGAGTCGAATCACACAACAGGTCATACACCTCACTAGAATGATCAACTAGTCACATATCATCAACGTAGTTGGGACCTCCACACAAACCCCTATCGATTAAAGCTGTCATCAAACACCTCACTCACATCACCATACACAGCAACTAACGTGATTCAAAATTAACACGATGACCTGTGTCCAAAAAGTCAGTGGGAATAGAACTCTTAACCATTCTTATCTGTCCTTTGCTCAACCAACACGGACAGTGCTCTGTAACACGATAACAGACTTGCCGAATTATACACCCTACATAACTGGTTCCACAGAAGTAGTTGAACTGGTAAATACACACGGATGTGGCGAATTCAGGCAGTCCGTCTTTATTATTATGAACCGGTTTTAAAAAACACAAACATACACACTTCAGGTCGAAGAACAAATTAGATCGAACAATAAACACTTACGAATCACAATGATAAACTACATTCAACCAATTGAAATTATAAATCACCTTCAGCAAACAAAACAGTATTTACAACTACTACAAAGCTCATAATTATCGTTTAAATACAACCAATACTGCCACTATCACTACACAACACTCACTGATTACTAAAAAACAATTCACAAAATAATTAAAAAACTTACACGTTTCACATATGTAGCAAATGAGAGTTGATTAGCCAATAGATAATTACGAGTAACCAACAGGTAATCTTGATAACCACAAGGTGCTTTCGGATGGACCTTCGCCAGATTATTGACAAGTTCACGCAAATTCTTGTTCAGCTCCTTTTCAGGTACCTCCAGAAGAACCCTTCCACGGTATGGGCAACCGGGAAGTGATAACTGCCCTCATACCCCTAACAGCACTCAAGACCACTGTATTCATAATCAACCTACCTCTTCAATTCCTATTATTCCTCCTACATCGATTTTCAACACTAAACTTCCTCTTTTGACTTCCTCCTCAAGTGTCACCATAGCCAACGATTCTAGTACGCAAAACACTGTCCCAGGTCTACTGAAACCTCGCTCCAAACTACACATTGGAGCCTTCAACGTACGCACACTATGTCAAATCGGTCAGCAGGCCTCATTGTCTAAAACCCTAAAATCTCGTACCAGTGATGTATGCTGTCTCCGAAACACGCATACAGGATCCTAGTGTGGCCATTCACTTGACCTCACCTCGGCAAAACGCAGAGCCGACGAGATACACCCTCCGTGTATCTGGCGACCCGGTGCCTAGTTCTCGTGGACTGGCAGTTGTAGGCATAGCACTAAGCATGAGGGCGAGGAGACACCATCTAACATGGCGACCCCCTGCACCAAACCAACGATGGACTCAAATAGACCATATTGCCATCAGTCATCGTTGGAGAGGGTCGATAAAAGATTGTCACTCATTCTGGAGTACCTGCTTGGACTCCGACCATGCCCTAATACGAGCACTCATCTGCTTGCGCCTCACTGGCAGCAAGAAGTTTGGTGTGAGCGAAACAATCTGCGAGGATGACGGAACGCCAATCACTAACATCCATCGACGTCTTGGACGATGGGCAGAATTCTTTGAAGGGTAGTTCAACTGGCCTGCTGCTCCGGCAACATCGGTCAGACTGTCCTGCCCTCCATGGCCGGTGACGACTGATCCACCAAATGAGGCGGAAGTCTGCAAGGAACTCTAACTCTTGAACTGTTTTCTGGGATTGTCTATTGAAGAAGGGTGTGCCTGAGAAGTTTATTAACATCCTAAAAGCTCTATACACAAACACCTCAGGCAGAGTGAGGGCATACAACCACCTCTCTCCACTATTCCATTCAAGCAGTGGGGTTAGGCAGGGTTGCCCAATCTCACCATTCCTCTTCAACTTTGCCATCGATGACATTCTGGAAACAGCTCTGATAGATGTAAGTAATGGTGGTGTGGATCTGTTGCCTGGAGAAAGACTTCTCGACCTTGAGTATACGGATGATATTGTCTTACTGTGCAATAATGTCCGAGCCATGCAATCCGCACTTGATCAGTTGGCAATCAATGTCCGTAGGTATGGTATGTGCTTCGCACCTTCGAAGTGCAAAGTACTCCTACAAGACTGGCAGGATTCTAATCCTGTACTCACTCTAGATGGTGAGCAAATAGAAGTGGTCGAGAAGTTCGTGTATCTAGGTAGCTGCATAAGTGCTGGTGGTGGCTTGAGTGATGAGATCAATGCACGTATAGTGAAAACCAGAGCGGCTTATGCCAATCTGGGCCATCTTTGGCGCCTTCGTGATGTTAGTCTGGCTGCAAAAGTTCGGATCTACAACGCGACGGTGAGTGCAGTTCTGCTCTATGCTTGTGAAACCTGGCCTCTCCGAGTTGAGGATGTTAGACGACTCTCTGTGTTCGATCATCGTTGTCTCCGAAGGATTGCTGGCATCCAGTGGCAACACCATGTCAGTAATGCAGAGGTCCGGCATCGTGTGTTCGGTCACAGAGACGATAATGAAATTGGTGTCACCATCTTGAAACACCGACTTCGGTGGCTTGGACATGTTCTACGAATGTCGTCCCAGAGAATTCCTCGTCGTGCATTATTTGCCGACTCTGGGACTGGTTGGAAAAAGCGGAGAGGTGGCCAGTATATGACATGGTGTCGTGGTATGAAAGAAAGCTGCAAAGGGCTAGCTTCTGTTGGTCCTTCACGACTCCCTGGATGGGGTCCGAGAGACGGTGTAACGCAGTGGCTAGAGACGTTATCAGATATGGCTCAGAATAGAAGCCAGTGGCGATCCTGCTGTAACCTTCTTTTACTTTCTTCATAAAAAGTCATTGTATCTTCCTTAACTGTAAGATTTCTTCTGATTGTACCTTTCCGTTTTCCCCATCATTGTTCTCTCTCTCTTTTTCTCCTCTTCAAATTATCATTGTTTTGTGTGGCGCATATACATTTGGTGCCCCCCCTGTACCAATATTTCTGTGTTCAAATAAATAAATAAAATAAATGCGCCTCACTGGACGCAAAAAAGTCACACAAAAAAGACTCATTAGAACCGAATTGAGTAATGAGAAAACCAAAAGTAGGTTCCAAGAACAACTGAGATCACACTTAGGTAATTCTGAAAACGAGGCTGACCCAGATGTTGCTTGGAAAGTTATACAAGCAGCTGTGGAAACAGCAGTGACATCTACTAGTGATTTAAACCAAAGGGTTACAAAGAACCAATCGATTTCTTCAAGGTCTATCGCACTGATGGATTCGCGTAAACTCATCCCATCAGGCTCTGAACACGATGATGAGCGAAAGAAAATCAGATCTAGGTTAAGCAAAAGTCTAAGGAACGACCGTGAGTAGTGGTGGGTAACGGAAGCCAGAGAGATGGAAGAGGCGGCGGCTGTTTGTAACAGCAGACAGCTCTTCAGACTTATAAAAGAAACTGGAACTGAAAAGTTAGGTATGAGTGCGGTGGGCCCGTCTTCCCTCTCGAAATACTCTCACGCCTATAGAGCTTTTGCCAGGGAAGTCCTACTCTCTGCCTTCTCGTGGTGGGAGTGTTGTTTACGAAAATGAGAGGAAGAAAAGCGTATGTCCGGCGCTTTAACCGGATCCCAAACCGATGGTGTACATGGGCTCCAATATCCTGAAGGAACAAATGGTGTATGAACTAATCGTTGGTCACCAGCTACCACGGGACTGCATCTCCTCAAGATGCTCCGCTGCCCTGTGGGTCAGACCTTTAGGTCAAAGGCTCGGGGTGTGCCACTCTAAGAAAACCGCCTGCTTCGGTTTGGGCACCTGAGCAGTATCACAGCCCACACACAAATAAAATGAAAATTTGTGTGGCTCATATATGTTTGGTGCCCTCTTGTACCAATATCTATGTGTTCAAATAAATAAACAAAATAAATCTCGGAAAAAGACAACGTTCTTATCTGCTCCCAGTCCAGACGTTTAGAACGATGGGTGGAACACTTTAAGGAGCTGGCCTTCAGCTACTCTACATCTGCCCACCATTCCCAGACAGCGTGAATGGAACATTGAAGTAGGTCCACCAACTCAAGCTGAAGTTCTAAAGGCTATAGTTAATCTGAAACGAGGAAGGGCAGCTGGTCCAGATGGATTGGCTCCAGAGGTCTTTAAGGGTGGACGTCCAATTTTAGCGACTAAGTTGACCATTATTTTAGCTCAAATCAGGGAGTTGGACATAATCCTCTCTGACTGATCACAATCACTTATTGTCTCAATATTTAGGAAAGGGTCAAAATTATCCTGTGACAACCATAGAGGGATTAGTTTGACTAATATAGTATCTAAAATACTAGCCTCGATAATTTTCGGACGCCAAACGAAGACTCGTGAACTGCAAACACGAGAGAATCAAGCTGGCTTCAAACCTGGTCGTGGATGCATAGACCACATATTCACCAATCGTCAGGTTCTAGAACACAGGCATGCTTTTCGGCGTCCGACAATGGTGGTCTTACTTGACTTAAAAGCAACATTTGACTCTGTAGATCGAGAGGTTCTGTGGCAGTGTCTGTCATCGAAAGGCGTACCTCAGAAGTACATAAACCTTATGAAGACTCTTTACTCGAACACTACTAGTTGAGTCAGAGCTTATGGCGAACTGTCATCTGCTTTTGCAACCTCAAGTAATGTCCTGAAAGGCTGTCCACCATCCCTTTTTTGCTCACTTTCATTGTAGACTTACTACTGGAAACAACGTTCTCATCGACTGAATTTTCAGGAATTGACCTCCTACCAGGAGGTCAACTTACTGACTATGAATACGCAGATGACATAGTCCTGTTTGCTGAAGACGCTGATAAAATGCAGAGTATTTTGATAGCACTGAGCAACAATGTCAGGATGTTTATAATGCGTTTTTCCCTCTCTAAATGCGAATTGCTTCTTCAGGACTGGCCTGCATCAACGCCTGAACTAAGGATAGGAAATGAAGTGGTCGAACGCATCGACAGCTTCACTTATCATGGAAGTCTGATCAGCCCTAATGGGTTGGTGTCTGACGAAATCTCTGCACGGATTCAAAAGGCTCGTTTGGCTTTTGCCAACTTACGTCACCTATGGCGAAGGCGAGATATCCGTGAGTATACTGCGCAGTAGTTCGTCCTGTTTCACTTTACGGCTGCGAAATGTGGCCATTAAGAGTAGAAGATACTCGTAAGTTACTAGTATTTGACCACAGATGTCCTAGAAATATTTCTCGCGTCTGCTGGGATCACCGGGTAAGTAATAGTGAGGTTAGACGCAGAGTATTAGGGTATGATGATAAATTAATTGACAAGGTTGTAAATCTACACCAACTGAAGTGGTTCGGCCACGTATTACCCATGCCCGACCACTGATTACCATGAAGCGCAATGCTGACTAGTGCTGGAGACGGTAGGAAGAAAGTTAGCAGCAGCCAAGCTAAAACGTGGCATCAATCCATAAAGTCGCTACCTTTTAGTCTGAGCCATGTTGGCAGATGCAGACTTCGTTGGGGTCCGTGTGATTATGGTAAGTAATGGTTGGAGATTCTTGGTGACATAGTTCAGAATCGATCACAATGGCGTCGGTGTATACACTATCTGTCTTCCTTTAAAATCGCTTCATATCTTTCTTTCTACGGACTAATTCTTTATTCCTGTACTATCTCCTTATATGCAACCTTTCTTTTATATATTACCACCACTGAATTAACTAATTCTACGAATCCGGTGTTCATCTTGTTGTGCTAGTGCGGTATGGCAACTTGGACCGATGCATATATGTGCCTGGTCCTACGTTACAGCTGGCTGACTGATTTATCAATCAAATTTGCTTGCTTTTTTCAAACGATTTTTTTATGGTTAATTATCATGGGTGTATGAATGTGGGGTGTGAAGGCTTTGAACGACACACAGTCGTCCCAAGTTCTACGTCAGTATTGGCAGACAACTCACAACATCATAGTGTTGATAAAGCCAAGAACATGTTTTGTATTCCTATAGTCATAAGTAATAATGAAGACACGGGCTAGAAAGCTACCTTTTTAATCCTAAAAATTTCAGTAGTTAGATGGGCACAAAGTGCTTCAAGTGAAAGCTGTCGCATATCTCGCGTCAACACTTATTCTTTATAATATTAGAAGCATGGGTAAAATTAAA
The DNA here is from genome assembly GCA_946903255.1 of Schistosoma spindalis. Taxonomy (NCBI): domain Eukaryota; kingdom Metazoa; phylum Platyhelminthes; class Trematoda; order Strigeidida; family Schistosomatidae; genus Schistosoma; species Schistosoma spindalis. Next base: position 76,578,701 of record OX336416.1, on the reverse strand, counting down.
TGATTTAAAAGAAACGTCAAAGCATTGGATCAATCTGAGATATATAGGAAAGTGAAGATTAAATGTATGGATCTATGTGGTAGTAATAATATAATGACGTAGATCATATTTATGTGCTCGCGGTCGAGTCACTGAGTGATGGGTCGCAGTACTACCCACATACATAAAGCAAAGTATTTCAAGTTGGGCTCATTTGAAACCCAAGCACTTTAAACATTACGGGACGTGTTTATCTATACTAATACTAAACAAGGATGATACCTTCAAAATATGACCAAGATTTTAGACAATCTGGCATATAACCTTTCAAGGTACTCAATGTCTTTAAATACACACAGATGATTGTGGCAAAATGACCACACCGGTGAGCCTAATCATTTCAAGCCCATTTAGTAGGCTTCTAGTTAGTCATTTTTGAAAATGTAGGTTGCCTAGGAATAACGCCTTAATACTACCATATTCAAGTGGGATTACTATTTAATCCCAATTGATACTAAACGACGTAATATTTGTTAGGTTCGGTGCAAGACAAGAAGTTATGAAGTTTTAAGTTTTGTACAATATTGGACGGTGTTTAGGTCATATAAACCACACATAACTCGTGCCAAATAGAATATTTGATGGACTATAAATGGATCTGTAACCATAAAATACAACTTAAAATGATAAAAATTCACACCTTTAGTAGAGACAAATGACCGCAAGTTTCAGAACATTGTTGCACACCATAAATCAGAGCGAAACAACAAAAACACAAGGATGTAAAAAAGTGTTCACAATATTAATTGCATTTTGATGAATTCTTAACACAAACTTACCTAAGATGAGTGTTGCAGATGCGTAATCCAGTTCATCTTCCGACTGCACAGTTGCAGAAAAGGTATCATCTAGTGCGTCTGACAGGTTCTGAAAACAAGACATCATGCTTTGCAGATTCTGCTTTATTTAGTCTTTTGTATGCACGGCTACGTCACCTAGACAATACTCAGAAGAACAACCCACTCCCTAAAATCCAACTGGACCAGTGACTCGATCTACTAGAGTTTCGGATAATACGATTTTTACTTCATTTTAATTGGCCACCAGTTTACTGACCTTTTATTTCGTTTTGACCAATCAGATCTACCTGCCTTTCATACGTCGATAATTAAACCAGCCAATTATAATTACATATTTGGCAATGACCTTAATGTTGTCAGATGGCTCATTTGGCTGGCGATTAGTGGCCTTGAAACCCAAAACGCCGCACATTACAATAATTAAGCTTTCTATTCGGTTTCAATACCCTGCTTTATCCAATGATCTATCAGGCTTCGACGACGTCCAGTCGTAGATAATTTATCTCACCATTTCTAAACTAGGTTTTATAATATCACATTATCTCTCGTATTTACTTAGAAGCGTTAATGAGAACGCTTATAAAGAAATAATGCCAGGAATTAGTCCTAAGTACTACTGATTATCCACCAATGTCGACCCATAATTAATGTAATGTAAAAAATAAGTGCACACATATTTGTTCCTTTGATAACAAAGTCCCATTCAACGGATCTACCTAAGAACTAACTTATAAATACATAGCTGTAATCAATTAATCTAAATTTCGGACATGGTTGTCGTATCCTGGATCCAAAACACTAGTGCTCGTTCTCAGGGTTTATGTATGGGGTTGTGATATATTCACCAAGTAGATAGAGGTATAGTAGTAATATTCTTACGCTTATCATCTAGGTAATTTTGAGAACCGTACTCTGAAGTGGGAACTGTATATAATATCAAGTCGGTCGACAAGAAGTCCCTCTTTATTCATACACCTTAACATATCAGTGTATTTATTTGGTTCCTCTGCAAATCTGAGTGGCTCGACTTCGTTATTTGAGTGAGATACCAGCTTATGGAGCAAGTCATTCAGTCATTTACAACATTGAACCAGGCACATATATGCATCGGTCCAAGTTGCCATACCGCACTAGCACAACAAGATGAACACCGGATTCGTAGAATTAGTTAATTCAGTGGTGGTAATATATAAAAGAAAGGTTGCATATAAGGAGATAGTACAGGAATAAAGAATTAGTCCGTAGAAAGAAAGATATGAAGCGATTTTAAAGGAAGACAGATAGTGTGTACACCGACGCCATTGTGATCGATTCTGAACTATGTCACCAAGAATCTCCAACCATTACTTACCATAATCACACGGACCCCAACGAAGTCTGCATCTGCCAACATGGCTCAGACTAAAAGGTAGCGACTTTATGGATTGATGCCACGTTTTAGCTTGGCTGCTGCTAACTTTCTTCCTACCGTCTCCAGCACTAGTCAGCATTGCGCTTCATGGTAATCAGTGGTCGGGCATGGGTAATACGTGGCCGAACCACTTCAGTTGGTGTAGATTTACAACCTTGTCAATTAATTTATCATCATACCCTAATACTCTGCGTCTAACCTCACTATTACTTACCCGGTGACCCCAGCAGACGCGAGAAATATTTCTAGGACATCTGTGGTCAAATACTAGTAACTTACGAGTATCTTCTACTCTTAATGGCCACATTTCGCAGCCGTAAAGTGAAACAGGACGAACTACTGCGCAGTATACTCACGGATATCTCGCCTTCGCCATAGGTGACGTAAGTTGGCAAAAGCCAAACGAGCCTTTTGAATCCGTGCAGAGATTTCGTCAGACACCAACCCATTAGGGCTGATCAGACTTCCATGATAAGTGAAGCTGTCGATGCGTTCGACCACTTCATTTCCTATCCTTAGTTCAGGCGTTGACGCAGGCCAGTCCTGAAGAAGCAATTCGCATTTAGAGAGGGAAAAACGCATTATAAACATCCTGACATTGTTGCTCAGTGCTATCAAAATACTCTGCATTTTATCAGCGTCTTCAGCAAACAGGACTATGTCATCTGCGTATTCATAGTCAGTAAGTTGACCTCCTGGTAGGAGGTCAATTCCTGAAAATTCAGTCGATGAGAACGTTGTTTCCAGTAGTAAGTCTACAATGAAAGTGAGCAAAAAAGGGATGGTGGACAGCCTTTCAGGACATTACTTGAGGTTGCAAAAGCAGATGACAGTTCGCCATAAGCTCTGACTCAACTAGTAGTGTTCGATTAAAGAACTCTCACTAGGTTTGTCTACGTCTGGAGAAAATTCAGAGAACAATAATCAAGAGAGCATTCCAACTTAAAAGCAGTCCTTGCGAGGTACTTTTGGAAGGGTTGTAACTTTAATGTGGGCAGTTCAGAAGAATTGGGGTTAATATGATAATTACTTACCATGTTTCTATCGTCATGCTAATAGGTTATGCTTTTTATCTGGGACATACTGTGCAATCCTGGCTTGTGAATTCCCCTAACTTCTTGTTTTATGTCGATGAAAACCTTTTTTAACTTTTTCCAACCACTATTTCAAAAATGCCGACAAGATTTAGTTAGCTTCGATTTATTGCACATTTCAAAATTTAGGAAAATACAAATTCACAGATAAATGTAAAGTTAGGGGATTTTGTAATAAAACTTATCAGTATTTGCAAATTTTTACCCTTCAGACAAAAATCTGGTTTCTTCAAAAAATATCTTTTTGTTAAAGGTTATGAACAGATGACTATGCCTATGTGTGTTTTCAAGTTCATTATCATTCATTTATTTGTTAACACAAACTTTCTATTAAAGCTTTGATAATGTGAACTTCCATACATCTCATATCTATATTGTGTCAAATTATTCAGCAAGTAATTGAAGATTAGTCCCAACAATAGTACTGAATAGAACAAATTAAATCATACCAGCTACATATCATAATTAGATTTGAATACTTCTGAGTTAAATAGACCAATGTGTGCAGATAACACGAAGATATATTTCATAGCTAAGCACAAGCTAATAAGCTTTTTATTTATTTCGAAATTTTATTAAATATTGAATAGTTTGAGAATCGAGAAACTGTTCATACGAGCACAATAAAGTATTTAGGTTCCATATCAAGGAGTAGCGTTAAGTTAAACAAAAACTGAAAACCAGGAAGCACTGGACATCCATACCAGGCGTGAGTGAAATTTAACCAGTAACATTGAATAATTGGATAACTGACTGAGGTAAGAAGTGTTAATCACTAGGTGACAACTCAATAGTTTGGAGGTTAAGACCTGAAAGTCCTGTATTTTAATCGTTATGGGGCCGTACGACAGAGTGAAATACCTAGTGCATTTTAGGGTTAAAAGGTTAAATGATCGGATATTAAAACAGAATGATAATTACTAATACTTCAGCTTTTTCTCAAATTTAATCAAATATTCGTAAGAGAATTGATTGACTTATCAATTAAATATAGAAAATGTGATTTAGGCAGTAAATATTTGGTCAAAGTGAGTAGTTCGATGAGTAAGTAACATGTACTGAAAACTCCGTAAGTTTGATTGAATTTGATTAATCAAAGATCTATAGTTAAGTAACTGTACTATTTAATGGTCTGTAACCATTTACATGAAACTCTTCGATACCCAGCTAACCAGCCTGATTTTTGTATAAAAACCAATATCCTATTCACTAATACTGTATTTCATACCAGGGTCTTGAGTATAAGGCTTACAGAAGTTTTGTGTCATTTTCACAAAATTCTGTCTAACCGGTTATCTTCAAATTAAACTGATGTTTTATGGGTACATGATACGGTGTTAACATGATAGAAACATTTTAATGATTATAATAATTTAAGTAATTGTCCCAGTAAAATGAATCGTACAAATACTTGAAGAAAATATTTTGAACAGTAGTAGTTAAAATGATCTTAAATTTCTTACAATACCAATCCGAATATAACTGTCATGTTATGATAATTAGGAGTATTTGAATTATAGTGCAAACTAAGAATTCCATAAATAACGCAATTGGATCAAGAAGTACTAGATAAGCACGAACGAATTTAGTGTATTTGGAATTAGAAATCAAGCATTCAACGAGTACAAAGGAATCGTTAATTCATACAAACACCACAGCTTAAATTGGAGTCTAAGTGTCTGTAGTCGATTGTACGTCTTCTTCTTAAGTCCATCTTGTGTCTATCCGACAGTGTATTTGATAAAGACTCTGAATTATCTAGAATGTATTCATTAGTATTAGAATTAACAACCGAAATCGGAACAGACTCACTTGCTTCCTGAGATTGTATACAATCACCGTGTCTGTTGTGTATCGAAACCACTAATATCTAGAATTTGAACCACAGATTTTTCAAAACTATCCCCCCCCCCAAGAAATAATCTTGGATCTTCATATCCCCAAGTTATGAACGATGTGGCTTCATTTAAAACATATTTCTCACATTGACTAGAGTAAACATGAAGTGACTTCGTGATAAGGATAAACAACAGTTGATATGAAATTATCCGAATTGTAATCAAAATTGAGCACTTTTAGTACTCGTGCTTCGCACTGAGCAAGTTTCCCACAAGAAACAAATACATTATGAGGGCAAATAATATTTGATATGACATAAAGATTTGAGTCTTCTGAAATAGTTGTTTTTTGGAATTTATTAAGAATATCATTACAGAGCAAAGGATCATTTGAAAAATCAGCATCAATCAAAACTAAATCAAGTTTTCGACCATGATTAGGTCCACTCAATATATTTTCCTCAGATTTGTAAGAAATTTAATCAGAAATATGTGAATCATTAGGAAAAACCATATCTGGTACAATAAAATGAGAAATCTGATAAGTTTATTGATTAGGAACTGTTGTCTCACAAGGATTCTGGGTTCTATTTAACTCTGGTCTGCTATGTGACTATACCGCTTTTCGAAGTCATCGATAAAGATAAATGATCGTTAGAAACACCCAACTTAATAGAATTACGATTACAAATTTTAGCATTACTTGTAGTTGAATGAACCGTAGTATGAAAAACTGACTGAATCTGTCCAATCTCACCACATTTAGAGTATTTAAAATTGCGAAATACATATAAATTAAATGAGTGAAACTTGCCACAGGACAAACATTGAAGAAACTTATGCCCATCTTCGTGAACTGCATCGCAACTCCTCAATGAATTATCTGCATTACCTTGAGTATACACTGGATTGGGATGACGTAGTAATGTAGTGGGATCTTTGATGTCCTGATGAATCATTTTAAGAAATCCTCCTTCTTTACCGCATTCGAAATTTGTATACTTAATATAGTCTAGCAATAGTTCCTTGAGAGTCGCATAAGGAAGAGAAGTAGGCTTTTCTGGTAAATCCAGAGCTTTTAGTAAGCTGTAAGTTTCATTTCCAATGAATGTGAGGAAATATGCCACAATATTAACATCCTCAACATCTTCCTTGGTCGTAGCCCAGGTTTCGAACCTTTCCAAGTAATCCTCAAAAGCATCAAAATCTGAATACATGTCCAACCATTCCATCACAGACTCCATCGCGACGCCAATGTGATAACTAAGAATATCTGAATTATAATACAACTTAAGAATCCCAGAAATAACGCAATTGGATCAAGAAGTACTAGATAAGCACGAACGAATTTAGTGTATTTGGAATTCGAAATCAAGCATTCAACGAGTACAAAGGAATCGTTAATTTATATAAACACCACACATGTATCATTGGCAAATTCAAACCAACAAATCCGTTATTGGTTGTTATAATGACTGTAACATATTTAAACGCAGAAAAATAGATTAAATCAACTAACGTTTTATCAATTTTCATATTCACTTAAATAGTTTCCATGTAGTCAAAAAAAAATATCATTAAAAGTATTTCATTAAGAGAAATATTAATTAAGTTAAAATAACAATCTAATTCTCTTTCTACCAGAGCATTGATTTCCTAATCATTTCATTTCTTAGTAAAACAAAAAATCTCTTTGAAATATTCAATTTCTAAAAATGTTTCTAATTAATAGAAATATCGATCAATTTTTCACGTGGATTTTATTTTTCCTAATACAAATTTGATCTGAACTATTTTTTCAAAAAAAAATTGAGCATTTACTATATGATTGTTAGATTTTATTAACAAGTCCTGTAATTTTGCGTCAAAAACATTCCATTGTCCCCACCCCTGTTCTTGTTCACTACAATGTAATCAATGAAAAGGTAATATAAACTTCATGATGAATTATAGTTATATATTTAAAGAAAAAATACCAAATGAATTTAAAACTTTACCGCATTACACAAGAAAGTAGCTATCAGGACTCAGTAGCTAAGTGGATAGTACGATGGTGTTTGAGGCGAACGGTACTGGATTAGAGTTCCAGAATTAGCATCAACACTGAGATGCAGGTAAATCCAGTTGACAAGTCTCGAATAAGACGAAACGCGTAGCCTGGATTCCAGTGTTAGCCACTAACCATCTTTGCTTATAATGCTTGTGAATTAAGGCAATATCGAGGCAATACGTACAGCATGCACATATGCTGATAAGAGACTGATCAGTTGCTTTCTTAAATATCAATGGGAAGATTCAAATAAACAATACCAAGTAGCTATATATTGAACTAAAATAAATAGTCAAGATGAAAAAAACTCATTAACTGAGAAATAAAAAATTTCTTTGAGATCGTAGAATCTTATTGTCAATAGCTCTTTAGTAAACTTGTCTTTCATTATAACATGAACGATTCATTTGAAGTCTTTCTAATTTTTTAAAAATCTTTCTTTGAGTATATGGTAAGTAATAAGCACACCATTTTTATGTAATCTACGCTCCCAGAAATCCCGCCTGTAGTTGTTCCAGGTCTAGTGCCTGTCCTAAGCCCGAGTAAAGAAAGAGGATTAGGTATAGGGATAGCATCGCCATCCTGTAGAAAACAACCGTGCTAGAAAAAAAACGCTAACCAGAATAAACAAAATGCTCCCAGAGATTATATGTTCAGTTTGACACTAAAAACAGTAGTCTAATAATTTGTTTGTTGTGTTTTGTACATACAGCCATTCAAGATTGTTAACAATTCAATATTCTATAGTAAATTATTAAGAAATGTTTTCATTCCAAATTGACACTTCTTATCATAAAATAAATAATTGAATAAATTATCTGACAGTTAAACGAATCTGATTTCTACAACATTTATGTTAATAACATTCGATTTCATGAAAATAGTGGATTTATAATCTAAAATCACTTTCATAAGTCACGTAACTGTTTATCATTTAACCAAAAAATTGGTCAAGCATAAATTTTAAATTTTCTGCTACTCAATTGACTAAAATTGAGATATAAGATGATGTTTGGAGGTAATCGGTAGCCGGAACAGCTCAATCTTTCCATCTCTGACTATGAGAAGAAATATGACGCCTCAGGGTGAAAGCTGAGTTCCTTCGGAAGCCATGAGGCCGATGCTCCTTCTAACAACCAGAGCAACAATCTTTATAGGTACATGGAACGTCCGGACAATGTGGGAGAACGGGAAGACCAGTCAAATAGCAACGGAAATGAGGAGATACAACTTGGCAGTACTCGGAATCAGTGAAACCCATTGAACCCAAGCTGGACAACAAAGGCTAAATACGGGAGAGATGCTGCTATACTCCGGTCACGAAGAGGAAGATGCTCCACACACTCAGGGAGTTGCTCAAATGCTGTCCAAAGTAGCACAAAATGCACTTGTAGGATGGGAATCTCACGGATCCAGAATCATCAAAGCATCATTCAAAACAAAGAAGGAGGGGATCACAATGAATATTATCCAATGTTATGCACCCACCAACGATAGCAACGACGACACTAAAGATCAATTCTATGAGAGGCTGCAATCAATCATAGAGAAGTACCTAAGAAAGAACCTCACCATTCTGATGGGATATCTAAACGCCAAAGTCGGAATAGACAACATCGGATATGAAGATATCATGGGACTTCATGGACTGGGAGAGAGGAACGAAAACGGGGAAAGATTTGTAAATCTGTGTGCATTCAACAAATTGGTCATAGGCGGCACAATATTTCCACACAAACGTATACACAAAGCTACATGGATCTCACCGGACCACACCACACCACAGAGAATCAGATAGATCATATTTGCATCAATAAAAAGTTCCAAAGGACAATGGAAGATGTGAAAACCAGGAGAGGAGCGGACATAGCTTGAGATCATCACCTGGTTGTGACTAATTTAAAACTGAAGCTAAAGAAGAACTGGACAAACAGCGCTGCAAAGTTTCAACACAGCCTTCCTTCGAGATACTGACAAACTCAATGAATTCAAGATAGCTCTCAACAACAGATTCCAAGCCCTACAGGATCTACTAAAGGAAGAAGAAACTACTATGGAGGATAACTGGAAAGGTATCAAAGAAGGATTAACTTCAACGTGTCAAGAGGTTCTTGGCCCCAACAAGCATCATCACAAGGAATGGATCTCTACAGAAACACTGGACAGGATCAAAGAAAGGAAGAACAAGAAAACAGTAATTAACAATAGTCGAGCACGAGTAGAGAAAGTCCAAGCACAAGCTGAATATACAGAAGCAAACAAGCAAGTGAAGAAGAGCATTAGAGCCGACAAGCAGAAATACGTGGAAGAAATAGCAACGACGGCGGAGAAAGCTGCAAGAGAAGGGAATATGAAACAGCTTTACGATAAAACGAAAAAACTAGCAGGGAAATATAGTAAAGCAGAGAGACCAGTCAAAGACAAAGGAGGAAGACCGTTCACTGAGATTTAGCAACAGCGGAACAGAGTCCTTCGAGGAACTCCTGAATAGGCCGGCTCCAATGAATCCACAGGACATCGAAGCAACACACACAGATCTTACCATAGATGTCAATCCACCAACGACGGAAGAAATCAGAATGGCCATCAGACAAATCCAGAGCGCGAAAGCAGCAGGACCCAACAATATACCAGCTGAAGCACTGAAGTCAGCCATCGAAGTAATTACAAACATGATTCACCTTCTATTCAAGAAGATTTGGGAAGAGGAACAAGTGCCGATGGACTGGAAGGAAGGACACCTCATCAAGATTCCAAAGAAAGGAGACCTGAGCAAATGTGAAGAATACAGACGCATCACATTACTGTCAGTACTAGGGAAAGTCTTTAACAGAGTGTTGCTGAACCGAATGAAAGACGCAGTAGATGCCCAACTTCGAGATCGACAAGCTGGATTCCGTAAAGACCGGTCGTGCACAGACCAAATTACGACACTACGGATCATCGTCGAACAATCATTTGAGTGGAACTCGTCATTATACATCAACTTCATTGATTATGAGAAGGCATTTGACAGGGTAGATAGGAGGACGTTATGGAAACTTCTTCGACACTACGGAGTTCCTGAGAAGATTGTCAACATTATCCGGAACTCATACGACGGACTACAGTGCAAAGTAGTGCATGGAGGACAGCTGACAGATGCATTCCAAGTAAGGACCGGAGTAAGACAAGGCTGTCTACTCTCTCCCTTCCTGTTTCTTCTGGTGGTCGACTGGATTATGAAGACCTCGACATCTGAGAGAAACTACGGCATACGATGGACAGCTCAGAACCAATTAGATGATATAGACTTCGCAGATGACCTAGCCCTCCTATCCAATACACACGAACAAATGCAGACAAAGACAGCCAGCATAGCGGCAGTCTCTGCATCAGTAGGCCTCAACATACACAAAGGGAAAACCAAGGTCCTCAAACACAACACGGAGAACAGCAATCCAATCACTCTTGATGGCGAAACTCTGGAAGATGTGGAATCCTTCACATACCTGGGAAGCATCGTCGACAAACAAGGAGGTTCAGATGCAGACGTCAAGGCGAGGATTGGCAAAGCTAGAGCGGCATTCCTTCAACTGAAGAACATATGGAACTCAAAACAACTTTCAACCAACATCAAAGTCAGAATCTTCAATACGAACATCAAGACAGTTCTACTGTACGGAGCTGAAACTTGGAGAACTACAACAACCACCATCAAGAAGGTACAGGTATTTATTAATAGCTGTCTACGCATGATACTCAACATCCATTGGCCGGATACCATCAGCAACAGCCTTTTGTGGGAGAGAACCAACCAGCTTCCAGCAGAAGAGGAAATTAAGAAAAGACGATGGAAATGGATAGGACATACATTGAGGAAATCATCAAACTGTATTACGAGGCAAGCGCTAACTTGGAATCCTGAAGGGAAGTGGAATAGAGGAAGGCCAAAGAACACATTACGTCGGGAAATAGAAGCAGATATGAAAAGGATGAATAACAAGTGGAAATAGCTGGAAAGTATTTCCCAGGCCGGGGTTGGATGGAGAATGCTGGTAAGCGGCCCATGCTCCTTCACGAAGAGTAACAGGCGAAAGTAAGTTTCAAATAAATTCGAGCATTTGTTAATTAACAACTAAAACTGATATCTCATTATTTTCTTTTCTTTTGCTTCACTCCTTTGTTTGAGGTTATTCTTTAAACAATTATCTAATTTTATTTTACAAATTATCAGATAGCTTTGCGATTGTTTCTTAAATAGGCTGAATACTCCGTACCACAAAAGGAGTATAGAAAATCTTTCTACGCTTTAATAGTTATCTATGTAGTTCCTTTTTCAACATCGATTTGACATGATTTTCTTGAAAAAGAATATGAGGATTTTCCAAAATGTTCACGTATTCTTTTATAACGATTATTGTGTTCACTGGTATATCAGAGTCAATATGTATATTGATGAAACATCCGTTCGTAATACTCTTACTATTGAGGTAACTAATTCAATATAACATAATTGAACGTGTTCAAATGGATAATAACTGGATCCTTTCATTTTCGGTCCCGTAGTTATCCGATTTCACAAATAGGATATATCTGTAATTCTGAATAAATTCATGAGAGTCGTAAACGTTTTTTATTTATAGTCAATACTTGGGAATCTTTTAGTCACTACCAACTAACGCATTTGTTGTTTTGATTACCTATTATTATTGATGAATTTATAAATTAAATTTAGTCATCCGTTCGATTAACAAATAATACTTCAACTCCGTCTTCTCATCTAACTTTGATATGAAGCTGAGAAACAGATTTGTAGAGTTTATTAACTGTGATGAAGGTATAATATGATACACAGTGATAGTTATTCAGTCAAATGATGACCTACATTTAGAATTTTTTTTTAAAAAATACCATGAAACTAATGTTTTTTAAATAATCCTTAAAATGTAAAAATGATTTACTAGAGGATATCTAGCTACCCATATTCCCTATTTCTTCTTTTTTCCTCTCATTCCATAATTACTTTCAGTATTTATAAAGACAATATATTTACTGGTTTAATAATAAGTAGTATGATTCAAACATGATCAAATATTGTATTCTTCAAAAGTTTTATGATAATATATATCATGTTGATTTAACAGTTTACGGTTATGATTGTATATAAGAACAATTGTGACTTATTCACCTTTGAAATACTTAGTAACAATAAAATTTACAGTTATCATGTAAGTTAATAGGAGCATTGAAAGTTTTCTTGAATGATATCTGGCTGCAATCCTAAACAATTTCATACACTAGAAGGGGTTTTGTGGAGATTGTAGTAACCTCAATGGTTAAGATCATGAGTTGATTGAAGCTAGACCGCCATGGAAAACCTGGAAGCACTGGACGGTGCGAGACTGGTAGATCCTGGGTTCGAATCTCTCGAGGTAAGGTCGTGAATGAGCATTGCTGAGGAGCCCCACAATGGGACGAAACGGCCGTCCCGTGCTTCCAGGTTTTCCATGGTTGTCTAGCTTCAATTGACTCATGATCTTAACTATTGAAATTTCATATACGTTCATCGTTTAAAACCGTTGTGAAACTGGTTACCATTTTTAAGAGAAGCCAGACACAATTATTTTTTAGGCAAAGGGATTTAAGATACAATAAAGAAACATCTAAAATTCGAGACCGAGAGAAAAAGTGCATATTACTCAGTTCACATAACAGACAAACATAGAATACACTATTCAAATGTTCAGTTGAGTGCTCAGGCGTGTATGAAATAAGACTATAATTTAAAAAAGTCAAAATAGTTTACGTAACTTAATAACTATTCAGAGTTTAATAAATCCTTCAAAGTTATACAAAATGAGGCTCCTACAAAAGAATGTAAATAAAACCATGGAGCTGCTAACATCAACATATTTGTGTATGACTAATCCATGGCTAGTCCGTGTCGGGTAGAGACAGGTATCTACCTCAGTACAATGGAAGATGGTCGCTCAACTTCGTGGATTGGTTGAGGTTAGATATTAACATCATTGAATGCTGGCTCAGTGGTCCAGTAGATTAGGCGTTCGCGCGCTAAACTGAAGGCCCTGGGTTAGAATCCCGCGAGCGTGATCGTGGACGCGCACTTCTGAGGAGTCCTACAATAGGACGAAACGGCCGTCCAGTGCTTCCAGGTTCTCAATGGTGGTCTAACATCAATCGGTTGATGATCTCGATCAAAAAATTTAAAATATGGTTTGGCTCTTATTTTTATGGTAATTTCTATTTTCAGAATCTTATAAATGTGCCATATTGTTATCAAACGTTATCGGACATTTTGTTTATATGCATTGCTAAGTCCTTGTTGCTTACATTATAAAAGTCCAGTTTCATTCGTTTCATTACATTCTAGATTAATTTTTATTCAATAACCAAGGGTATTTGTTTATTTATTATTTATTTATTATAACACATAGATATTGATACAAGGAGGCACCAAATACATATGCGCTACACAAATCTCAATTGATATGTGTGAGGGCTGAAATACTGCCCGGGTGCCCAAACCGAAGCATGCGGTTTGCTTAGGGGGCCACACACCGAGCCTTCGACCTAAAGATCTGATCCACAAGGCAGTGGAGCATCGTACGGAGATGTAGTCCCATGGTAGCCGGTGACCAACGATTGGTTCATACGTCATATGTTCCTTCAGGATACTGAAGCCCATGTGCACCATTGGTTAGGGATTCGGTTAAAGCTCCGGACATTCGCTTTTCGTCCTCTCATTTTCGTAAACAACAATAATGCCACGAGAAGGCAGTGAGTAGGACTTCCCTGACAGGGGCTGTATACGCGTGGCCATGTGAGAGCATTTCTAGAGGGAGAGCGGACTCTCCCCACTCTCGGCCGTACCAGGGCATTTGGGGGCAAGGGTATTTGTTAACTAATCTTAAGTTTTTACCAACTAACTAATAACAGAATTGCTCATCTACATTTCGTTATATATTTTGGACATCTTATGACTAGATGTCATCCTACGAACCACAGAAGAAAAGTAACTATATGAAATAAAATCTATAAAAATTCTGACATTTTATAAAACGAGTACTAAACACACACACAGAATAAACTATTTATCAGAAGTTTTGTGATACTAACATTTTACACGTATATACTAGTCATTATTAATTATTATCTAACTGTTTTTACTCTGTTTAGGTTGAATCATCATACACTTTGATGGATGTGATTTAAAATCTTGAAGAAACATATACACTATTTTAGTGTCGAGAAACAGTATTATATTAATTTGGCGTATATCATACTTACCGTCCGTTTTGTTGTTCATTATTGCGTAATTAAGTATGTTTCGTATATTTCATTTGATAGTAAATCCTTTAATTTATGTATTCACTCTTTTTCAACGCTCAGATTTACGTTGAAAGTAAGTCAAATTTTACAAATTTTCTTAACATGGTTGGTTAACATAACTCTGTTTGTATATACTCCAAGTGAATAAAATCTTTGAATCTGAGATTATCATGCTATCTGATCTGATTTCACTAAGTATATGCTTCCAACACTTGACCAAATCGATCATTCAATGATTGAATAAAAAGGCTACTTAGGAAGTTGTACTACCTTAATACCAAATGGGTATTATTTATGACTCTTGTGATAATACTGATCTAAATAGCAACTTATAGGCATTTCTTTGGCTAGATTAAAGATATCCGCCTACACTTGAATTCTACTTATTATGTAGCCTTGAGGGATCATACGATTAGTTTGATTTTACTTTCCATATCTATGATTAATCAATAATAAACTGAAAGCAGTTAGAGTAACTTAACCGCTAATATTTAAAATATCTTTAAAATATCACTAAAGAAAAACATTGATATGAATCGATTTATGCAAGAAATTCTAAATGAGTATTGATTGGCCATTTAATAATTATTTGTCATCGTGTGGACTGCCCACGGATGAACTCGAGGAAGCTCTAAGAAACTCAAAAAGAGCTGAAGATATTCTATCCAATCATTTTTTGGATGAATATTGCAGAATCTCTATGTGTCGTTTCCCTATTGGACAAATGTTAAAATCCACTGTACGCGGATTGAATGACCATAATGATGATTTCGTTTTGACTAAAATCTATAAATACCTGAGAGTTTTGTACCATATTTGACACTGTTTGGAATAGCATTCCTTTTACTTGTCTTCTGTCTTCTCATTGGCGACTTGGAGGGTTCTAGCGTTCAAATGCCAAAGTCATACATGATATACTACGAATCTTAGCTTCAGATATAACAGCCGTTAAATAAGGAACATAATCATTAAGCATTGAAAATAAAAAATACTGAAATGCCCAAATAAATACTACAACTGAACTTCCAAATCATTTTTTTTCTTTAAAATTTCCTTATTCAATAGAGCCTAATTAATTAATTGAAATATATTCAATGCATAGATGAATTTATTTAAGTTGAATTAACTGTAATCAGAGAGGGGTTTCGTGGGATCCTGAAAGGTTTTCCATGATGGTTTAGCTTCAAATGAACCATGAATTCGATTATTAAATTACTACAATTTCCACAAAACCCCTCTCTGATATGAATCAACATATGCTCTCTAGTGACTGGTTTCAAGAGATATTTTCTGGAGTTCTAGTGAGAAGCCATGACAAGTGAAGTTCGACCTGGTCTGTTGTGAGATAGTAAGTCACTGAAGACAATGGTGGACGGTGGCATAATTTCGTGGATTGGTTGAAGTTAGACATTTGTAGTGACCTACTTTTGTCAACAGAACGCGATTGGTTCAATGAAAACAATTATTATTATAACCAATTGTACCAGTGATTGTTTTACTGTGCTCGTTTGTTTAACCGTGCTAATGACAGATATTACTCTCCCGTTGACTTTGAACTTGTACGAAATCGGTTACTCTCAGTAACCTCGCTTGTACTCCTTTGGCACGATCTCGGTATTCTTACGATACCACGAGATCGCCAACAAATGCATCTCGACTACAGCCATCATCTGCCTTCTGATATTGGCCTACGGGGATCTTATTGGTTAATTGGCACGTAGTCTTGTAGCGGTGTTCATAGTCAATCGCGACTCGACTCCACGCTACACATTAACACCGTTGGATACCGATTCGATAGTCTAGTGGCTAAGCATTCGCTCACGTGACTGATATGTCCTGGAATTGAGTCGCTCAAGACCGAATCATGGATGAGGCAAAGTTTCATATTTCTATTCTTGTTTACTAGTTAAGTTCATCAGTTGAACATATATGTATTTACATTTGATTGGTAATGTTTACAAGAAACTTATCTGGGATTTGAAAAAGAGTTTCCAAGTTTATTTTTTCATTGTGAATGTAAACAGTAGTTCGAAATATGATGAAACATGTATACTAGATCTCATTAATAACAACTATTTAAAGTAGAATTAATTTCTTAATACAGTAAAGATCGATGCATGTTTTAAAGGAACTTATAAATAACAATTTAAACGGGTTAAATTCAATCCTTAATATGAACAACAGAAAAAACAAATTATTATAGTCAATAATGAACTAACTTATTTATTTTATCATTTTATGTCAAGTGAGAAATCAAAAAAGTTAGCCTATCAAATCAAAAAACAAAAATTAAAGATCCTAAAACCATTGTTTTTAAACTTGACCAATGATTGTGCTCAAGATCTCAACGAATAACTAAAATTCTACTTACTCAGTTACTGACTGATTAGTGATTGATTACCTAAAGAAATTTACCTGCTTTTCAAATCACCAATCAGAATATCTAAAGGATCGATCAACTCCTTTCTATGTCTTGCATGTATTTAAATCATTTGGACTTTAGAAACTCACATGATAAATTAAATTCAAGACCATAACATACCATTACTAATAAAAATCACATTAACTACATAGTTAGAACGTTTATAATATAAAGCTTTATAACCCGACTATAGGTTAGTAGTTGGCCATGATTTATCAGCGGTAGATATTACAACAGTTAGTAAGTGAAATGAAATCTCAAAATCATGTTAATATAAAAATACCATAAACCAATTATTTAATTATTACATATAAGATATACAAATTGATTTATCCTCAAAATAACATTTCAAGTTTGATAATTTACTATCTGGATTTCATTCTAACAGACATTAATAGTAAGAGTTTATATTTTCTCATAATTGATGTTAAGGACTGAAATTGGTCAGTCTCTATTGGCATATGATATATTTAAATAGAATGAAATATGTGTCCAGAATTCTATTGTTGATCTCTATCCAACTTTAATGAATACCATCAATAGTTGGTACTGTTTACTTTTATGCAGATGAACCATTAATTAGTTTCAGGTATATTTTCGAACATTGAATTTACACAACAAACTGACACTATTAAATAGCAAACATTTGTTAGAAAACTAGAAAAGTGAAAGAAATCGATATAGAAAGAAATAAGTAGCTATAAGAAATAACATAAAAACTCTTATTCCCTAATTATTTATTTGTTAAACAATATCTAATCACATTTGCTTGTTTAATATTACTTTCTTAATATAAATACATTATTTTTAATAAAATAATGTATTAATAAAGGAATCTCTTCTACTGGACTGTCATTTTATCTTTTGGATATCTATTCATTGATGGTCTTAAGTTAAAATCTCGATTTCATGAAATATTATCACTTAATTTGTTTAATCTTGTTTAAGTTTTTTATTAAGACTTTTATTCTACAGGATGTAGTTGCCTACCGCATAACCCAACCCTCCTCCTTTACTCTGGCTTAAGACTGGAAGTAACTCTAAAGGAGCTACAGGCGGAGTTGCTGAAATATTATCACTTAACTATTACCCCTGATACTGAAGGAGCATAGGCCGCTTACCAGCATTCTCCATCCAACCCCGGCCTGGGAAATACTTTCCAGCTATTTCCACTTGTTATTCATCCTTTTCATATCTGCTTCTATTTCCCGACGTAATGTGTTCTTTGGCCTTCCTCTATTCCACTTCCCTTCAGGATTCCAAGTTAGCGCTTGCCTCGTAATACAGTTTGATGATTTCCTCAATGTATGTCCTATCCATTTCCATCGTCTTTTCTTAATTTCCTCTTCTGCTGGAAGCTGGTTGGTTCTCTCCCACAAAAGGCTGTTGCTGATGGTATCCGGCCAATGGATGTTGAGTATCATGCGTAGACAGCTATTAATAAATACCTGTACCTTCTTGATGGTGGTTGTTGTAGTTCTCCAAGTTTCAGCTCCGTACAGTAGAACTGTCTTGATGTTCGTATTGAAGATTCTGACTTTGATGTTGGTTGAAAGTTGTTTTGAGTTCCATATGTTCTTCAGTTGAAGGAATGCCGCTCTAGCTTTGCCAATCCTCGCCTTGACGTCTGCATCTGAACCTCCTTGTTTGTCGACGATGCTTCCCAGGTATGTGAAGGATTCCACGTCTTCCAGAGTTTCGCCATCAAGAGTGATTGGATTGCTGTTCTCCGTGTTGTGTTTGAGGACCTTGGTTTTCCCTTTGTGTATGTTGAGGCCTACTGATGCAGAGACTGCCGCTATGCTGGCTGTCTTTGTCTGCATTTGTTCGTGTGTATTGGATAGGAGGGCTAGGTCATCTGCGAAGTCTATATCATCTAATTGGTTCTGAGCTGTCCATCGTATGCCGTAGTTTCTCTCAGATGTCGAGGTCTTCATAATCCAGTCGACCACCAGAAGAAACAGGAAGGGAGAGAGTAGACAGCCTTGTCTTACTCCGGTCCTTACTTGGAATGCATCTGTCAGCTGTCCTCCATGCACTACTTTGCACTGTAGTCCGTCGTATGAGTTCCGGATAATGTTGACAATCTTCTCAGGAACTCCGTAGTGTCGAAGAAGTTTCCATAACGTCCTCCTATCTACACTGTCAAATGCCTTCTCATAATCAATGAAGTTGATGTATAATGACGAGTTCCACTCAAATGATTGTTCGACGATGATCCGTAGTGTCGTAATTTGGTCTGTGCACGACCGGTCTTTACGGAATCCAGCTTGTCGATCTCGAAGTTGGGCATCTACTGCGTCTTTCATTCGGTTCAGCAACACTCTGTTAAAGACTTTCCCTAGTACTGACAGTAATGTGATGCGTCTGTATTCTTCACATTTGCTCAGGTCTCCTTTCTTTGGAATCTTGATGAGGTGTCCTTACTTTGCATAATCCAAATAAACACTTTCTTTGTTTTTCTAGGACATTCTTAAACCTCGATCTTTGAAAATAATAAAATATGACTGTCTTACTATTTCAGACACAAGATTTGCATTTTTTTTAAAATAAAAAAATGAATACCACATCGCTTCTACCAGCATGGATACAAACAATGTACATATATATGCATATTATCTCCCTAGTTATGTCATTACATAGAAGAAAAATACAGATTTTCATTTCTTTGAAACAAATGATATACAATATAAATCAAAGTTAATATATGATACAAACCGAAAGAAAACTATTTTCATCCATTTATTTTTTTCTCTATCTAGCTCTTTCTACTGTCTGTCTATAAAAGATTAGTCATCTATTAGGTAGGAAAAAGTACAATGAATATACCTATTGGCTCTTTTGATATATATATATATATATATATATCACTTTAACTTACTATAAAACGAAGATAAAATGAAATAGGATGAGATGGTAGTTTGAATTCTTATTATTTAAAATATCAATGCCAAATAATTTTCTCGTTTTTTCCTTCTGAAAAGGAAAATAGTTTGTTAATAAGATTTATGAGTATTTCATATCATGATGGTAAAGTTTTCAATATCAAGATTCTTGTTTTAGTCGTGAAGCAGATGGCTGTAAAGAAAGGAGAGTATGAAGAAAGCGAAACAAAATTATAAGACATTAAGACTATAGTGATAAAAAGGTTGTATTAGTCTCTTTTGCACAAACAATTCTGGTTTTTTCCAGATGTATCACTAATGCTTCAGCAATGCAAAAAAGATGCAGTCTACTTGTCTTTAGAAGACTTCTACCCACCTTGTAGATGACATTGAACTCAGAATCTGTCTTGATTGTGCGACCTGTGTTCACAAGGTTTTCGATTATTGAGCTTCTTATTGAGGCGTTAACTCCTCTTTTTGACCACACCGGATAATGTTCTTAAATTCTTTTCGATAAAGTACACATCAAACGACCTATATCAGTCAGTCAGTCAGCTGCAACGTAGGACCAGGCACATATATGCATCGGTCCAAGTTGCCATACCGCACTAGCACAACAAGATGAACACCGGATTCGTAGAATTAGTTAATTCAGTGGTGGTAATATATAAAAGAAAGGTTGCATATAAGGAGATAGTACAGGAATAAAGAATTAGTCCGTAGAAAGAAAGATATGAAGCGATTTTAAAGGAAGACAGATAGTGTATACACCGACGCCATTGTGATCGATTCTGAACTATGTCACCAAGAATCTCCAACCATTACTTACCATAATCACACGGACCCCAACGAAGTCTGCATCTGCCAACATGGCTCAGACTAAAAGGTAGCGACTTTATGGATTGATGCCACGTTTTAGCTTGGCTGCTGCTAACTTTCTTCCTACCGTCTCCAGCACTAGTCAGCATTGCGCTTCATGGTAATCAGTGGTCGGGCATGGGTAATACGTGGCCGAACCACTTCAGTTGGTGTAGATTTACAACCTTGTCAATTAATTTATCATCATACCCTAATACTCTGCGTCTAACCTCACTATTACTTACCCGGTGATCCCAGCAGACGCGAGAAATATTTCTAGGACATCTGTGGTCAAATACTAGTAACTTACGAGTATCTTCTACTCTTAATGGCCACATTTCGCAGCCGTAAAGTGAAACAGGACGAACTACTGCGCAGTATACTCACGGATATCTCGCCTTCGCCATAGGTGACGTAAGTTGGCAAAAGCCAAACGAGCCTTTTGAATCCGTGCAGAGATTTCGTCAGACACCAACCCATTAGGGCTGATCAGACTTCCATGATAAGTGAAGCTGTCGATGCGTTCGACCACTTCATTTCCTATCCTTAGTTCAGGCGTTGACGCAGGCCAGTCCTGAAGAAGCAATTCGCATTTAGAGAGGGAAAAACGCATTATAAACATCCTGACATTGTTGCTCAGTGCTATCAAAATACTCTGCATTTTATCAGCGTCTTCAGCAAACAGGACTATGTCATCTGCGTATTCATAGTCAGTAAGTTGACCTCCTGGTAGGAGGTCAATTCCTGAAAATTCAGTCGATGAGAACGTTGTTTCCAGTAGTAAGTCTACAATGAAAGTGAGCAAAAAAGGGATGGTGGACAGCCTTTCAGGACATTACTTGAGGTTGCAAAAGCAGATGACAGTTCGCCATAAGCTCTGACTCAACTAGTAGTGTTCGAGTAAAGAGTCTTCATAAGGTTTATGTACTTCTGAGGTACGCCTTTCGATGACAGACACTGCCACAGAACCTCTCGATCTACAGAGTCAAATGTTGCTTTTAAGTCAAGTAAGACCACCATTGTCGGACGCCGAAAAGCATGCCTGTGTTCTAGAACCTGACGATTGGTGAATATGTGGTCTATGCATCCACGACCAGGTTTGAAGCCAGCTTGATTCTCTCGTGTTTGCAGTTCACGAGTCTTCGTTTGGCGTCCGAAAATTATCGAGGCTAGTATTTTAGATACTATATTAGTCAAACTAATCCCTCTATGGTTGTCACAGGATAATTTTGACCCTTTCCTAAATATTGAGACAATAAGTGATTGTGATCAGTCAGAGAGGATTATGCCCAACTCCCTGATTTGAGCTAAAATAATGGTCAACTTAGTCGCTAAAATTGGACGTCCACCCTTAAAGACCTCTGGAGCCAATCCATCTGGACCAGCTGCCCTTCCTCGTTTCAGATTAACTATAGCCTTTAGAACTTCAGCTTGAGTTGGTGGACCTACTTCAATGTTCCATTCACGCTGTCTGGGAATGGTGGGTAGTTGTAGAGTAGCTGAAGGCTAGCTGAACTGTTCTCTAAAATGTTCTACCCATCGTTCTAAGCGTCTGGACTCGGAGCAGATGAGGGTGCTGTTTTTTTCCGAAATAGTCTGACTTACACTTGACTTTTTAATTCCAGTTTCTTTTATTAGTCTATAGAGTTGTCTTGTGTTCCCTATAGCCGCCGAATTTGCCATATGAGCAGGTGAATTGGTAAATGCACACTGAGTTGGTCAGATGCGATAATTCATCTTTAAGACTATCGGTGTACAGTGATTAGCTGGAGAATACCATCCGCAATCTTGCTGCGAAGAATGTTCTTTTTAAAGAATCAGAAATCCTCCTCTTTAAGATGTATGTGGTTATGTTACCCTTGAATTCGATGTTTATGTATAAGGTTTTATTTTCTACTGTAATTATTTGTGTTTTCGGTTTTGTGTTCTTATCAAGGAATATCGAAGGATACCCGTTTTTAATAAGTATCTATCTTTTAATGAATACTTAAGCCATTAAAAATCAAATGATTATTAAACTTTTCTTGTTTGAAAAAAAAATAATTTTTAATACCTTTGTTTATTTTACTTCACTGTCACCATGTCTAACAGAAGTTTATTATCAATATTATTGTAATTATTATCATCCTGATGAATAAAAAGTGTATATATTTGCGATTGTATAGCTTTGAAAATGAATTCGTCGAAGAGAGAACTCTTCGCTGAACTAATTTTTATTATTTAACGATTTTTTTATTGGGAAAACAAAATTTTTTTGTATTTGAAAATTTCATCTTTCATATTCATTATACATAATGCAACAAGAAATCATTATGCATTTAAATAATTACTAACTAATTATTATTTTCATAAAAGTTTTGCATAACTTTATCTTATATCATTTGTTTAAATAAATCATTAAAATTACAATTATATATTTATTTCATTAATGATACTTGAGTAATTAATTGACTTACGATCTTAATCATTGAAATTATTATATCTACAAAATCCCTCTCTGATTATAATCATCATATGCTCACTAGTGACTGGTTTCAAGAGATATTTCCTGGGGTTAGACATTAACACCGTTGGATACCGATTCAATGGTCTAGTAGTTATTCATTCGCTCACGTGACTGATATGTCCTGGAATTGAGTCTCTCAAGACCGGATCATGGATGCGCACTGTTGAGGAGTCCCATACTAGAATGAAACAGCCGTTCAGTGCTTCCAGATTTTCCATGGTAGTCTAGCTTCAATCGACGTATGATCTCAACCATTGAAATTACTATAATATCCACAAAACCCTTCGGATACGAAATAATAGAATTAACAAATTCACTGTTAAAAGACTAATATTTGAATGAAGAATATCCTTTTAATATGATGATGATCTTTAAACGAATAAAATTCACTGTTATTTCAATAGATGACACTCAAAATGTGAGAGTATAATTCATGGATAACTTTTGAGAAAAGCTAAAGTAATCTTAATAATGTCCACCTACTAACTAAAACTTAAATGAGGATTAAAAACCAGCGTGAAGAATTAGAATTATGATTTACAGTTGATGATTAGCGTTATGAATTAGATTCAGTTTTTCATCACAAACTGACATCAGCTTTAATGTTAAAACTTTATTTAGCCAAATGAATGAATGAATTTCGCACAAAAATCTAAAACCTGTTATCTTATATCTGATTGGTTCGTCTATACATCATAGTCTCATCAATAGGTTTATATCACGAATCAAAGTAAGCTAGAGTATTCGTAAGGATCAGACAGCACTGAACGAATTTTTCCTTTTAGTTTCTTGATTAATAGAAATGTCCATCCACAACTTCGCCTAGAAATCAAATTCTGACCTTCCAGTCTTGGTAGCGATCGATACATGTTAGGTGGTTTGACTAGAAAACCCGATCACTAGAGTGAGTGATTTCACATTGTGTACACTATTTCTTGATATTAGACGATTAGAAATAGCCTACAAAAAAAACTCTAGACCTTAGTTTACTACTAGCTGACACTCGTCAACAAAGAGTAACTGCAATCTCGAGAGAACTCATGATCTCCATGGGATTAGAATCAAAGCCACTCAGATTTAGTACTGATCTATTCGGTCAACAATACACTTCAGGTATCTGTTGTGTTCTTAAGCCCTGTTAATTATCGCGTGATAAGATCACCAAATAAAACAATCACTTATTTGAACTTGGCAGTGTGCCAAACCAATGGTGAGTTTACCAATACGAAGAGCCTAGAATCAACTTTGAATCCTTATTGATTCTTTAAGCCTAGACCTGTCCGTTTGAGTCTAGAACACAATCTCAGCTTCTACTGTATGAATCATGTATTTCAGACATACTCAGTTTATATACAAGCAAATCAGACCTTATCATACCATAATATGGAAAATAACAATTATACGAAATCAGATCAAAAGTGGCTGTGAGTGTGAGATACTGTAACTAATAAATTGGCAATAACCTAAGAACGGTAAATCGTATAATAGTAGTCAACAGGACAAATGAAAGCTTATAATAAAAGGAATATGAATATACATTAAATTTAGTTACTTAAGTTATACAATAAGAATATTTATGTAATAACAGTCCATAAATATTTCCTAGAAGTTACCCATGGTTTAATCTTCATCGGACACAACAGTATCGCTTATTAAGAAATGCCATCTAACGCGAAACCTAGGTCCAGAGCTTCCTATAGGTAACCTCCAACCACCCAATATCAAACAATATGCACAAACTCAAGTCACTCAGAATAGTACCCATAGTGCAACTTGATTGATAAAATCCAGTCGGAACTGAAGGATTAGACGAATACGATAGTGGTCATTGTTTAGTGATCTATCAACTCAATCTCACATTTTTTACTTCAATCACTTTATGAATGATATTATGAAACCATCATTGATTAGTGTCACTGATATCTGTTTCATTGCTGACATGTCTGAACTCTAAGAGTCATAGATTCACATTAGGATTTCTTCTTGTATTTAGACAAAAGTGAACATATTATTAATCAATTTAGAGCTGGATGAAGACCAATAATTTTAAAGATAGTTGAAATTTCTTACTGACTAAGTGAATAACCATAGAAATCAATAGCAGATGAGTCATTCATAAAGATTACTGGGGAGCATCACATAATTTAATTTGAACAATTACTACACTGTATATCTATCTTGTAAAACAAAAACTCATAAGCACTAAAAATCTAAATTTCTGGATTTGTGCTGACTGTAAGGGAATAAGTGAAACATTTTCTTGAGTTTTTGCTACAAAACTCAGAGTAAATATACGTGTATATTTGTTTTGATAAAACACTCCTTCACAGAGCATATGTAAAATAATATTTATGACTTGGTATTACTGTAAGGACTATATGTTTTGATGTTAAGTGCCTAAGTACCATCAACTGATCTACAAGAAGAACTGTCATAACATTATATTAATGCTTGGAAGCGAAAACCCACAAGCATCAGTTTTACACATTGAATTGATATAATTTATATAAATGTGATTAATATAATCCAATTTCAGTCACCAATATATATATATATATATATATATATATATATGTACGGTGAGGCTTTATGTTTTTATCTTACTCTAAAATTCTTCACTCAATGTTAGCTCACAAATTTTGATGGCATAAATGCTTTTATCAGTCCAACTACACAGCGTAAAACCAAAAGTTAATTGCAGAAGTTTAGGCAACCGAAGCAAATAAGTAGCCAGACGATTAGAAACAGTCAGGAAGTGTTTACATATTCAATAAATATGATAAACAAACAGAGTAGATTATTCAAACGTCTAGTTAAGTATATAGCTGTATATGAAATAAGACTAATTATAATTAAATTAGAAGGCAAATACAGTTTATATGACTTGGTAATTGTAAAGAATAGAACAAAATATTCATGGATATGCAATATGAAGCTACTATATGTTCATAACATTTTAATTTTTAGAATGGGGATTCAGTAAGTCGATTTAAGCTAGACCACCATTGAAAACTTGGAAATACTGGATGGTCGTTTCATCCTAGTATGGGACGAGACTGAAGGTCCTTGGTTCGAGTCGCACACGAAGGACTGTGGATGCGCTCTACTGAGGAGTCCCATACTAGAACGAAAATGCCGTCCAGTGCTTCCAGGTTTTTAATGGTGATTTAACATTGATCAATTCATGATCTCAATCAAAACTCAACAATTTCCACAACCCCATATTGATAATATAATAAGCCGTTGACGTATAAAATAAATGGTTCTAACGTTCATTACATACATTTAAATAAATTAGTATACGAATGAATAACTTAACTAATCGGATTGTATTTTACATTTTTATTTAATTAACTATTTTGATAGTTTTCAGTAAGTTTAGTATAGAATTATATTTCAGTACAATATCATCGGGCCAATGCTAGTTACCATACTATTAGAACAAACCTAATAGCTTCTATAAAAAGGTTAGTGATCTAGTTCATGTTTTCTAGTTCATATATTCTAGTTGATAACCTCTTTTCTGTCCTTGATATTTTATTTTGTTATTGGTGAGACCATAATTTATGGACGTCCTTTGAGCGACGTTGAAGTAACTTTGAGAATAGACACCTATCGATTAGAACTAAATGACGGTTATAAACCAGTTAGAATTATGATTTACAGTTGATGGTTTGGTTTAAAAATTAGATTTAGAGTTTTCATCACGAACTGATATCAGCTATAATAACAAAACTATATTTAGCCAAATGTATGAATGAATTTCGCGCCAAAATACATAACTCGTTATCTTATATCTGATTGGTTCGTCCATAAATTATAGTCTCGCCCTCTTATTTTATTCTTCATATAGTTCAATGGAATTAGACTCAATATTATAGATTTCAATATGTTAATAAAATTATTATCATAAAATAATCACTTATCTATCTATATTGATTTATCTCATTTGTAATATAATTGATAATGAACAATTTCTGAAATAATATGTAATCACTATTTTCTGTGAATTAAAACTATTTTAGGGAATTCTCTACCCCCCATCTCTCTCTCTCTCTCTCTCTCTATATATATATATATATATATATATATATATATATATATAATTTTTGGAAAAGATTATAAATATATAAAGTCTGCTATTTGGAACTGCAATCATTTTGTCAATCATTTATTATTTTTATTTGTTTCTAGGTTCAACTATTGATGTTATGAAATGTTGATAATTTTTAGTTTAATGATAGAAAATATTAATTTCGATCATCGAAATCATTTAAGTTTTTCATTTAGTTTTGTTTATTTGTTTGTTTTTATTCAATGAAATGTTATCAGTTAGTTAACTTGAAATCAACAATACATTTTGGTATAATAAAGATGTTTATGTACTATCTTTTAGGATTTTAAGAAAATATAGAATTGATCATTTGCAACAATCAATATGAATGTAATAATTGTATACACAGTAATACATCAAAACCAAGAGCTATAACAATATTAGTGTTAGTATGATTAATATTATTGATTGTATTACTAGTATTAGTATTAGTGTTATTATTATTATTAGTATTAGTATTAGTAGTTGTGGTATAATGAATGTGAACACAAGTAAGGACAGCCAAATGTATTCTAACACAACATTACAGAATATCTTGGTAAAATCTGAAAACCATACAGTAAATATTTCATTGGTAAAATATCTGTCGATTATCTCAGACTGTTATTCTTCATCTCCATACCAATCACTCTCTATTCTCGCTCTTTTCTCTTCGAATTTCTCAACCTACTGATTTCAAGTATTCCATTTTCAGTTGGTGATATGTACTACTTATATCTGTTGACATTAGTAGCATACACCACAGTAGTAGTACTATTACAATCCTACAGTAGGACGAAACGGCCGTCTAGTGCTTCCAGGTTTTCCATGGTTGTCTAGCTTCAATTGACTCATGATCTCAACCATTGAAATTACTGCAATCTCCACAAAACCCCTTCTGATAAATATTTAATTAATATTTAAATCATAGAATTGACAATGATAACATTTATTGATTTTAAATACTATTGCTAATAAATTATTATTGTTACATGAGTTAAAAAAACGAAACTGAGTTTTTACAGTGACCAGTATTGTATTTGTTGCTAATGTTATTGATTAACTAAATTGTTTCTATGTGTATGTTTGTGTGTTTGTAAGTGATTGAAATGGTCAAGTAATGACTATTCAATTTATTATGTGTAAATCTTATCCATGAAATTACGACACATCTACTTTATTGTTTAATTCATATTGTATTGGTAGTTTAAATCATAGCATTAACGTTGAGGACTGGAATTGATTAGTCTCTTTTTGGCATATGTGGATCCTGTGGGAATTGATTTGGTATTATAGGCAGAGATAGATGATGGCTAACGGTGTGAACAGGAGCAACAGTGGACATAAACTCTGGGGTGCAAATACAGCCAGCTGATGAGTTCCAAACAGAATTCCACTGCTAACCACCATAATCTTTGCTTATAATGCTTGTGACTTAAGATAGTATCGAGTCAATCTGCACAGGATCCACATATGCCAATGAGAGACTGATTAATTTCAATCCTCAACGTTAATGATATGATTCAAACAACCAATACAAGATAAATTAATCTACATTTCATTGTACAAGCTATTGGTTATCTGGGCTAAGTAGCTAAGTAAATGATGTGATGAGGCTTGAAGCGAACGGTATTGGATTCGAGTCCCGAAGTGAACATCGACTCTGGGATCCAGACACATCCAGCTGACGAGTCCCAAATAAGACGAGACGCGCATCCTGGATTTCGGCGGTAGCCACCATCTCTGCTAACATTTTGTTGTCTGTCATGTGGTTTAACTGTATGTAACTAACTGCACCTCATCATTTTATCACTTATCTAAGTAGATCATTGCATTTTAATGAAAAACAAGTTGTAGTATGTAAGATGAATGTTTAGTTGGTTAAATATATATTTTACACTATCTGAGATATTGTTGATGGGTAAGGTGAGTGATGTGGAGAATATTGACTGGAGTTGAACAGAAACTTTACACACAGTAGGATCAGAACAATCTTCCTAGTTGTCAAATGTATACTACACTATCAGATTGTGAGACAAGCATTCTATGAAACTTATTACTATAGAGGTTTTATTAGATATTTACATCGAATTTTTCCAAATGTATAAAAATCTCTGTGACTACTCAAATAATTGTATGGTTCGTGCACAGATTCAACCTTTAACCAATACTTTTTACATATTTTTATTTCAACTAAACTAGATAAAGAAAGTCTATTAATCATGTCTTTATAACTGAATTATGTCGGATAAAAAGCGTTTATATTAATAAAGTTTGTATCAATACAGCATTAAGGGGGATTAGTAGAAAGCTACTTTCATCTCACTTGTAACGAGAATAAAATTTGATGAAACGGCGAAGTTGAGACCTTATCAGAAGTTAATTTCGGTAGTTAAGGTGATGGAATAGTTAGTTGGTAGCTGCTCGATAGTTGGATTGTGCAAAGTAGACCTCTATCCATATTTACTTTCACTGTCATTGATTGCGTATACATACAAAACATTAACTGGTACCCAACTCAATTTGTATGATTAGAAGATAATGAACAGAAAACGAATATGCACTTTGCTTGCTTGTTTTGTATTTGTTAGTATGTTAAAATTTAGCTGATAGACTAGTCGTTGTTAGGTTTATCTGGGTTTATAGAAAATAAAGTAAGTTTGACAATGGTATTTTACTAACTCAAGACAAGATTAAGAGGAAATATGAAGGAATGTTCCAATAATAGTAATACATCCACTCCAATATTTTCACACAAGGTATCAGTAGTTGTTAACAGACGGAATGTAGAACAATCTCTAGATGAAACTGAAAAAAGGATCTTCAGTCGTGTTACACAATTAAGTCGTTATGGAGAACAACCTAGTAGTAATATTCATTCAAATTAATAATTAGTAGTCTTTGCTAATGTAAGTGGAAATAATAGAGAAAGAAGTCTAAATTCCGTTTTGAATTTTTTTTTACACGTGCCTCAAGCCAAGATTTAAGTTAGACAGTTATTACCTTCATATTTTCGTTGTATTAAGGTTGAGACAGCCAAAATTTTTAGCTAACTAATTAATCCAAATCTATTTAGATCGAAACCTGAACATGCATATCTAAGTGTCTGAATAGTTAAATAACATTTAGTTTGCCTACACTTTCTAACCTAAATTTGGACATTGTTATTCTCTGGGCCAGGAGTGTGTATAACTTAAATGTATATAATATCATTATTGATAGACACTCAGACTAGACATATCTACTACCCTCCCATCATAATATACATGTTTGGCAAATTCAATCAGACCTATAGGGCAGAGATATATTCAGATTATAGAATGCCAATTGGCTGATGGTTTTCGATTAGTTTCATCGTGCTTGGGCTTAACGAATTTTCGTAATCTGCTTGTTATAAAATTTGGATACAACCTACAGTTTGTCTAGTCATAGGGAAAAAAGCCCCTCCCCCAGTAAGTAAAATAGATGAGACAAGCAATTGAAGTGATTGTCGGTAAATGGACAAGTTCAGCGTTTATTTGTAACATGTCAAGTGTTAAGACTTTGTGATATAAACTACTGAGACGCATCTAGGTGGGCTTAAATTATAGTTCGAATAAAAATTTAGCTTAATAAAATGTCTCGCACAACTGAAATAAGCTACATTAATAAACCTAGGTATATCAAGATATTAGTTTATTTTTGTATTGGTTGCTTGGATCTTCTCATTGATGTTTAGGAAT
The DNA here is from genome assembly GCA_946903255.1 of Schistosoma spindalis. NCBI lineage: Eukaryota > Metazoa > Platyhelminthes > Trematoda > Strigeidida > Schistosomatidae > Schistosoma > Schistosoma spindalis. Next base: position 76,547,651 of record OX336416.1, on the reverse strand, counting down.
GTAGTTGGTCCGTCTTATTGGTATAAATGCATCCTGTGCGGATCGTTTCGATAGTGACTAGCAGTGGAATCCAGAATGCACGTTTCATCCTATCGTCTCAGCTTGTAAAAATATTAGGTTATTTCAACATGCAGTAATGGGATTGTTTTAACAATAGAAAGTAATGACATCTGTTACAGAAGATAAATAATGGTTAGATAATTTACTGAAACTTAAATTCCGCGTTTGTGATTTATGTTTCATAATTTGGAGAACGACAGAAGAAATCAGAATGGCCGTCAGACAAATCAAGAGCGGGAAAGCAGCAGGACCTGACAATATACCAGCTGAAGCGTTGAAGTCAGACATCGAAGTAACTACAAGCATGCTTCATCTTCTATTCAAGAAGATTTGGGAGGAGGAACAAGTGCCGATGGATTGGAAAGAAGGACACCTCATCAAGATTCCAAAGAAAGGAGATCTGAGCAAGTGTGAAAACTACAGAGTCATTACACTACTGTCAATACCGGGTAAAGTCTTCAACAGAGTGTTACTGAACAGGATGAAAGACGCAGTTGACGCTCAACTTCGAGATCAACAAGCTGGATTCCGTAAAGACCGGTCGTGCACAGACCAAATTACGACACTACGGATCATCGTCGAACAATCATTTGAGTGGAACTCGTCATTATACATCAACTTCATTGATTATGAGAAGGCATTTGACAGGGTAGATAGGAGGACGTTATGGAAACTTCTTCGACACTACGGAGTTCCTGAGAAGATTGTCAACATTATCCGGAACTCATACGACGGACTACAGTGCAAAGTAGTGCATGGAGGACAGCTGACAGATGCATTCCAAGTAAGGACCGGAGTAAGACAAGGCTGTCTACTCTCTCCCTTCCTGTTTCTTCTGGTGGTCGACTGGATTATGAAGACCTCGACATCTGAGAGAAACTACGGCATACGATGGACAGCTCAGAACCAATTAGATGATATAGACTTCGCAGATGACCTAGCCCTCCTATCCAATACACACGAACAAATGCAGACAAAGACAGTCAGCATAGCAGCAGTCTCTGCATCAGTAGGCCTCAACATACACAAAGGGAAAACCAAGGTCCTCAAACACAACACGGAGAACAGCAATCCAATCACTCTTGATGGCGAAACTCTGGAAGACGTGGAATCCTTCACATACCTGGGAAGCATCGTCGATAAACAAGGAGGTTCAGATGCAGACGTCAAGGCGAGGATTGGCAAAGCTAGAGCGGCATTCCTTCAACTGAAGAACATATGGAACTCAAAACAACTTTCAACCAACATCAAAGTCAGAATCTTCAATACGAACGTCAAGGCAGTTCTACTGTACGGAGCTGAAACTTGGAGAACTACAACAACCACCATCAAGAAGGTACAGGTATTTATTAATAGCTGTCTACGCATGATACTCAACATCCATTGGCCGGATACCATCAGCAACAGCCTTTTGTGGGAGAGAACCAACCAGCTTCCAGCAGAAGAGGAAATTAGGAAAAGACGATGGAAATGGATAGGACATACATTGAGGAAATCATCAAACTGCATTACGAGACAAGAGCTAACTTGGAATCCTGAAGGGAAGTGGAATAGAGGAAGGCCAAAGAACACATTACGTCGGGAAATAGAAGCAGATATGAAAATGATGAATAAGAACTGGAAAGAGCTTGAAAGGATTGCCCAGGACAGGGTTGGATGGAGAATGCTGGTGAGCGGCCTATGCTCCTTCACGAGGAGTAACAGGCGTAAGTAAAAAAAAAAAAAGTAATTTGGAGAAAATCTCTATTGCGTATACTGGGGCTAGACAATGTTATTGTTATGATTCAAATCTTTTCATTTTTAATTTATCTATTGATGTACCATTGAAACAGTGTGGCAAAGAGGTGAAGTATGATAAGCTACTCAACTGACCTCATAGGCATCTATTGAGATAAAATGAATTCCCAGTACAGTTTATTTGTGTACATATAAGGAGTTTAGACTATTATCAGAAGTACTCAAATTAATATGCTAACTAAGAATTTCTGAAATAGTTCAATTTTAGGCAGGTCGAACTAAATGAACACAAATCAACGTATTATATTTGTAATTCGTAATATGACACGAACAAGTACAAGGTAATCATCAGTTAGTACAAGTACCACAGTTTTCTAGTTCGTACGCATAAACTATTAAAAGCCGTTATCAATTTAAATTCACATTCATTACTTATTACGTTCTCTTGAGATTACGAAAACCTTAGAGTAATGTTTTAGCATTCCGTTTTATTTGCATTATATGAAGATCTAAATTGACTAACGATGTGTACATTAATGGATTATTTTCAAATTCTTCTAAAAATTTAGGGGTAACAAGTGTAATGTTTTTTAATTAAGCTATATTACTAAAAATACACATTATTGCAATTTGAAGGTGATTGATTAATCAGAGGCTAAATTATGAATACAACCAAGTAATGTATTTAGTAACAGTATTATTTCCAAGGTGGTCGAAAATTAGTTGCCACTTCACAACTGAACAAGTGAAAGTAAACAGAAATAAAAACATGAGATTAGTATTTTTCTTCAAAAAGTTAACTTCTTCCGAGTTAGTTTTACCCTCTTATGAATTTGAAGATTTTCCACGGAAAATATGGTCATAAAATGTATTGTGAGAAGGAACAGTAAAGATACTCTTTAGTAAGCGGGCGACACAGAATAAACTTGAGATTGTTGGCATTTTTCAAATAGGTGATTAGGCTGGTGGGCTTTGAAGATTGACATGTAAGTTACCATTTTAAACGTAAACTTTGTATTATATAAACAAAAAGCGAACCCTACTGAAATCATTGAATTGCTGAGAATTATCTCTGAATTATAACTACTCAGCACAATCATTTGAGAGTTGAATAAGATTTAATTTTATTAAGTTTGTTCAGAAAACCATGGAATCACCGACAAAACACCAAGCTTTCAAAAGTATGTCTTATTTGTTATACTACTTACAAGTAATATAGATTGTTCAGAGTAAATAACACGACAAAATGTAAATGTATGTTTATCGCTAATTGAAAACATTGTAGATAATCCATAGCTACCATAATGTTACAATCTATCATTCGACCTAAGTTTTATTTAATTCAGCCTGTGAATTATTTTTTTATTAAATTAATAGAGTGAAATATTTAGTACTAAGTAGTTAATTAAAAATTAGGGAAACTACAGACCTAGAAATCGAAGGTTTATAATACATATACAGTTTTTACACTCTATTCTAGATTTGAATGAGATCTATGTAATATTTAGCTAATGCAACAAACACGAATGGTAACATATAGACTACAATCGAAAGGAAGATCTGTTAGTCCTACGGTGAAAAGTACAAACCACTTGCACATTTATGAATGCACTTCATGATTAAATTTCATCCCACCATAAATGAATTTCATATTTTATGGGGATATTTCGATTTACATTCAGAAACTTAATACCACACTAAGAAAAATTGGAGAAAATCAACTTGTGGGTTTTAACCAGATATATTGTTTTACCCATGATAACCTTCACTGGATTCAAAAGCAACATTCATATTATGGCGAAGATATATATGTTTAATGTAATTATAATCATTTCTTCCCATATTAATGTTTGAGAAACCTTATGATTTGAATTCTATGTTTCACATAAAAACTATTGAATAGCTAACAGTACAAAGGTTTTTCCTTTCTTTAGATTACATGTTAGTGGCTGAACAGTAACGCAACATCCATATCAACATATTAAGAATAAAACCTGAATTCTAATAATAATATATAAGTGTAAGTTGCTCACTATCCTAGAACTCCAAATTAAGGCGAATAACGATTGGTTGTTAAATTGATGTATTAATACGTTAGCATATATTTTAAAAGTACTAATTTGTTAATTCGAGATACGATACGTTTTCATGAATGTATAGAGCAACTGCATTTCAAATTTTCATTCATTTGGTGAGTGAATACTGCATAAGAGAAGGATAATTTTCATTATGGATTTCATTTCAGGCTCAAACTTTCAGTTCATTTGCTTTTCTATACAGCCAGTTGGGATTTGCTCCTGTGTTGTGTTCACAAAAGATATATGCGGAGAGCTTTAGATAGTCGAAGTAAAATCCTCAGTAAAAATCATGCTCTTATTTGCAGCACTCTAAAATAGTAGAGATAGTAATTTTATTAAACATACATTTATTCTACATTAATATCTGTTTCTTCCTAAATAAAATTGTATTATGGAAACTATATTCTCATCATAATATGGTGCTCGTTATTTTGATAAACAAGAATTGACTTCAATTCAATAATCATTGTAAATTAATTCGTTTTAGACAGATACTACATCTTGAATAATGTTAGTTTGTTATGAAATTTATGTTGTAATATACAGGAAATCTCTATAAAATCCGATTACTTAAAATCAATTGTCTAATCAATACTAAACAAATTTCTGATTTAATTTTAATAGGAATCAGCTTATTGATTGTTTACCAATCATTACATTGAAAGATTTAAAGTTAAAAGTATAGTCGTTGGATTTTAACTTAGTAATTAAACGGTATTATGTTTGGTAGGGGATCCAATTTTCTTGAGTTAGTTTCCAAATAAAATATTTGATGCATTCACTGTTAGGTGAGTTTAGAGCTTACAATTACTGATGATCTAGTGTCTCTTGTTTACAAATAATTTTGCACATGATATGATCTCATTAATAAAATTACCAACAAGGGTTGTTAGTCAATAAAATAATAATCAATTAATTTCAGACTGAGATATATTTTTAAGGTTCGCATTTCATTATATGTTTAATAAGTATAAATACTGGTATAAATGGGTAACGAAATAAATATGATCCACATAAATAAAGAAATGAAATGTCAAGGAAATATATATGATGGAGAGGGAACGTGATCGAAATAGATATAGAATAGAAAATATGTGTATAGTAATAGTGTTTAAAAGAAGAGTTAGTTTAGTTTAAAATAAAAACACAATCAGGACGATTTTTTTCAGTTAAAGAAGTTCCTCTCATTTTTCACAAACAATCAGGAAGAAAACGTCAACAGAAACTTCTTTAGTCTTTATTTTAAGTTATATCTGACTAAATCTCAATCCGGTAAGTTACCATATCTCTAATATCCCAACCAGGGAGTCATGATGGATCAGCTCATGACAGTCCTATATAGATTTTCTCTATACCAGAGTGCTTCACTATGGACTGGTAACCTCTCTACTTTTTTCACTTATTTTCAGAGTGACTAGGTTTACACTCATTGAGCCAGGAGTCCCTCAGAAACAATGGTGACCACACACAGAGAATTACTGAACATCTTCAACTCGGACAATCCAGTGAAGTTGTTTTCATGAAAGTATTGTATACCTGACCTTTTATACCTAGACCAAAATTACAACAGACCTAAATGTGGACTAGATTGAAATAATTGATTCTAACTTTCACTATATTTAGATCAACCTCATCGATCACGCAATCATCAGCATTTATACCACTACCAAGTTACACAAACTTTTCAACTACTTTTCAAGGCTCAATATAAGTATAAATGCAATCACATCCTTCTCCCTGAATTAATATTGCTACTCTTATTCTATTCATGCAAACGATATACATCATTATCGTGTTATAATTACATTTTACCATAGTATAACATCTCACATCATAATCCACACCACAATTAATAATTTCACAGTTATATCACATCTACGTCTAAAAATCCTATTTTTTTTTAAAATATTTATCAGTATAGGCTTATGGAGATTGTTGAGTTTTAATAGAGATTATAAACTGATCGATGTTGGACCACCATTGAAAACTTGATGCAAAAAACAAATTAGTATTGCCAGAATATAATCGATGCAATTGGATTTCTTAAACTAAATGATATATTATATTTTTTGTTTTTCAATAAAGAAAATAAGTCATGTAGGCTGATATGTGACTGTTTGTTTTTTTAACTTAAAGTCAGTATTTATTCAGTTTTATCACGTTTGATTTTTGGTCGACTATATATATAAACTTGTAAATACATTCATTTTACTTTGTTTCTTCTTGTATTGTATGTTCTGCATTCCATCCATAAAAACAAATTAAAACTCGGTCAATTATTCTCTTATTTCTCAGTAAGTAATTGCGTCACAACAGATACAGTTGAACTTCATGGATTACGGTTATTCATTAAAAATCCAGAAAACACATCATGAAGCCAGCCACTAGTGAGTAAATGTTGATTGTTATCAGAATTATGGTTTGTGAAAATTATAGTAACTTAATAATTGAATTTATTAGTTAATTGGAACTAGACCACCATGGAGAACCTGGAAGCACTGTTATTTGTTAGATAATAGGCTTTCAGTTTAGAATTGATATGATTTGAATACAAGTGATTATCATGTGACTATATTTCAGAGTTTCAATGTTATTCGGTATTAATTCATTCAGTGATTATTAAAAGATTGTTATTACAAAAAAAGATTAAATAATAAACAACTAACTGTTTGAATTTCTTACCAAGAGTGATAACTAAGCAATTGGGTTATCTAAACTTAGTAGTTCATTCACTGTAAATCATATAACAGGAGTTTTTATTAGCTTTCCCATAGTAATAATGTAATGAACAAGAACACACAGGTGGGGACAATCGAATGTATTTGGATATAAAGTTATAGAATCTCCTAGTAAAATCTGAGAACCATGCAGTAAATACTTGATTGGCACAATATCCATCGATTATCTCAGATTTTGTTGTTCCTCAGTCTCCATAACAATCAATCTCTGTTCTCGTTCTTTTCTCGTCGATTTTCTCAACCTTCTGCCACCAGGTATTCCACTTTCGTTTGGTGATACATACTACACATATTTGTCGACATCAGTAGCACAACCACAATAATTACACCTTATTTATGAATTCTGATAAGTTAAAAACGTAGGTTTAGTGGTTAAATGTTATTTGCTTCTGGTCATAACATAATAATTATTTCTGAAATAACTTTTGTTGACTACTGTGTATTTGTAGTGATTAAATACATCATTATTATTAAACCAATGTATTTGATAGATTTGTATTTGTACAAATATAGTAAAACAAGATATGAGAATTCATGGTAATAATTTTTAATATAGTTTCATGAACTGATATTTGTTGAACAAGTTGTGATTTCACTTATTTTTAAAAAGTTAAACCATTTGTAAACAAAGATGGATAATAGCTAGTAGTGGAATCCATGACGCGCATTTCATCCTATTTGGGAATTGGACAGACCAGTTTTTACAAACACAGTGGAGTTGTTTTCATGGAAGTATTATATATCTGACCTTTTATACCCAGACATATGCCAATAAATGACTGAACAATTGCTGTCCTGAACATCAATCTGAAGATTCAAGTAAAACTTCACCTGATTACACAAGCAAGTGGCTATCAGGACTCAGTAGCTAAGTGGATAACGCGATGGCGTTTGTAAGCGGACGGCACTGGGTTCGAGTCCCCGAGTGAACATCAATTCTGAGATGCAGGTACATCCAGCTGACGAGTCTCAAATAGGATGAAACGCGTAACCTACATTCCACTGCTAGCCATTATCTATCTTTGCCTATAATGTTTGTGAATCAAGGCGATACGCACAGTATGTACACATGCCAATAACAGACTGATCAATTGCTTACATAAACATCAGTGGGAAGATTCAAGTAAAACAATACCAAATGAATTTTAGTGATTTTTGAATGATATAACAGTAGATACAAAGATGGGTTAATCAGACTTAAGGAAAATGTTTACATTTTGATTGATTTACTTCTATTTTATATTGCACATTACAAATACCTTTAAAAAGTGATCAAAATGCTTAAAACTGTTAAGAATAATTGATTTTGTTTTGTCATCATAGTGTTGAAATAATGTTAAACGTATCAAATGATCATTTCTTTTTATTTATAGAGTAAACAACACTTAAATCAATGAGTTTTTGTCTTATTTTAGTAAACTTTTGAAGAAACTACATTATTAGTGTAGTGTGTGCTACTGGTGTCAATAGTAGTATTCATCATCAATCGAAAGTGAAATGTCTGACAGTAGAAGGTTAAGAAGATCGAGAGAAAGAGAACGAGAACAGAAAATGATTTGTATGAAAACGAAAGAACAATGAAGTCTGAGACGATTGATTAACATTTTGCAAATGAAATATTTATGTATGGTTCTCAGATTTCACTAAGATGTTCCGTAATTTTGTGTTCAAATACATTCGATTGTGCCCGTTTGTGTTCTCGTTTACTACATTAGTAGTTCACGGAATAATAAACAAGCTGATGAAACGGTAATTTTAAAATATCAATTCATGAACATGATTTTCTTACTTCATTATCTTTTAATTACAATTCTCTAACTTTCCAGTGAATTTATGAATATAAAATTTTGTAGATGATAGTGAATTTCCAATACAATTATTTAAATGGTTGAGATCATGAGTCGATTAAAACTAGACCACTATGGAAAACCACTGGAATCCAACCGATTCTGTTGTGAGATAGTAACTCATTGAAGACGATGGTGGATGTGTCGCTCAATTTCGTGGATTAGTTGAAGTTAGACATTAACACCGTTGGATGCCATTTCAGTGATCTAGTGGTTAAGCGCTCGCGTACGAGACTGATAGGTCCTGGATTCAAATCTAGCGAGGTGGGATCGTGTACGTGCACTGTTGAGGAGTCTCAAAATAGGACGAAACGGTTGTCAAAAGCTTCCACGTTTTCCATGGTAGTCCAGCGTCAATTAACTTATGATCCCAACCATTGAAATTATTAAAATCTCCACAAAACCCTTTTTGATTCTAAAATTATTGAAATCTATATCAAACATTTACAAAGGGACCTTTAACTTAAATATATTTACGCTCTGAATGATAAATTTATGTAGAGACATTTCTATACAATTAAAGTCGAAAGATTGATAATGAATCTTAACATAATAATAATAATAATAATAAAATTCCTTAAACTACAAAATTCTAACAGGTTTCATTAATTTTATGTACACTTTATACTGATTGAATGAAATGTGGCCTTAAAATACAATGATCATTATTAGCTAGTTCACATATTATTATTATTATTATTATTATTATTATTATTATTATTATTATTATTACACCTTATCAGTTAGAGTATGTTTACTCAGTATAGGGATGAATGAAATTATATTACTTAATCAAATGATTTTAAACAAGCTTTTAGTATGTAGTATAATCCGATCAATTAATTAGACCGATAGCTTTTTTGATTACTAAAAATAATCTGATTTAGTCTAAAGAAATATTTATCAAACCAATGAATAATCAGTGTTTGATTTTACTGAATAAAGGTCACGTTATAATTATGTAGTTCCTAAAATATATAATTATGTTGTTACGAAAAACAGAAACTATATGTAATGCATATTACAATAAATATTTCTATGAATTTCTTAATGGATTCTAGTTGCATGAAACTATTATGATAGTTGACTAAGGTATTCAATTCTAAGATTATAAAAATAGTAAATAATGTAGGTATCATATAGAATGACACCATCAACAAAAAGCACAAGGAGTTCATAATTGAAGTTAAAACTAAATGTCATCTTTGTTTATATATTTATGATCAAGTCAATTACAACAGCTGTTATCAAAACTACAGATTTATTTAACAGTATTACATAACTCAGAAATTCATTTGAAATTTTATCAAAGTCTAGTTTCAGATTACTTTCGTATAGATAACAAAACTGAATGTTACATCTTAAGACCAGTAATTGGATATCTCAGAGTGATATTTTAAGAAGAGGAAATTGTTAGGTCCCGATAAGCATAATGAATGGTAACTTTGGGATCCATTTATGGGCCAATATTACGCGTAAATTTTTATCGTATAATTGTTAAATAACTAAACTGTTCATATTCATATCTCTCTTATTATAAGCTTTATTTTGATCTATGAACCATTATTATACGTTCGACCATTCTTGAATTATATTCTGTCAATTAGTCACTGCCTCTCTCATTCACAGTCACATTTGGCTAATTCTTGTACAAATGTTGTTTCATATTTTATAGTACGGTGTGGCCTGTTTGGTTGGTATGTAAACCCAGTATACTTGAAATAAATGATTCATATTGCAGAGGCTGAGATTGGTGTTATGGACTTAACTGGCTGGGTTAGGCACGAAGCAGAGCCAATCAGGATTCTAGACTGTTCTCACGGGTTTTATGCGTCGTTGGTCCGGTCAACAATTCACCGCTCTCTAGTTGGTGGTATCGTTACGTTATCCATTAGAAGGGCACAGGCTACAAGTTATAACAGAAATTCAATCATTAGTAAAATACATATTAACTCATTTAATGGTAATATGGAAATTAACAGTGTGCTTTGTTTACTTAAGGAGTCCGCGAATTTCAAGTTTTTGAATATATATTGCGAAGTTTTACTCGGATTCATCTAGTTAATGACGCTTTTAAAAAATAACATTCATGTACTATAGGTATATAGTCACATTTACAGAAAGTGTTAGTTGAGTGAGTAATAATAATTTATGCGTTATACGAAATTGAAATTCCTGGATCTGTCCAATGCGTACTGTAGTTCCTGGAGTTTTAAGACAGGGAAAGGTTATGAAGGTATTATATTATAATTATGAATAGAAAAACCACTCGCTGAACATATTCATCTTTAGAAACAAAACGTCCTAACGGTATACAACCCTAATTGCGTTAGACTAATAAGCAAAACAAACTGAAGATACCATAAGCCCTTCAATCTGTAATCTATTTGAAAAAGGAGATATTTGACAGGGAATCCTGAAATCATGTTTTGTGCTACTTCATATTAGTCTGCAAGGAGTATTTGCAAGCTTGGAGAAAGTGATGTTACCCTTTGAGATCAAATGAAATCTTTTTATCACTAAGGACTAGACAAGAATGGGATTGATTATCATTCAGTCAAAAATCTATGAAATCGCTATTCGTAAGCAATCACATGAGATCGGATCATCACTTGAATTTAACTAATGATGTCAAAACAGATTCTGTTATCTTTTAATAACTCAGGAACTAATCGACTATTCGGGTTATTAAATAGGTAAATGTTCATTAAATGAAGAATGAATTACCCTTTTTCATTTACACATTATGATATCACTATCAATGAATATGGTAGATCATAGAAACTAAAATATTATAACAGATAACACAATTATCATGTTACATCTATTTAATGTTATTAGTCATTATAAATTATTTCCTCCACGAATGTGTCAACTCTTAATTTAGATGAGCCGATTATTGACAAATAATGTGTCTTAATAAGATTGATCCAAATGTTAAATAGAATTTGAGCTATCCATTATTGCTTTTAACTTAGTGGTAAAGTTAATTAATTATGATCTTAAACTCATAATCCTTATAACTGTAGATACTTCGTGATGGGACCATGAAGCTGGAATGTCTCACAAGTTTTCTGATGTAATTTCTTCTACTTAATCACTCAAGTTTAATAAGATTAAAAAAGAGATACTCTGAGTCATCTTTGTTATTGAAAATGGACAATGCTTGTTTTAAATCAAGTTTGACATATTAAAACCTACTTGTGGCAAATCATGGATCAAAGTACTGCATTCCAGATTGTCTTTTTAGATAGCTACAAAATGGGCTACTATGCTAATTGTTTGGTCAAACACTAAGAACATGATAATTTATGTTGTATCAATAAAGTCAGATATCGATCGTTCCTCATCTGATTTGATCTCTCCTCTGTATTGAAAAACTAATGGGTTTTATCAAGAGATGGGACACAATGATATTTTTTAAAAAGTTTTCTGCTGTGAATAAAGTCGTCAGTCTTTTAGGTACTCTAGAATTCAGATTTTTCTTAACTTTCAAAGTCAGAGTTAGTCTTTTACAGAGGATATATTATTATTATATTATTATTATTAATCAATTTATTTAATACTATATGTTAAGTTGTTGTAAACAATTTTTCGAAGGATATATAAAAAAGGTAATCGTTTGGCATGAATATTTCGGCAGTTTGATTCATATGTTGTAAGTCTATTATGAAAGCTCGTAAGTAGATGTGATTTCTGTTTATAATTTTCTAGCTAATAAAATATTTGCATTATCGCCATGAAAGGAAAATTGAATTTTCGACCTTTCGCTACTTAGTGTCAGTCGCTTCTTCAGAGAATAAACAAACGAATTAGATTAACATAAGTTTAAGTATTACAGATGAACAGATTATATAAGTTTACCTGTACCATCACAACACAAATTTGGCTCATATAGATAGATTATTAAACAAACATTACTCAGAGACTTTTCTAAATCAATAAATGCGTCTAATTCGTTATTGAAGATGAACACAATGAATTGTCATTTTTAGACTCTTTAGTCAAAAGAAATTTAAGTGGAACTTCAGACATGAGAATCTACCCTAAAGGTGCATATTTGTATACGTGCGTACGCATGAATTCTGCACATCTATTCAATGAAGAAATCTATATAAATCTAAATTCATTAATAAAAATCATTAAAATTATAGCATCATCAGAAGAAAATAAACAAAAGGAACAAAAAAATATAATTAACACATAGCATATTAATTTCTGATAAACATTACTAAAAATATACTAAAATGAAACGATTTAATGTTAAATAATGATTGTAATGAAGTATTATGGAATGGTATTTTAGTTTTACCTTAACACCATGATACCAAAAAGGAATTACAATGAATCATAGAACCATACAGAATTAAACATTCTAGAAAGAAACCAATAACATTCAAAATGTTTTAGTCTGAATAGAGGAAAAGATCCCCTTTAATGCTACATAGAATTATGTCTACAAATGAGACTGCGTCAATTTTAACACGTTGTATATTGGAGAGTCTCCATGTAAAATCATGCTAAGGAATATCTAAGGGACACAAAATAGCCTCTAAATAATCTCGTAGAACTAGAAAATTTACAAATCAAGTTGGCGGTAACAGTACACAATACTTTCAGTAACCATTTGAAAGTGTTAAGAAAATTTACAGAGGTTTTTTTGCTATAAAGACAGGTAAGTGTGTGAAGTTTTATGTATATTGCTAATTCCCAATGTGGACTGTGAAAGGAAAAGTTCTAACTACCTAACCAACTTGAATCATTTTTAGAGACAACTATATTGAATCTTTTCACAACTCCTATTATCATATACCCTAATTAGGTCCACTTGTTTACAGTACAAACACCATACTTCATATGAACTCTGATATAAGTAAATGAACACAAATGTGCCTCTTCGTTGACCAGAATCATGTGTTTTGACTATATTGATAAATTTGACTTATTCATCTACACTTGTGTTAATTTAACTGGGCTATTTACACTAAGTTGAGAAACGTCAGAAATTATTATTTCTAATCATTCGGATATTATAAATATACTATTTTCTGATCATAAACAATTTATTCAATCCTCACTCTAATTGAAATTACCAAGTCAAATGTTAATAATAATACTTATAAATTTTGGATAAGAAACTACGTTGATGAATCTGGAAAGTTGGAACATAGGTTATCTGGTATTTTTTTAACTGAACAAAACGCAAATGGGAACAACCGAATATGTTTGACAACAGATTAAAGAACTTGTTAGTAAAATCTAACAACCATATATTAAATGCTCAATTTGCAAATTGTTCATCAGTTGTCTCAAATGACTCAGAATTCCTTTGTTCTTGCATTTTCATACAAATTGCATTCTTTGTTGTTCGATCTTCTCATTTCTCTGCTGCCAGACATTCTGTTCAGTACTCTCGTTATATACTACTTATGTCCACATAAGTAGCACACACCACAGTTTGATCAATCTGCTTCCGAAAAATTATAATAATATTTCCAAAATAACGGTTACGATAGAGTTTGTATACATTAGAAATTAGAAAACTGCTGAACATAAATTTATGAATCTATGTGATCTGTTATCATTTTGCATATTAAAATAAACAGTTATGTATCATGCATGTGTTTTACTCAATTACTTCATCTTGTGTTTGTAATGATTAAAACAGTAAGATCAAATACAGTTTGATTCAACACATATTGTAGGACTTATTTAGTTGGATTAAGATTAATTTTATGGCCTAGAAATGAGTGATCCTATGTGCTTGTGTTAAATTCTCAATCACTATATATCATATCACAGCATGAAGTACTATGACTGGTTGACATTAGCTTTTCTGATAATAACATGCATATCAACCTACTCTGAAGTTGTACTGATCCATTCATTGAGTATTATTCAATGTTTAAATCAATGACTATAAAATCTCTATTTGATGTTATACTGCAAAAACGTTGTTATGTAAGACGTATTCAAATAAATTTAGTATACATTAAAATTTTAATTATCAATGATTTTCGAGGATTTTCTCTTGAATGTTAGCTCATACTCTATCTTCTTCATTGTTGATTACACAGGATTCATTTGACTTGAATGAATTATTATAATAACTTCATCAACTAATTTCTTATAGTAAAAGCATTACCCCCACTAAATTCTAATCATACCTATCGAAATCCATTCAAATATTCACGGTTGTTGTTGCTACTTTGACGTGGTGGTCAGGCTTGCCTATCGTGATGAAGCAACTGAGCTATACTGGCTGGAATAACCGTTCCTCAAGGTCCTACCATCCAAGACAGGTCGGTTGAAGAGCGGTAAGACTAAAAGCAACAAAACCAAGGTCCGAAGGCGAAGTCGTACTGATGACTGTACAGAGGTGTGACAGCAGTAAGGTGTTTCCTTCAGACAACCAGCATAACAGCGATGCTGCCTTCCCACAAGGAGGGGTGGTGTTAGAATAGGTCGACTCTAAGAATGCACACCTCGCCTTATCCCACGGATATCCGTCTCCGGCGGTAAGGTCTCAACAAGTACGGAGCTAACACAAAAATTACTCATAAAAAGGTCGTGTGTGACCGACCTTAAGCAGCTGTCCCTTGGGCACTGCGGTCACGCTCTCAGGTCACTATGACCACCTCTAATCCAATTTCCTTTTCAGGTACCTCCAGCAGAACCCTTCCACGGTGTGGGCAACCGGGAAGTGATAACTGCCCTCACACCCCTAACAGCACTCAAGACCACTGTATTCATAATCAACCTCCCTCTTCAATTCCTATTATTCCTCCTACATCGATTTTCAACACTAAACTTCCTCTTTTGACTTCCTCCTCAAGTGTCACCATAGCCAACGATTCTAGTACGCAAAACACTGTCCCAGGTCTACTGAAACCTCGCTCCAAACTACACATTGGAGCCTTCAACGTACGCACACTATGTCAAATCGGTCAGCAGGCCTCATTGTCTGAAACCCTAAAATCTCGCACCGCTGACTTACTCAAATATTACATAGTTTACCGTCTTTCTTTTTTTAACCTTAATTTCGAAAAAAGTGTACTTTTTCCTGTTTTCAAATATATGAAAACACATTATTATCGTACGATTTTCGATTTAAAATAATAATAACGAACTTTTAATTGGTTAAAATTTTTATAAACGTTTTTCAAAAGGACTTATGTGTAACTATTTGATCAGTTATACAAATAACTATTTTCCATAGAATTAAGGTCTAGCCAAAAAAAGAAGAAAGAAATGGTTGTTATTGTTAAGTATATTGTCATAATCAAATTGTTGAATTTTAACAGTTAGGAGATTTTGTGTCTGAAATGAAAGAATTTATCAAGGGAATTGGTTAAATTCACAAATTTATTTATCTCCACATTAGTATGTATTATTGTAGTATGTGCTACTTCTGTCGACAGATATAAGTAGTATGTAATACTAATCAGAAGAGGAATACATAGCAGTAGAATGATATGAAGGTTAACTCAAAGAAAACAGAAGCGAAAATAGAGAGGAATTGTGACTTGAAAGAATCAAACAGAATATGAACAACAAATAATGGAATTTCGCAAATGAAGTATTCAATATATAGTTCATATATTTTACCAAGATTCTGTAATTAAGCGATAAATTGGTTGCCCCCACCTGAGTGGAGGCAAAAACACCGTTAATAATGAAATAAGTTAATGCTGAATTTAATGATGTCTGTATTTATGCGGTAATTTATATTGATATACATAATCTGATTTATGGTTGTGTATATATAGATCAATAACTTATTCTATTGTTGTTTTTTACTTAAAACACCTTCTTATTAATTGAAAATAAACTTTACAATCAGTACACCTAAAAAGTCGGACCTTGACAACATCAGAACTATACTAGTTATTTACTTCTTTTTGACAATTATTTACAAAATGTTGATTTTCAGTGATTAAACATTTACGATTGAAGTGTATGTAGTCATCATAATTTGTAAAGTAATTATTATTGTTATAGTTTTGACTTTATTTCACTTTTTATATTCAAGTTTTCTGAGAATTCATTTGCAGAACAATAAAACGAATTTATTGATTGTTTCATAAGTCCTAGTTATTTATTTCTCAAGACTGTTGATTGAAAATGTCGGAAGTGCTAGAAATCTGGAAAGGGATGTCAAATTGTTTGAAAATCATAGTTTTTATTGGATAGATTTTGTTAAAAAAAGTTTTATTTTGTAGTATTATGCTTCTTTAATCGGTTTCAGTTAAATTATCAACGAAAAAACAGGCAGTACAGAACAGTTGTTTTGTTTCAGTATGGGACTCCATAGAATTAACAGGAAAGTCCATTTTTGAAGTTTAAGAATAAAAGCAGTTGATTAGATTCAATGAAGAATGTTCAGACTAAAATTCTTGTAAACTATATATTGAGTTATCAGAATAAATAACTATTTTATGTGTAATTATCTAAATACAAATTCCAAAAATCATCCAAAACGTAATGTAATAGTCTTGAATGAAGAAGAGGTTGTAGAGAAAAGTGGTGATAAACGCATACGAATACATTACACTGGAATATAGATAAATCAGGTAGGAGTTTAAAAATCAATTATCATTTAGTGTAAGCAACACAGGTATATATATATGCAAATTCGGTTATTTAACCTGCCTTACTAAATACTTTAACCTCGTAGAATAAAACAGAAATCATACATTTGATAATTATGTGAATTCAAAGTGTTAGTTCGGTTAAGAAGCAAGTCACTAATCTATTCAAGTATATTTGAATGAGAGATATAGTCTGGATTTGATTTCAATTGAATTCTAATTATATGTCAATGAATTAGTTTGATATTTCTAATATGTGAGCTAGCAATTCTGAGAACTAACCAAAGCGTATTATTATAATCACGACTGTATCAGGAATGAAGACTGAAAAAAATAAATAATGAACTCGGTCCAATGTAAAGTATTGCAATGAAAATAGAGTGTTTGGGTAATTTTAGAAACAATTAATAATTTGTAAAAAAAAACCAACCACATTTAGAAACAGGTGGGGTATACTAAGCCGAATATTCGTATTGGATGTTTTGTGATAAAAAAACATGAAAGAATTATGCACATATTAACTAACATGCTTAACTATTCAAAAACATTTGTCACATGAATTACATTTTCATGATTGTTTGTGTTGCTTATATAAAATGAGATTGTTTAAAATGGTTTTATGTGGAGATAAAACAATATTTTACCTATGTACAATTACTCATTGTTGATTGTGATTAATTTATAGTAAGTTAACTTGGTTATGTAAAATTTGTGATTTCTTATTTGTGATCAGGTAATTGATGTGTGTAAACCTTTATTTTGAGTAAGGATTATGATCAAGACTCTAAAGTCATAGAAAGAATATTGGCCTACTGTATTCGACTAATAGGGGGTAGGAGGACCTCGTTGGACTGATAAAACTTTGGATTTTGAGGTTGTTGTGGTTGAGCATCTGTGTTGTTGGTCAAGTGGTTATTAGTAAAATAGACATTAATGAACTAGTTGTAAGGGATTTCCATAGTCATGTAACCAGATCGAACAGGCAATATTGTAATCTTATGAACTAATTAGTCTGTTTACTAGTTTAAAGATATTACGGAATAATAAAATAGTTATTTTAATCTTCTAAAAAGAAGGAATCGAGACATAGAAAATCGAATACAAACAAATTGTTTGTCATGAGAATTTCTCGAAATGTTAAAATAGGGGATTAAAAGAAAGCTATAGAAGTTACAATCTATTTCTATATTATTTAATAGAATCATGAAATCATTAACTAGTCACAGTACTGTTTTTGTAGTAAGGGGATTTTGAACTGAAATTAAAATGATCGTCATTATTGACTTTCTTCTATGAACATTTATTTATCAAGTCTTTCGAAATTGTACTAAAAAAATTGAGAATTGATTGCATGAGTGAACTCTGTGCCGTTTCACTTAGATTGCTGGCCATATTGCAACTTGATCGTTAGAATTCCACCATCACTAAAGGATTAGACGAATATAATATTGACCATTGTTCTGTTATCAATCAGTGTAACACTGTCAGGTATCAGAGGATTTAAGACGAATTGTTGAGTCATTCACTGAGGAAATTAATATTATGAGTAAAACGTTTTAAAAACTTTAGGAAACATATTAAGAATTTGAATTTAAGTTATGTATTTGATTGCTTGTATATGCTCATGTGTAATTTTCCAGTTCTTATTCAAATCAACTACCAGTTAGTGACCATAGCTAATCTCTGAAACTTTGTGCTAATCGAAATCCCTACACAAAGCATTTCAAAACCACAATCATTATCATGTTAGGTGACTAAAGATTCAAATAAAGTTGAATGGTTGATAGCAATAATATAAGTTTATCATACGTTTATATTTATGAGAATATTCTGTTTGAATTGATTATAATTTTTAAGTGGTTGTAAGGAATTGTTTGGAAAGCTTTAGTTGGCATTCATCATCAAGATGTCATCAAAAATGTAATTCCATAAAAAAAAACACGAGACATTTACCAATCAAAACGTCAGTTTTTTTTCAATTATTGGGTAGACGATTGAACAAATAAATTTAAGTGAAACTTTTAATTAAGGTAGTAAACTATCAATAAGAAAGTACAAACTATACAAAGTGTTTTGCTAATGTTTGTATATTAGAAATAAAACGATTAATTATTCGACAATTATTGAAATAAGTACATTCTTAATTAATTAATTATCAAAATTAGTACCTAGAGTAATAAATTAAAAGATTAGTACAAAATTGTTTGCATTTTTGTTAAATAATAAAATATAATTAAAATTTAAATGAAACTTTTTCAAACTCCTTTTCTCCTGATTTCAATTATTTGTAATGTTTCTAATATCTAATTAGTATAATATTATATCCAGCACTTTCGAACATCTTCCATTTATTTAGTGAGTAAATGCTGTATATTGGGATGGGATTTTATTTCAGGAGTATGGAATTATCCATAATTATCTGGTATGAAAATGTTAGTGTGAAGCTTCTAAATATACCGAATGAAAAATGTAAATATGGTGAAAGTTATGATTTGAAATGTTATTTCTAATAAAAGTTACATTCTAATGTGCAGAAATCACTCACTAAATGAATTAATAAATGGCTAGTAGTACTGAATACAACTCAGTTAGTGGTCATTAAAAACACTGCGGGTAACTCTAGCCCCTTTTTTCTTACCGTTTGAACTGATGGGACATAGTCTTAATTAACATAACAATTCTTATGATAGTAGACTAGACATTATTGATAGTGGGATGGTACAAGAGATTGAAAGTGAAACTAAGGAGCATGGTTGGTGTTTCATTTGTAAGTGTTAGCTTGGATGATATTTGAAAAAATGTTTTTAATTTTCTTTGATGGTTTGATGTTACTTGCTTTACATATTCTGTCAAATAATAATGTGATAGCACAAACCGTGATTTAAAAGTGCACGTATTTGGTCTTTAAATAATCCTATATAAAAGAAATTACGAGATTCAGAACTGAGAACGAAGATAATGATGTGAAGCTGTTTAGTGTATGGTAAACATTCTGGAAAATTTCCTTTAGGTCTTTGTTCTCTGATAACAATCAGGTGACTAAGATAAACGAACAGCTAATTGTCATCCAAACATATATTACACTTTTCTTAATAGGATATTTCTCGATCATCAATTTGTAGAATGTTCAAGAGTTATGCTTGAATTTATTACTTACTTACGCCTGTTACTCTTCTTAGAGGAGCATAGACCACCCACAAGTACTCCCCATCCAACCCTGTCCTGGGAAATACTTTCCAGCTATTTCCACTTGTTATTCATCCTTTTCATATCTGCTTCTATTTCCCGACGTAATGTGTTCTTTGGCCTTCCTCTATTCCACTTCCCTTCAGGATTCCAAGTTAGCGCTTGCCTCGTAATACAGTTTGATGATTTCCTCAATGTATGTCCTATCCATTTCCATCGTCTTTTCTTAATTTCCTCTTCTGCTGGAAGCTGGTTGGTTCTCTCCCACAAAAGGCTGTTGCTGATGGTATCCGGCTAATGTATGTTGAGTATCATGCGTAGACAGCTATTGATAAATACTTGTACCTTCTTGATGGTGGTTGTTGTAGTTCTCCAAGTTTCAGCTCCGTACAGTAGAACTGTCTTGATGTTCGTATTGAAGATTCTGACTTTGATGTTGGTTGAAAGTTGTTTTGAGTTCCATATGTTCTTCAGTTGAAGGAATGCCGCTCTAGCTTTGCCAATCCTCGCCTTGACGTCTGCATCTGAACCTCCTTGTTTATCGACGATGCTTCCCAGGTATGTGAAGGATTCCACGTCTTCCTGAGTTTCGCCATCAAGAGTGATTGGATTGCTGTTCTCCGTGTTGTGTTTGAGGACCTTGGTTTTCCCTTTGTGTATGTTGAGGCCTACTGATGCAGAGACTGCTGCTATGCTGACTGTCTTTGTCTGCATTTGTTCGTGTGTATTGGATAGGAGGGCTAGGTCATCTGCGAAGTCTATATCATCTAATTGGTTCTGAGCTGTCCATCGTATGCCGTAGTTTCTCTCAGATGTCGAGGTCTTCATAATCCAGTCGACCACCAGAAGAAACAGGAAGGGAGAGAGTAGACAGCCTTGTCTTACTCCGGTCCTTACTTGGAATGCATCTGTCAGCTGTCCTCCATGCACTACTTTGCACTGTAGTCCGTCGTATGAGTTCCGGATAATGTTGACAATCTTCTCAGGAACTCCGTAGTGTCGAAGAAGTTTCCATAACGTCCTCCTATCTACACTGTCAAATGCCTTCTCATAATCAATGAAGTTGATGTATAATGACGAGTTCCACTCAAATGATTGTTCGACGATGATCCGTAGTGTCGTAATTTGGTCTGTGCACGACCGGTCTTTACGGAATCCAGCTTGTCGATCTCGAAGTTGGGCGTCTACTGAGTCGTTTTTTCTGGTTATGGTTTTTTAGCGAGTTATTTTTCTACGGGATGTAGTCGCTAACCCCATGCCCAACTCTCCTCCTTTATCCGGGCTTCGGACCGGCAGTAACTCTAGAAGAGCTACAGGCGGAGTTGCTTGAATTTATATTGAAGTTAAACTGAATGTAAATCAATATCTGAAGCATTTTAATAACTGTTGAGACGGGGGATGCACGGCATATCAATTCTCTCTCTCTCTCTCTCTCTCTATATATATATATATATATACATATATATATATATATATATATATATATATATATATATATATATTTCTAAGTTTACTTATCAATTTTAGGGAGGAGGAAAACAAGTTGGTAACATCAATATATTAGATTTCATTGTGAACTGTTGTGAGACATGCATCATAAATCACAACCACAAAGAATTCATTCAAAAATCTTTATCAGTTGCTTCCAACTACCCAATATCAAAAAACAGAGTTCATGACGATTATCCAGCACATGTCAAAAAGCATTTGATTATCAGGCACTTAGGAGTGGCTTTATAATATACTAACATGGCGTATGAACCAATTGTTTGTCACCGGCTACCATGGGACTGCATCTTCTGACATTGCTTCACTGCCTTATGGATCAGACCTTTAGGTTGAAGGCTCTGGGTGTGACCTCCCTAAGGAAGTAGATAAACAGTAAATAACAAGGTTTTCTCTAGTATTAACTGGGAAGTGAAAGTATCAGCGATAACAAAGGACCGACTGTCTAGTACGGAATATTTAAGTGGTAACTATTCTGGAAAAGATAACAATATCAAGATTTTAAGAGGATGCATAAACGGAAAGTCAGAGACAAATATGTACAACAGAAAAGGTATTTTGGGGAGAGAAACCGTATTTATTTAAAAACACATAGAAAATTAATTGATATTATGTTTTGAACCCTATAAAATTAATACAATTCAGTTAATATAGACGGTATATGTAGTTGGCTTTGAATCAGACTATTGAAGTGATGGCAAGTGATACTACCCGGTTGGCCGAATTGAAGTACTTGGAGTGGAATTCAAACCTGCGACGCTTTGGTTGAAAGATGACCGTTTTAATCAGTCATGTACATGTTTTAAACTATCATAAGTAGTCATAGCTAGTAATTGGTTGTTATAAGAGAAAAAGCATATATGTACGTATGTATTTGAAGATGGCGTTAAAATTGTTTAAACCCCGTGAGGTATATCAAGTTCCTCTCATCTTAACAAATTATTAAAAAAAGCACATGAATGAATGAAAACTTGCCGGCTACTGATATCAAGATAGCATGAATAAGTGGTTTTCTAGGATGATATACATGAAGTGGACGGACCTCTTATCAATATTATTTTGTAAGTATTTAAAGACTTTCCGTTATTATCTGTTTCCCTTTTATATTCTTCGATTTTGATCATATATTAAATTGCTCTCGTCAATCCAATCGCTAAAAGTATAATATCTTTGTTAAACACTCAATTATTTTAAGTTTCTTGCTATTTAATCTAATAGCATATTGATTAATTTTAAAAGTGGCTATTGTTGTTATCACAAACAATACAAGCATATAACATGTAAAAAATTCGTTTTCATAAACAATGTAACAAACTGATAATTACCATACAACGGTGCTAGTCAATCTCTCTTTGATTACAAGTTACATAACAGACATGTGACAATTAATAATAGATTAAATAGAAACAAATAATCATAAAGAATATTATGATTATGGTAACTTTGTATTTCATTACATTATATCCATATATAATTGAGTAAGTGGTCATAAAAGAACTAATAATTCCATATACACCAGTATTAAATTAACAGAAACTTGAAGTTATAAAGGTAGCGAAACCACTAATGGAAAGAATAACACTCAAACTGAAGAACTACTAAATCATGTTCTGTGTTACTCATACGGTCTTCTTTCAATAATTCATAAACATATTATTCTACAAAAGCTAAGGTCAGTCAGTCAGCTGCAACGTAGGATCAGGCACATATATGCATTGGTTCAAGTTGCCATACCGCATTAGCACAACAAGATGAACACCGGATTCATAGAAGTAGTTAACTCAGTGGTGGTAATATATAGAAGAAAGAGTGTGTATAAAAAGATAGTACAGGAAGAAAGAAACATTTGAAGTGATTTTAGTCTCTTAATTTAAAGGGCGACAGAGAGTGTATACACCGACGCCATTGTGATAGATTCTGGGCCATGTCACCAAGAGTCTCCAACCATTGGTTACGACAGTCTCGCGGACCCCAACCAGGCAGTCTGAATCTATCAACATGGCTCAGACCAGAAGTTAATGTCTTCAAGCACTGATGCCACGTTTTGGTTTGGCCGCCCCTAACTTTCTTCCAATCATCCCTAACACCGGTTAGCATTGCGCGTTGTGGTAATCGGTGTTCAGGCATACGCAGCACGTGGCCCAACAATCTCAGTCGATGAAGATTCATAACCTCATCAACTGATTTACCATCATTCCCTAATACTCTGCGTCTAACCTCACTATTACTTACCCGGTAATCCCAGCAGATACCCGCAATATTTCTAAGGCACCTGTGGTCAAATACTAATAACTTACGAGTATCTTCTACTCTTAAAGGCCATGTTTCGCAGCTGTATAGTAGAACGGAACGAACTGCCGCACAGTATACTCGTCCCTTAATTGATAGACGGATATCTCGCCTTCGCCATAGATGACGTAAGTTGGCAAAGGCCAAACGAGATTTTCGAATCCGTGCTGGGATTTCGTCAGACACCAACCCATTAGGGCTGATCAGACTTCCAAGATAAGTGAAGTTGTCAACCCGTTCGACTACTTCACCCCCTATCCTTAGTTCAGGTGTTGACGCAGACCAGTCCTGAAGCAACCACTTGCATTTAGAGGGAGAGAAGCTCATCCCAAACATTCTGGCATTGTTGCTCAGTGCTACCAAAAGACTGCATTTTATCAGCGTCTTCACCAAACAGGACTATGTCATCTGCGTATTCTAAGTCAATAAGTGGACCTCCTGGTAGGAGATCAATGCCCGAGAATTCAGTCGATGAGAGTGTTATTTCCATTAGCAGATCTATGACGAAGTTAAACAAAAATGGACAGCCTTTCAGGACATTACTTGAGGTTGCAAAAGCAGATGACCGTTCGCCATAGGCTCTGACTCGACTACTAGTGTTCGAGTAAAGAGCCTTCACAAGGTTTATGTACTTCTGAGGTACGCCTTTCAATGACAAACACTGCCACAGAACCTCTCGGTCTACAGAGTCAAACGCTGCTTTTAAGTCAAGGAAGACCACCATTGTCGGACGCCGATAAGTATGCCTGTGTTCTAGAACCTGACGAATGGTGAATATGTGGTCGATGCAGCCACGACCAGGTCTGAAGCCAGCCTGATTTTCACGTGTTTGCAGCTCACGAGTCTTAGTTAGGCGTCCGAAAATTATCGAAGCTAGTATTTTAGATACTATATTAGTTAAACTAATCCCTCTATGGTTGTCACAGGATGATTTTGACCCTATCTTAAATATTGGGACGATAAGTGATTGTGACCAGTTAGATGGGATAACGTCTAACTCCCAGATTTTAGCTAAAATATTAGTCAACCTAATCGCTAAAACTAGACCACCATCCTTAAAGACCTCTGGAACCAATCCGTCTGGACCAGCTGCCCTTCCTCGTTTCAGATTAGCTATAGCCATTTGAACTTCAGCTAGAGTTGGAGGACCTACTTCAATGTTCCATTCACACTGTCTGGGAATGTTGGGTAGATGTAGAGTAGCTGAAGGCCAGCTAAACTGCTCCTTAAAGTGTTCCACCCATCGTTCTAAGCGTCTGGACTCGGAGCAGATGAGGGTGCTGTTTTTTTCCGAAATAGTCTGACTTACACTTGACTTTTTAATTCCAGTTTCTTTTATTAGTCTATAGAGTCGTCTTGTGTTCCCTATAGCCGCCGCCTTTTCCATCTCTTTTGCTTTCGTTGTCCACCACTGCTCACGATCGTTCCTTAGACTTTTGCTTAACCTAGATCTGATTTGTTTACGCTCTTCATCGTGTTCAGAACCTGATGGGATGAGTTTACGAGAATCTATCAGTGCAATAGACCTTGAAGAAATCCATTGGTTCTTTGTAACCCTTTGGTTTAAATCACTAGTAGATGTCACTGCTGTTTCCACAGCTGCTTGTATGTCTTTCCAATCAACATCGGGGTCAGCCTCGTTTTCAGAATTACCTAAGTGTGACCTCAGTTGTTTTTGGGACCTACTCTTGGCTTTCTCATTACTCAATTCGGTTCTAATGAGTCTTTTTTGCGTCCAGTGAGGCGCAAGCAGATGAGTGCTCGTATTAGGGCATGGTCGGAGTCCAAACAGGTACTCCAGAATGAGCGACAATCTTCTATCGACCCTCTCCAACGATGACTGATGGCAATATGATTTATTTGAGTCCATCGTTGGTTTGGTGCAGGGGGTCGCCATGTTAGACGGTGTCTCTCCTTATGCTTAAAATTTGTTTGCTAAAAAATAAACGGTTGTCTGAGCACAGTTGCAGCAGACGATCACCATTATTTGTTCGCTGAGCCGGAATACTAAAATACCCACCTTAATGTCTTTCTGTTTCGTTTAAGCTGCCTACCTGGGCATTAAAGTCGCCTGCTATGAGAACTATGTCTGAACGTTTAGCTTTCGGAAGTTCATAAAGTTTTCTGTAAAATTCATCCTTCACTTCATCCGAGCTACAGTCAGTGGGAGCGTAGGCAGGAACGAAATAAAGGCAAAGACGTGTGTCCCTATCCTTCCGAGTTCTTACCGAGCCGTTTAGCCGAACAGCGCATAGACGACTTTTAACGGGGATCCACTCTAATAACGCTTGTTTCGCCCTCATGCTTAGTGCTATGCCTACAACTGCCAGTCCACGAGAACTAGCCATCGGGTCTCCAGATACACGGAGGGTGTATCTCGTCGGCTCTCCGTGTCGCCGAGGTGAGGTCAAGTGAATGAACACACTAGGAAACTGTATGCGTGTTTCCGAGATACATCATACATCAACAGTACGTGATTCTAGGGGTTTTAGCCAAGGAAGCCTGCTGACCGATTTGGCATAGTGTGCGTACGTTGAAGGCTCCAATGTGTAGTTTGGAGCGGGTTTCAGTAGACCTGGGACAGTGTTTTGCGCACTAGAATCGTTGGCTGTGGTGACACTTGAGGAGGAAGTCAAAAGAGGAAGTTCAGATTTGAAAATCGATGTAGGAGGAATAATAGGAATTGAAGAGGGAGGTTGATTATGAATACAGTGGTCTTGAGTGCTGTTAGGGGTATGAGGGCGGTTATCACTTCCCGGTTGCCCACACCGTGGAAGGGACAAAAACTAAGGGCAAACTATAGACTAGTCACACAGGATGTTTACTTCAAAAATCCTAGTTATCACTAACTCAGAAAACGATTAACACATGCATTTCGGTCTTTGCATTTGAAGTCCTTTATACCATTAGGTGAAACACTATCAGTCAATAGTCAGTCAGTCAGTGGTCTTGAGTGCTGTTAGGGGTATGAGGGCGGTTATCACTTCCCGGTTGCCCACAACGTAGAAGGGTTCTGCTGGAGGTACCTGAAAAGGAAATTGGATTAGAGGTGGTCATAGTGACCTGAGAGCGTGACTGCAGTGCCCAAGGGACAACTGCTTGAGGTCGGTCACACACAACCTTTTTATGAGTAATTTTTGTGTTAGCTCCGTACTTGTTGAGACCTTACCGCCGGAGACGGATATCCGTGGGATAAGGCGAGGTGTGCATTCTTAGAGTCGACCTATTCTAACACCACCCCTCCTTGTGGGAAGGCAGCATCGCTGTTATGCTGGTTGTCTGAAGGAAACACCTTACTGCTGTCACACCTCTGTACAGTCATCAGTACGACTTCGCCTTCGGACCTTGGTTTTGTTGCTTTTAGTCTTACCGCTCTTCAACCGACCTGTCTTGGATGGTAGGACCTTGAGGAACGGTTGTTCCAGCCAGTATAGCTCAGTTGCTTCATCACGATAGGCAAGCCCGACCACCACGTCAAGGTAGCAACAACGGTCAGGAATCAGTCAATAAGTAGAGTACTTACAGAATAGAATACATAAATGATTCGTTAAGCATAGAACACTCTAACAAGTTTCTAAATATGCATAGTTCTATAGACTGTAATTCGTTAAGCGATTCAAAAACACCAACGTAATTGCAAACAAGATTCAACGAGATTACTCCTTACGTTTACGTCCCAAAACTTCTGCCTCAGCAGCGAACTACCTAACTTCATTTACATGGGGTTTGGTTTAAATGAGTAACCTAAAAATCACTATTCAGTGTTTTACCCACTGATTAGCATTTGAGTATTTTCTTAGTGGTGGATTTTCACTTCCAACGTGCAGTCATAAAATATCAAATCGGAACATTGGAATTTCCTTAAATATTTTAGAATTATTAATTTAATCAGGGGTTTGGCACATTGTTCTTATGTCATTATATTTGCCAAGTCTATATTACCAGAGAAATGTGGCAAAAGTGAACATGGTAAAGGTTTATCGCGAACGACTTTTATCCTAGTACTTTTTTTCGAGAGATTTTTCATATCCTAGTGTAATAAAAAATGGTTGAACTCATGAGTCAACGTAAGGTAGAGCACCATTGAATCCAACTATTAAAATTACAAACCCCACTCTGATTATAATAAAAAATACAACAAACACATTTGTCTGCTTTGCTACAGTTGTACTTATGATACAATAAATACAATTAAGTGAAAAACAGAATTTGTTTCTAGGTAGTTTTAGATATTTTGAAGAAAAATAACTAGAGAACAAACCAGAATCTGCTGAAAATGTAAATAAGGTATGTGAATCAACGTTTAAACATCACAAAAATGATGGAGGTTTTTAAATGTGTGAGGATGTGTTATAATTAACCAATTTATAAAGACTAATATGCTGTTATTGGAAACTACATAGTATCGTAAATTAAGAATATAGAAATATAACATAAAACGAAAGCAAAATAATTTCTACTTACGAAAATTATTTTTATTTATTTAAGGAAGACTTATCTTTTTGAGTATTGTTTTTGAAGTACAAAAATACTAAGTTCTGAAATAGTATACATCGAGATAACTATGGTAAATTTAGCATATCGTGTTTCTCGAAAATAGCTTGAATACAGTTATATACCTTGCGCATTACAGGTAAAGCATGTGAAGTGAGAAACTCTGCACATTGTTCATTTGTAAGCAAACCACTCTCAGGGGGTTGAGATTGGACGATATGATGAACCAAATGTTCCCGTGTAGGAAGAGCATAAACAGCAACTCCAACAGCTTTCCTAATAGGCCATGGATGATATTGAGCGAGGGTTTTGTCGTACGCTGATCGAGCAATAGCCTTCAACTGTTCATCCGGTGGCGCTATAAAATTTAACAAATACACCTTGAATTGCACTAAAAAGCGAAATTCGAGTTAACGTTAATTATTACTTTAGAAGAAATTATGTATACGTTTCTAACTTAAGTATGCAGCATATTTTATTGATTAAAAGCTACCGAAAGTGTTTTATGTAACTATAGTTTACTAAATTACTATTAATGCTGCTTTTTAGCATGTTACATTAAGAGCATCTGCGTTTGCTATAAGTTCGAGTGCATTAATATGTTTCGTACTTAGCACAATCAAAACTAACGAGTTAATACTTTGTTGAACGAAAAGTCTATAAAAACATGATAATAAATCACGGAAGAATTGTAAAAATGGAATCTGAGGTATTGATCAGATAAAAAGGTCTTGAAAGAAACCAAATGAGTGGATAAGTATAGATGGATTTTGGTGAAATTTTAATCCTGCAGATTTGAACAGGTGTTGAACACTACTTAAGTTCTAGTTGTGTTAGACAACCTGTTGTTAATAATACTTATGGAATCTATACGTAGCGCCAATAAAATTCTATCACATATTTGGTTGTGAGAAGCTGACGACAAACCCCGAAATATTATGAATTCATACTATTCTGCATCAATATTTGTTCTTGCTTTATTTAAATTCATAAAGGGAACTAACTGTATAACATTTTTGACCGAGTTGTATTCTTTTTCCGGACTTAAAGACATAACTCTAAGTAGTAAAATGGCCAGGAGCCTGCAAATACTTTTGCATGAATAGTAAGTCAATACACCTTGGTTATCTCAGCAGCTTTGTAAATTTGATTACGGTGGATAGGCCACTCTGCATATACAAGTGTATCGTCAGCTCAAATATGCACAAATGAGAATTGGACTTGAGGAAAATAAGGATAGTCGGAGCAAAAGGAACATAGGTCTTAGGGTTGGTGACTCCTTGCTGAAGTCGCACGTGAGGTTTGGACTTAATTGCTGTGATACATGATGATGGAAACTGAACGGACGCAAGTTCGTGGCAGATCCCACATCATTTACAGCTAGCCAAGGTGAACTGATGAGGAACCCCCTTATCCTGATAATATGAACCAATAAATTTAAAACTCCGTAACTTGCCTCTGCAAACATCTTGCATTAAATCAATCACAAAGAGAAGAGCCCGATGGAGTCGAAGAAGTGTTCGGGACCCGACGCATCTCCGCTTTTTAACTGGAAGGTGTTCATTCTGCTTTTCCTCATAAAGAACCATTTGTTCGACAGATTTATAATTAATTTTATCTGCCGCATACAAGTCACGGAGTTCCGAAACTTTGTGATTGACATCACTGGTCACGAAATAAAAAAGATTTCCAAAGTATACGAGAAGTCTGAAAATATGTGACAAAATCCAGCTTACTTGGAAACCTCCGTATATGCTTCACAATACTCAGGGAGCAGAACGTTATCGCCGTTTGTGCAAGCTTTGAATTTATTGTACACGTTAGGTAAATTTAGCGAAGCATCATCCGAATGACCCATTATTTAATTAAAGGTGATGTATACACTACTGCCTTTATCTACCGGCGTTAAAACTGTCTTTTGTTTAGGCTGAAAACTTACCAGATTCTGAGAAAATACTTTCTTGAAGATTTTTGAAGGTGCCTATTTTGCAAACTTTTCAGTGAGGTAGATGTATGTTACGGCAATGTTAAAATACGACAGTTATAGACTTATAATTGCGCAGAATATATTGTGGAATTTAAAAACTAAACGTTCTTCAGTGTTACGACCTTTAGAGGTCAAGTACCCTCTAGTTGTCGTAAATTGATAATTACAGTCATAAGTAACGCACATCATCATACTGTGTACATTTTCCAATAATAAGTATTTCCATTATATTGTAGGGTAAAACAACTGATCTCGTCTTGTCAACGTCCCAAAGGTGAAACAAAATTCTAGGTATTTTTAAATTTAAACTTTGATGATCCTTGCTATCTTAGAGGAATTTTGGGGGATGGAATAGTGAAAAGCGAAAGAGAATATATAGAAGAAAGCTTATATTGTATCCTTTACTCGTTCAGTTTGTCCTTCAAAATGCATTCTGTGAGTAGAGACCCATTCTTTGTGCCTTTCTACATAATTATCAGTTGATAGGATTTTAAGTGCATCACCTAGTATGACCTGAAATCCCCAAAATGATAGCTGTAAAAATTCATTATATAAAAGGTGTGGTTGAATGTGAATACGAGCGATTCTACGAAAGTTTTATTTCCAGTCTAGAGTGATGTACATACGGCTAGCTCTTTTTGCGTGAGTGACAATTGTAGTGGCTTAGCTTCCTCAGTCAATCACCCTGATAACCGTTGTTATATAAATCCCATTGGAGTTTAAAGTCAGAGGGCAATAAGAAGCGGCAAATATAGTTTATTCGAAGATAGCACGGATAACAAAGCTATGGGCACTTCGAGGGAATTCGAACCGAATATGTGTGCGAGAGAATACAGAGGCAAATTTATGGTCAAATCGAATGAAGCGCAGCTAGGAAAGGTAGAGGCTAATAATAGGATCGGAGTATATATATACATGAAATAGAGAATGACTCATCAAGCGATATTTGATCGATTGATATTTCAGCCCGAGAGAGATATGTGCGTAGGCTGTCACATGTGATCAAGAGTACACGTCTATACAGTCATGTTGTGATCATAATAGTACAAAGAAACAGATGAATCGTCCCAATAATATTGTTTGTTAAACAAGTTAATGAAAGGTCTTCAGAAAAAGTTAACCATAATCGAAATTATTCGTAGGAGTGTTGTTATACATTCTTGACAACTCGTGTCTACCTTAATATCATGGATTACTTCTCGAAACGTACACCTGTTACCCTTCATGGAGGAGCATAGGCTTGCAGTCGGTTGTTTTGAGTCCCATATGTTCTTCAACTGTAAGTGTTGTCTTCGATTTGTCAATCCTCGCCTTTACTTCTGCATCCAATCCTCCTTGTTCTTCAGTGATTCTGATATTCGGGTAGATGAAAGTTTCCACCTTTTCCAGAGTTTTTCCATGAAGTGTGATAGGGTTAGTGTTCTTTGTGTCGTATCTGACTGCCCTGGTTTTTCCCTCGTATATGTTGAGGCCTACTGATGCAGAGGCTTCTGTCACACTGGTTGTCTTCATGTGCATTTGGTGGTGTGCGTGAAATAGAAGAGCTATATCATCTGCAGATTCCAAATCGTCTAGTTGCTTCCAACCTGTCCATTGTATTCTGTGCTTCCCATCAGATTTGGAGGCCTTTAGAATCTAGTCAACCACTGGAAGAGAGAAATAGTGAGAATGAGCACCCTTGTATGACTCCGGTCCTCATTTGAAATACTTCTATAAACTGTCCCCAGTGCACGACTTTGCAGTGTAGTCGGTCGTATGAATTGCGGATGATGTTGGTGATCTTTTCATCTACTCACAACACAGTGTTGAAGAAAATTCCTTAAGGTTCTATCCACTCTGTCAAACGCCTCCTCATAGTCAGGGAAATCAATGCATAGTTTAGTGGCCCTATGTTTGATTTTAGGCAATCGTATGCTGACCGTTATCAAAATATATGTGCTGCCAACCTTCGCGTGCAATTATCGATTTAATCCACGATACTGAGCAACGGAGCAAAATAACTGAAACACGAGAATGCGTTTTGGATATGCATTATTATTATTTACAACCATCTTTTGGGTACATAAGTGTTATGAAGAAATCATTTAGGGTTTTTTCAGAAATGTAATAATGCATAAGTTTCAATAATGTCACCACTATATTTGCCACGTTTGAATGAGAGAAGAAAGATAACAATGATTGTAGCAGAAAGAGAACGATGAAAATCCCTCCACAGCCTTTTTTGTTGGACAGTATTTTCATTTATTTGTTTCTTCTCTCTGTCATATGTTTTAACCTTTGTTCAGATCTCGTTTGAGCCTTTATTGTGTGATTTTGATTAAAGACTTATCTTTTTGTTATCTAATTTTTAATTGCATGTTGCCGGACTATTGACAGTGAGGTCGTGTTTGACTAACCTCAAGGTCTCGGCGTGATTCAGTGTGTGACTGTTAACTTTTTAACTGTCTTCTTGGGAGGATTTCTAGAATCCCTGCAGATAGATATTTAATCCCGTTTGTTGGGAATATGTTTGTTGATTCTCAGGTATCGAATCCTTTCGTATTGACTGTTTCTTTTAATGTTTAGCGTAGTCTGGCCTATTCGAATACACCCTGCGTTCAAGACGAATACTGGCAGTTCGGTCGTAACAATGATAATACAATAATGTTGATAAATCAGGTTCCATGTAATTGAGAAGAATGTCAAAGTGACTTTAAAGAAGGAAAGGAAGAAAATAAGGGAATAGAAATAAAGGTGACATAAAGTACGCAAATAGTTTAATAAGGGTGTTTATGAATACAGAACAATAATAAACGACTATGAATGTATCACCAAGTTAGTAACGAAAATGAAACAAAAAATCAATGAGAAAAATAACTTATTATTAGTCAGATATGACGTTAGAATAAGTGTTTGTGCAGTCGTAGTTTGGAGTGATGCTATGAAGGTCTCAATTAGGCGCGAAGGATAACTAAATATCAATATGTATGAGTCATATATACATAGTGAAGGCATTTCTTGTTGTCGTTGATCCGGACGGACAATCAAGGAAACGCAGAGAAGGAGGCAAACAGGAGAGGGCTTAGCGGAACCAAATGTTGCTAACTAAAGTAGGCGAGTGAGCCAAATCAATTTATCCAGGCGTTACTCAATATTTATGGTCAGACTAAAAAGCAAGTTACAGAAACATAATGAACAAGGTACACATCCAACACAGATATGATCATATAAAAACAGTCAGGTTTAGTAATCGGATAATCAGCAGAGTTTGTCGGTGATATGAATGGACTGAAAAGCGAAATAAGATTCTTTTAGTTAATGTGATGTTTATTCAACATTGCTCCCGTCTCAATTGAATGTGGTAATTACTCAGTGTAGTATGTGTACCAAAACCAAGATTGAACTTGATAGTTTCAAATAAACTGGGTAGAAAGATAATTATAAATGTATTTTTGTTATATCCCAGAAAAAATGTACATCCTACGTTTTGTGACTAAATGTAGGCTATATCTATACAGAATGTGGCCTATGTAAAGCCACAAAACGTCAGAAATACAGTTTTTCTACCTACTAGGATATGACAGAAGTATATTTAATCAGCGTGGCATTTTATTTGTTTTCCACTGTGACGTTTATTCGATATAACATTAATTTATTTGATTGCGATGCCTGTTCAAGATACAATGTTTTTGTATTAAATTATCATGAACCGTGCTCAGCACAACTTTAAGTACTTTTCTTATATATCATTTCATTCTAATTAGTGTACAACCAATATATAAATGAGTGTATTCTAGACTAGAGTTGTTGTGTTTTTGGGTTAATAAGTCTTCATTTGTACCAGTATTGGTGTTCTTACTTCGCGTCGTGGAAATTGCAGTGGTTCCTGATTTTATAAGTCTAAGTGATAAGCGATTCCGACAAAGTACCTAGCGACGACCAGTCATAACAGTCATAACTCAAAGTAGGGCTATATTAAAACTTTGCAAAGGAGCTTGTAACCTGATAGAAAATCTCTCATGAAATTACCGATTAATCATGTGTAGTGTACTTGATTCAAAGTCAGAAGATCGAAGTTTAATAAAGTGGTGGACCAGATGGTCAAGGGGTTAGGGTTTTTATACTCAAACTGCATAGACAGGCCTCGAAGTGCTGTTCTTTAAACTTATTCACTCTAGTGCACATTTTGTGTTTATTACTGATGCATCACCTGTGGGTACTGGTGAGGTTTTGAGCAGGAAGATATACCAGTAATCCATGTTTCACACAAACTTACTGCTACTGAACAAGGTTATTCACAATCTCAGAGAGAAGTGCTAGCTGTGTTTTTGGCCGTCGAAAGACTTCACAAATATTTATTCGGAAAGGAATTCACTATTGTTACTGATCGTGAGGCTTTAAAGTTCATTCATCGTCCTGAAAAATCCTTAGGACGTTCCTCAGCTGCTATGATACGACTGTATAGTATTGCTCAGAGTGCCTATGACTATACTGTTCAGCACAGGAATGTCAAACAAGTTCAACATGTTGACTGCATATCTCCACAGTCATTACAAGATAGGCCTGTTAGTACTCCAGACTATTTGTTAGTGTAACCTTTAGCGGTGAGACGTCCAGATGTGATTGGAGAAACTCGTCAATCCTTTGGATGAATACTCAGTGCTATACGGAAATGTTGGAATGATGAAGTGAGCAATAGATTTTCTGACTACTTTTCTAATTGAGATCAGCTATTCACTGCTCGTGATGGTATTTTGTGTTTGAATGGTCGTGTTATTATTCGTCTTTCGTTGCGTAAACCTGTCCTTGGAGATCTCCATAGTGGATATTTAGGTTCTGAGAAAATGAAATGCTTGGTAAGGCTCTAATGTTGACGGTGGAAGATAAATGCAGATATATGTGGAAAATGTCATAAGTTCAAAAGTCAGCCCTTGAAGTGGACTTCATGAGCAGTATCATCTGAGGCCCTGAAGAGAATTCACGCAGAATATTGTGGTCCATCTATGCACTTGTAGTCATTGATTCTTTTTCGAAGTGGACTGAAGTTTTCTTCACACTCACTAAATTCTGACTGCACAACCTCCGGAAAAATTTATACAAGTGCATTATTGTTCGACCCAGGGAATTCTGGAGAACTTTTCAATAAATTTGAGTGACATCCAGATGTAAATGACTCTTTAATAACGAAGTAATTATTTTTAGGTTGGGTTTATTAAGATCAAAATATCGTTGTATAGTTGGAAAAAAGAAAATTACAGACGTAGTTTCTGGAATCTATATGATGCTTCAACTTCAATCAGTAAAATGTTTTCTATGTTTAATTTATGTTCTTCGTTTTCTAGATGACCCACACACATCTTAAATGATTTTACTGTATCAGATACTTTAATATTTTTTCTGGTTATCTTACTAAAAATCCAGAACACCAATCTCGTTATTTATTTATTGAATTGGATTCAGTTCATCGGGTAAATAAAGTTCATGAGAAATGATATAATCAAAAGATTCATATTGCTTAATTTAGTTTTACTCCACCTTCTGAATAGAGTTTGACTTAATTACGCCTATTATTCTTAATGAAACATAGGCCGTCAACCAGCATTCTCCAACCTACTCTGTCTTAGGCCTTCCTTTCTAGTTCTATCCAATTCTTGTTCATTATTCTCATGTCTATCTCCATTTCCTGGTGTAATGTGTTCTTCGGTCTTCCTCTCCTCCTTCAGCCTTGAGGATTCCATGTGAAGGCTTGTCTTGTGACGCAGTTGGGTCCTTTCCTCAATGGGTGTCCTATCCACTTCCAGCGCTTCTTCCTGATTTCTTCCTCCACTGGGATCTGCTTTGTTCTATCCCATAGTAGGTTGTTGCTAATAGTGTCCGGTCAACGGATCCGAAGTATTTTGCGTAGACAACTGTTAATGAACACCTGTATCTTTCGGACGATTGATTTCGTAGTTCTCCAGGTTTCCGCCCCATACAGTAGAACTGAGTTGACATTTGTATTGAAAATTCTGACCTTGGTGTTGGTTGACAGACAGTTGTTTTGACTTCCAGGGTGAGAGTAAGCAACCTTGCCTGACACCGGTCCTTACTTCGAACGACTTTGTCAACTGTCCTCCATGCACGACCTTGCAGTTTAATCCATCATAATAATTCTGTATGATATTGACTATCTTCTGAGGCAGGCCGTAGTGTCGAAGAAGCTTCCATTGTGTTGTTCTGTCCACGCTGTCAAATTCTTTTTCGTAGTCAATGAAGTTGATGTAGAGTGATGAATTCCATTCAATTAATTGTTCCACAATGATCCGTAGAGTTGTGATTTGGTCTGTGCACGATCTATCCTTACGGAATCCTGCCTGTTGGTCTCGAAGTTGGGCGTCCTTCATCCTGTTTTTTAACAATACCTTGTTGAAGACTTTTCCTGGTATTGAGAGAAGATTGGTGCCCCCGTAGTTATAAGACTTGCTGAGATCGACTTTCTTTGGTATTTTGACCAGAAGTCCTTCTTTCCAGTCTGTTGATGCATGTTCCTCATCCCAAATCTTATTGAAGAGAATGTGGAGTATCCTCGCAGTTACCACTACGTCTGCTTTCAGTGCCTCTGCTGGAATGTTGTCTGGTCCTGCTGCTTTGCCACACTTCATTTGTCTGATAGCCATGCTGATCTCTTCAATTGTTGGTGGGCCAGCATCGATTGGGAGGTCCGTGAATGCTGCTCCGATTTTGGATGGGTTCAGTGGGGCTGATCGATTCAACAGTTCTTTGAAGTGTTCTACCCACCTGTTTCGTTGTTCTTCAATGTTGGTGATTAACTTGCCTTTCTTGCTTTTCACTGGTCGTTCTGGTTTACCGTGATTTCCAGTGATGAATTCCATTCAACTGATTGTTCCACAATGTTCCGTAATGTATTCAATTCATATGAACTTGAAACAACTTGAATGAAGATCGTTGTTTTTTGAAATAGTATCTAGTGGTTTTTATGAATTTTTACAGAATTTCACCACTATTATGCGTGGGATTCACTTAGATACTACTTCATCTAATATATATAACATATTCAAATGAACGAGAGTTTCTTTGTTGTGTCATACAGTTGTCTCATGTTTCCTTCTCTTGCAGCCATTTCCACCGTCATCGCTAAATCTTTCGCATATTGATACTTGTCAGTTCTGATGCTCCTCTTCACTTGCTTGTTTACTTCTGTGTATTCAGCTTGTGCCTTGGCTTCTTCTGCCTTGTTCGGCTGGTATTGATTGTTGACATCTTGTTCATTCTTTCTTGAATCTTATCCAGTTTATCAACAGTGATTCGTTCTTTGTGTTGGTGCTTCATGTGGCCCAGAGCCTCTTTTATCCCTTTCAAATCGCTCTCTATAGTAGTTTATTCTCTATTGAGTAGATCATGAAAGTATTGGAATTTATTGCTGAGGGCTATCTTGAATTTGTTGTGTTTGTCAGTATACCGAAGAAGAGCCGTATTAAACATTTGTGATATTGTCCACCCCGTTGTCCAGTGCTTCTTGAGTTTCAATTTCATCTTAGTGACCAGCAAGTAATGATCTGATGCTATATCAGCTCCTCTCTTTGTTCTCACGTCCTCCATCGTCCTCCTGAACTTTTTGTTGATGCAGATTTGGTCGATTCGGTTTTGCGTAGTATGATCTGGTGAAGTTCATGTTGTTTTGTGAATGCGTTTATGTGAGAAGGCACATAGGTTTGCAAAGCTCTCACCATTTTCGTTCCTTTCTCCCAGTCTATGTCGTCCCATTATGTCTTCATATCCGGTGTTGTCCATTCCAACCTTGGCATTTATGTCTCCCATCAGAATGGTCAGGTCCTTTGTTGGGCACTTCTCGACGATTGACTGCGCCTATTCTAGAATTGATCTTTAGCGTCCACATTTTAGTCTTCGGTAGGCGCATTGCATTGGATGAAATTCATTGAAATGGCCTCTTTCTTTGTTTTGAAGGAGGCTTTAATAATCCTTGGTCCGTGAGATTCCTATCTTATAAGTGCATTTTGCTTTTGTTTGGATAGCATCAATGCAAATTCTTGTGTACATGGGGCATTTTATTCTTCATGTCCGGAGTATAACAGAGGCTCATCTGAAGCTAGTCGTTGTTGTCCAACTTGCGTCCAATGTGTTTCACCGATTCCAAGCACCTCTAGATTGTATCTCCTCATTTCTGCAGCAATTTGGAAGACTCTCCCAGTCTCCCACATTGTACGAGTATTCCATGTACCTAAATAAATGGTTGCTCTGGTTGTCAGAAGGGGCATCGGTTTCGTGACTTCCGAAGGAACTCGGCTTTCATCATGATGCGTCATAGTTCTTCTAAATGAAGACCTACTAACTCCCAGGGCAGAGTTTAAGTGGTTTGAGTAATTTTTTCTGGTTAGCGTTTTATTTTGTGAGTTAGTTCTCTACGGGATGTGGTCTCTAACCCCATGCCCAACCCTCCTCCTTTACCCGGGCTTGAGATTGGCAGTAGCTCCTGGATGGACTCCAGGTGGAGTTTTCATTTATTTTATTTTATTTATTTATGGCTTTATTCAATATTATATTTTGGTACAATATAGAATTCTCAGCACAAAAATATTTCAACAAGTTTCTTTTACAGAACGAAAGAAAAAAAACGGTTAAAAAAAATCTGAAAAAAAAGAAAAAAAACTGTACAACTTTTTAATTAGAGTCATGTTAAGAATGCAGATTATTGACTAGGTTAACTCTAACAACCTGTTCGTCACAGAGTACATTTGCTAGGTAAGGTACTATAGAACGTTTATACTTTTGCTTGCGTGCTTGGATTTTAATGTAATTTCGTCTCGTTCTACCAGAAGATATTCAAGGAGAAAGATATGAGTGAAGGGAATGGTTAGTATCTGATAAAATAACATCTGCCAGGAGTTTGCATGACTTTAGATGTCTATCCACAATCATATTAATTATGGTCTCGAAAGATTCGCCACATAACTTGCTAACTGCCTTCAGCGCTCTCCGCAGTACAGCAAAGTCTTTTCTCAAAAGCCCGGGAAAGAATAAATAGAGTCTTAACACGCTATTATTTTTGACGAAAACCATTTAAATTGGGTCGTGGGCAGTTGACTGCTAACAAATTGCACAACATTTCTTCATTTCTTAATTATATAACTTCAAATCTTTAGGAATTGATCTACATTTCGTGTTGAAGTATTCATAAGCTTTATCGCTCTCCTTTCATCATTTTGATATCAAATAAAATTTATTTAAGCAAATATATGTTACTGACATTTAACTTAAATCTTATTCCTCGATAACAAGCATGTCTATTTAATTAATTAATAATTTAAAGTATTTTTATCCAGACTGATTTAAAAAATCTTGATTTGTCAACAGTATCTCTTGAATGCGATCAAATAATAAGACGAAAAAAAGGAATTAATCTTCTTTTTAAACCAAAAATGTCGGGATATGATTGATAAAAAAAATGGTTCAATCAAATTTCATGAATATTTTTTTTAATAACGAAGATAAACAAATAAATACCGCTTGAACTACTTACTATTATAAAGTAATGTAATTAGAAAACACAGAAAAACACAAGGGAAATTGAAATACAATTAATGATATGTAACAAGTTTTAAGTTCTAATTTTTGATGATTATAGCTTTCAACAAGTAGATCAATTTTTGTGATTGATTTTTGAAATATAAAATGTATTGTCCTAAGGCAATTACTACTTAATTAGAAATACGCAAACAACTTACTTTCAAATAACAGGTATGAATGCGTTATAATTCATGATTAATACTGTATTGAAAATATGGCAAGCTCAGTTATTATTCATTTTGGCATACTCTTTTATTAAAATGTAAATTATAAGCGCTAGATTCAATTAGTATTTTCCCTAAGAAAATTAAAGCTCAAAGGTATCTAGCAAGCATGTTCAAAGTTATTTAAAGTAATTAATTCAAAATTAACAGTTCTTATTACTAGCTATCATCAATTAGAGAATCATTGAAAAACAAAGAAATCTTTAATACACCGTTATTGCTCCAGGTTGGGACATTTCAACAATTCTGCCATCATTATCCTACATGAGATCGAACTCAGGGTCATTAGGTTTCACAGCGAGCCAATCATTTTAGACAAATCCAATGGCCATCACTTCAGAATTCAGTTGATTTATGGTATATATGATTATTTCATACATATGTATGTATACATGATAAGATCTTCACTTTTTGATGTTAGTTTAATACAAAACCATATTGATACCTATGATAATTAGGAGTATTTGAATTATAGTACAGACTAAGAATCCCAGAAATAACGCAATTTAATCAAGAGGTTCTAGATAAGCATAAACGAATGTACTGTATTTGGAATTCGAAATCAAGCATTCAACAAGTACAAAGGAATTATTAGTTCATAAAACACCACAATACCATTACAAAATAACATGAGTTATTAACCTGTTTCTATAATTGATCAATAATAAGTAGTAGTGAAGTTCGAAGTGTCCATAATATTCTATTCAAAGCACTGACTATCCATTTAGCGTTAGGACTGAGGTGTCATTAACTTAATTACTAGTGAAACTTACTCATTATCATTGAAAAGATATAATTCGGCGTTATGTTCAAATAGTGAAATAAGATGTCTGTGATTAATAAACAAATGGCTAATTGTTTTATTTCAATATATCAACTATAAGAAGTGAAATTCAAATACGAAATGATCATGATATTCTTTGTAAAGTTATGATATGATCCTGACACTTGTTGTCAATACAAACGTTTAATGTACGGAATCCAATGTATATTTAAACAAGGATTATATTTAAATTCACATGGTGTTGTTTTACTTCTATCTTCCCATTGTTATTTAGGACTACAACTGATCAGTCTCATGTTGGCATATGTGCATCTTGTGCAGATTGCGGATATCTATCAGCATGAGTAGCACATACCACAATACTATTAATACTACTACAAAATAGACGAGTCCCAAATAGGACGAAACGCGCATTCTGGATTTCACTGCTAGCCACTATCCGTCTTTGTTTAAAAAGGATTATATTTGTTTAATACTTCATTTCAAGCTTAATTATCATTATTAATACAACCTTAAGTGATGGAAATATGTGTTAGCATTTGACTATGTATAATTAATTTATATTGCCTTTGAGTTTTTATGAGTTTCAATGGGTTATGAATAAATTAAGAAAATAACATATCATGATTGAACACTTGTGAATTATTTACCAGATTAAGCATCTCCACAAGACTTACAACTTCCATATTAATATTCAAAGCGCTGAAGAACTTGGAATTGACGTTGTTTTTTTAATTTTTTTAAGCTAAGAAATTACAAGATAAATTACTTCGTAAATCAAGGAAAACAAATCAATTATATTCAACCTAAATTGACTTATGTGAATAAATTTATTTCTCAGTTCTTATATAGTAATCCAAAATAGATTCAGTTTAGAAATCTTACAAAACAAATTTTAATTAACCTGCTCATTCAAGTAAAGAAAAGCGTTCGTGCAATATAAGGTAATATGTTTTCATGACATATTAGTTCGACCTTTTGAAATTTAACAACAACAAAAACAATTAATTCTCATTACTATAATGAATGAGAGCTCAGTTAGGGAAAACTAATTTACTACTTAACACGAAATTATAAAGTGCTTTCATAAAATATGAAAATCACCACAGTTGGTTGATCACTGGGTGATCAATTAACTGTGATTACATCTCAGTCCTACAGGAGGTCGGTCGCGGCCCGGATAGCCCCGGTGGTAACATCTCTGACTGTGAAGCTGAGTGACATGGGGAGCGCCAGTTCCCTCAAGATTACAAGTACATCTTGCTGACGAGTGCCAAGTAGCGCAAAACCCGGGTCCAGGATTTCCTGTTGACTACGTCCAACCACTATCTACTGAAAATCATACATTATTTGTACATCTTCCTTCACTTGTCCCTTACAAGCTTCATGATTCGTCTAATTCTGTTGTGATTATAATTGCTCTCTATTGCCCTTCCTGTTCTCTTAAATTCAATCTTCTGCTGGCAGGTCTTCTACTTCCAATTGCTGTTATATACTACTCATATTGTAGTGAACGAACATTCAGGTTGAGAAGATCGACTTGTTATTTAGTGCAAAATTACAACATGTTTTCGTAAATTATAAAAACCATACATGAAATACTTCATTTGTACATCTTCCACCAGTTATCTCTTACAAAATTCACCGTTCCTTCATTCCCCTTGTTATTTCAATTACTCTCTGTTTACGTTCCTGTTCTCTTCAATTCAATCTTCTGAACGTTTTGTTATTAGGCATTTCACTTTTGTTTGATGTTACATACTACTTATGTTTGACGAAATGAGTAGTATATACTACATCTGTCAGTATAAGTAATATATACCAAAATACTATTGATACTACTACAGGAG
This sequence comes from Schistosoma spindalis, assembly GCA_946903255.1. Taxonomy (NCBI): domain Eukaryota; kingdom Metazoa; phylum Platyhelminthes; class Trematoda; order Strigeidida; family Schistosomatidae; genus Schistosoma; species Schistosoma spindalis. Next base: position 76,504,716 of record OX336416.1, on the reverse strand, counting down.
ATTTTATTTTACTGAAATCTGAGGAGTCCCACAATAGGACGAAACGGCCGTTCAGTGCTTCCAGGTTTTCCATGGTGGTCTAACTTCAACTGACTCATGAACTCAACCATAGAAATTCTTATTTGAATGGTAAAATATCGTGATGAGGATCATTATTAAAACCTATAAACATTAACCACATTTAATAAATTCAATGATTGTTCACTAACATGCAAGATATTTCTGCATGCATAGATATTAGAAAGTTTGATAAATAAATATGTTCAGACTTAAAATTTTGTTTAAAGATATAATTTATCACTTACAAAAGAGTTTTTTCTTTACTTTTGATAATAACTGAACATGAACTTGTTATTTCACTAGATTTTCTTTTTTCATATAGGACTATTTTCTTGCCACGTCATGTCGATAGTATATTTAAATTTGTCTCATTAAATGTAATGAAGTAACCATTGAAAGGGTAGATTCATTTATAATAAATTCAGATTTTGATTTAAATTATCTTTCATTTTACTTACTTGGATTAACTACTAAGCTATCGACAGCTTCAAAATGGAAGATAATATAATAGAAATTCTACTGTTCAAGATATGGTGCAACTGGGTGAAGCAATCTTTGCATAACTTAGTTTGAAGACAATGAATATGACTCTTTCTAAATCATTAGAATCAAAGTGAAGAATAATGACGTAAAAAAGTTACTGAATGGAACTTTGTCATCACTGTGGCAGAGAATATATTATACAAGTTATCTCTCAGTCATCAATTGATTTAAGAAATATTTTGTAAGTGTTTAAATATAGTATTCAAACAACAAATAAAAGTGAATTAAAACTCACCCAGTTGCAAAAGCCAGTAGCTATCTGTAATTAGTGGCTAAGTGAATAAAGCGTCGGGCGTTTGAAGCGAAAGGTACGGGGTTTGAGTCACGGTGTGAACGTAAGCACTTGCTTAAATCTATCTAGCGAATGAGTCCGGAATAGGATGAAAAGCATAGCCTGAATCTCACTATTAACCACCACCCTAACTCTTTTTGGAAAGCATTCGTTTAGTTCAGCATAAACAAACAAATCTACTTTTAGCATGACTAAACTCATCGATGAAATTGTTATATCAATAATCCTTTTGCATTAGGATGGTGTTTATCAAAGCGGTACACATAAATTTGTTGCTCTAATAGCATCAAACGGTAAATGTTAAGTTTAATGGATATCCGCAAACGTTGGATGATATTATTTAATTGTTAGCATTCACACTCTGTATTAGGACAAGTATCTTAGAAATCACCTGTTGTTCAGAGGATTCCTCAATTGAACTTATCGTACCAAAGATTGGTTTGATGTTTTTTTCTTGAGTTTACAGTGTGCGGTCATTGTGAATATTAGTCCTTTACAGTCTTACTACATAGTTGGAATACGTACATATACACTGAAAATTCAGAATTAGTTTAAAAAGGTTAAGGTTGTGTTGAGATTGAGCCTTGTTAATAAAGCTAAGTTGTCCAGTGTTTTGTATGTACTAGGAGCTTACATAACTTAACTGAACACTTTGGTGTTACATGATATTTTTAAGGTGAATTTCCCAAAGATTCCTTAGATTTTCTTCATTGTATGTGACGTGTTATATCAATATATAGAACAATGCCAAATCAATGGAAGCTAACATGTTGCAAAAGACTTAAGAGTAAAGAAGTTTTAAATTATAACGAAAAACACCAATAAAATTAACCTTTTTTCTGGTTAAAAAAAATAATTTTGATATACACCGTGTTGTAACCAATTTCATACAGTCTGTTTTTAAACCACTCAAATACCATGATCCATACAATTCGAATGCTTGTTCTAGCAACTTTACATCATTGTAGGTTTTGTGTGATATTTTTTACTGGTTGAAATCATGAATCCATTGAAGCTAGACCACCATGGAAAACCTGGAAGCACTGCACGGCCGTTTCGTCCTAGCATGGGACTCCTCAGCAGTGCGCATCCACGATCCCGCTCCTCGCGAGATTCGAACCCAGGACCTATCAGTCTCGCGCCAGGCGCTTAACCAACTAGACCACTGAGCCGGCATCCAACGGAGTTAATGTCTAACTTCAACGAATCCACGAAGTTGCGCCACCGTACACCATTGTCTTCAGTGAGCTGATATCTCACAACAGATCTGGTTGAACTCCACTAGGACGAAACGACCGTCCAGTGCTTCCAGGTTTTCCATGGTGGTCTAGCTTCAATGGATTCATGATTTCAACCTGTGAAATTTCTAAAATCTCCACACAATCCCTTCTGATATTTTTTAGTTCGTTATTTTCAGAAAGTTCCATAAATAAACTTTTTACTTGTTGATAATCATCAGTATGTTTCATCTAGAATCTTTTTTCTAAACTTTAGACTATTCAGGAGCGCAATTTGATAAATATAGTTAAATAAAGATGTCATTTATGTTCAAAGTGAAAAAAGTAGGTCTTAAACGTTCTGTTAAAGTCCTAGTAATCAGTCCTGGTAAAAGCCTATTGTGAGAGAAGACAAACCAACTTCTATCTGAGGAGGAAATCAGGAAAAGACGTTGGAAATGGATAGGACACAGATTGAGGAAATCATCAAACTGCCTCACAAGGCAAGCGCTAACTTGGTATCCTGAAGGGAAGTGGAAAAGTGGAAGGTCAAAGAACATACTACTTCAAGAAATAGAAGCAGATATGAAAAAGATGAACAGCAACTGGAAAGAGCTGGAAAGGATTGCCCAGGACAGGTTTGGATGGAGAATACTGGTAAGCGGCCTGTACTCCTCCACAGGGAGTAACGGGCGTAAGTATGTAAGTAATTTACTAAGTGTATATAGGCAATCAGGAATGATAATAATAGAGTAATCAAGCATTTAAGTGAAAATATATAAATATAGCTAATGAGATTGAATAAAAGTGAATTCATTAAAAAGTTTTTCTTTTTTTAAAAAAATCATACCATAGATTTTTCATAACAAAACTATTAAATATACTCTGAATTCATTTTAACAGTAAAAAAACTACTTTCATTGTTCTATTGGTTTCATAAAATTATTTCATAAGTAATCGTTCAAGTTTTATACCATTACTTACTTTTGTCTGTTACTCCAAATGAAGCATAGGCTGCCGACTAGAATTCTCCAACCTACTCTGTCCTAGGCCTTCCTTTCTAATTATTGTTCATTATTCTCATATCTGTCTTCATTTCTTGGTGTAATGTGTGCTTTGGTTTTCCTCTTCTCTGTTGACCCTGAGGTTTGCCAATGAGGGTGGCGTATCCTCCTTCGCAAGGGGTAACAGGCGTGAGTAAGTAGTTAAGGCTGAACTCTACACCATTTATAATACGCAAGAACACTAACATATAAAGTGTTCAACATAATAAATTAGCATAAATTACAAGAGTAGGCATTATAAATTTTTATATTATATCTTGTCATGTTTTTGTAAACTAACTAAGCCAACGTAGAAAAGAATTCTGAAAATGTAAAAATAAATATTGACATTTATTTCATTCAATAAACTATGTAATACATTAACTTAACAACAACAAAAGGAAAAATGTCAAATTTTCACTTATATCTCAACCAATAAGAAAAATAATCAAAAAAGAAACAAAAAAAAGATTATCGCTTTTTCAAACTGTTTTATTTTCTTCAGTAGTGCGTTTATCAGTTGTTGGTGTTGTTGTTTTGGTTGTTTTTCATTATGTTGCCAATTTTGTAAAAATGCTTCTTTGTAATAATCAATCGATAATAAGAGATATGTTTTTTTTTCCTTTAAAATGACTAAGCTACCTAATAAATCACTTGAACTTAATTGATCGCATTATGCTATTTAATTTTCTAATAACAATAGTTAAACAATAATATTAATACAGTATTCATTGTGTAAAACAACTAATTGTTTCAACTTTAAGGTTTTTAAAATGTCTCTAATAGAATTCATTAACGGTTAAAAACATTTTATTTACAAATGAATCTAAGTAAAACGATGGTAACAGTTTACAACCCGTTCAACGAATAGAATAAATATTTTTAAATCAGATTATTTTAGGTTGACTTGAGTTTATCACCTTAGGGATCTACGATTTACTATTTAAACTTATAATAATGTAATATGCACCTAAACAGTATGGAGGTTTAAATTGTCAAGAGTGAATAAACCTCCATTTCTAACTTGGGCTGATAATCCAATTGCTTATGTGATATAACTAAGCATAAGAGAATGAATGAAAAGATTGTGGATAACAATTTGTATTTATGCCTAAAAGAGTCAAACTATATCTTAGTACACTGATTTTTAAAGTTTTTATTTACACTGGTTAACAGTTGAATATTGATTCACTTAGCATCATTTCCCACTGATCAGTCAATAACACAACTTATAAGCTATATCTAACATTCATAAACGGCTAGTTAAGCTATATGCTTGGCCCTTTCTAAGAGCGTTTGGTTCAATTTTAGCAATACCGAAGCAAAAGAGAATCTTGATTCATTCTTTCCACACGAGGGTTAGACGAATCTGTACTGAGGATACAATCGATGTCGGACTTGATAAATTATGGCAGATATTGATCAACAGTGGACATCCACTTAGATTCATTGTGATAAAGTTTCAACCAAAACAACAACGTGAAAGAGTATCCATAGAAAAAAGAAGATTTTCTTCATGAACATTCAGTTTAAAGGAGATATTGAGGCAGAAATTCTGAAAACCGGGTTATTGAAATCTCTGTAAAAAGCATTCTATTCGTTTAAACTTTTCGTTATCTTTTCTGGTGATCCTATGATTTATAGTTATATGAAGCTCCCACTTGGGCCAAATCAATGTGAATCTATCGGTTTGTTTGCACATATGCAGAAGGTTATATTGGCCGCACAAAGCGAGCTTTTTCGAAACAGTCCTTTGAAAATTACTCTGACTGGTTTTCAAAAGGACTAAAAAAGTCAGTCAAAAGTTCAATCTGGGAGCATCTAGTTAATTCTTGTTACTTCGCTTCACTAGAACCTTCCTTCAAATTCATATATATAGTGAGAAGAGTCGGTTAAAGAGGAATGCAAATGAAAACGTATGTACAGCTGAAGTTATAGCTATCCACTAGTTCGAGCCTAGCTTTTGCGTACGAAAAAAGTATGTTTAGTACCTTATTCTTCTACGGTCTTGAGCTTCCTTTTCTATCTTTCATAGTCTGACGTTTTTTATTGTTTTTACTCCTTTTCAATAGTTTTCACAACTATTAATTGATAGCTTTAGCATATTTTGTTCTTAATAGGTATCAAGTGGACAATTATCCTCACATTAACATTTCTCACTGGTCAGTCATCACATAACTTCCTTTCAATTTTTGATTTTCAAAAGTAAATCATGATAACATACCATTTCAGGTATTCTTCGATGATATAACGGGTCTTTTTCGTTATTTGAAAATGTGACAAAATAACCAATCGAAACAACCTTTAACTATTTACTAAAATAAATCTCATGGACTAAATATTGGAAACTTGATGAAGTTGAAGATCTGTTTCTACTCAATATGAGGATTCTCAACGGTATGCTCTCACGATTGTACACGTAAGTAAACTCAAACTTTTCAGATCTGATCCATACGTTTAAGACTACAGCATGTATACAGTGATTTTATTGCAGATAATCCACAAAGTGTTTGAAGGTCATGAAAGTGTTTGTGTATATTTGAAAAGTAAACTTGCCGATTCGAAACAGTGTTATGTTTAACAATGTATTGAAATTACTTGTCAGATTTATCAGCCTAAATTTATGCATGAAAAATGTCGTATTTCATCACAGATTTTTTATCCCTCATGACTTTTGGGAAATGTTTGACCAAAAATTCAGGGCAGTTTCAAATGTGGAAGGTGTGAGAGAATGCCAATGATCTATAAAGACGGTACTATGTAATACGCTTAAAGATCATAGACTATAAATATAAAAAATATCATGCATTGTAAATAGAGAAATAAATGTGTAGGACAGTTCATCTTTATATAACAGACTAAACATTAAGCAGAAGCTTTAAGAATTATATTATCCATAGTTCAAAGGGTTTCATCTGATGGCATCAGAATAATATATAACCGATGCTAAAGTTAATCAAAAGATAAGTCATAAGTTCTTCAAAGTGAATGTTATATGCATTGTACAAAAGTTATAAGTAGATAGGAAAACCAGACTAAAACAAACCGACAAGCTATTAAACATATATGATATAATTTCAATGGTTAAGATCATCATTCAGTTGAAGCTAGAGCACCATGGAAAACCTGGAAGCACTGGACGGCCGTTTCGTTCTATTATGGGACTCCTCAGCAGTGCGCATCTACGACCATGACTCATGATCTTAACCATTGAAATTACTACAATCTCCACAAAACCCTTTCTGATAATATATGATATAATTTATGTAACATTGCTGTGAGTTCAATAATTTTTAAAGTAAGTTTGAACTATAAATAATGAATAGAAATATTAGATTTTCCAACGTTTCATGACTTAGTGTAAGCCACTTCTTTTGTTCTTTGAAGAAGTGGTTTACATTGAGTCACAAAACGTCAGAAAATCTAATTCTTCTATTCATAGGGATATTAAAAATATATTACTTTTTATTTATAACAATCTACCCAATGGCCAATTTATTTGAAATTATCAAGTCAAACCTTGATAATCATACCTAAGTTTGAATTAGTTTCAGTCGACAACTGAAACCTATAGAAGAAAATATTGAATGTAATGATATTTTTAAATTTGAAACTGTTTGGGTATGCAATCTATGAACTTAGTTAGTAATTGACATATGAATGTCAAGATAATGTATGTAGCATTTAACTGTACAACTTCTGAATTAAAATTATTCTATCATAGTTGCGAATATCAAATAATTATTGATTTTTGTATTATAAGGTTATTTTGAAGGACATTTTTGAGCTTGTCAAAAGATGACTTCTTAAAAGTTTACGTAGGTTACATCCGTGATTTACCAGTATTCTTTTATATTAATGGTTCACGAATGGAGTATTGATTACAAGAAAGTTTATTTAAGATTAAATACAGTTTATTGATCTGTAAATTAATATTAATAAATGAATCCTACAGGTCGTTAATAACTCTCAAAATAGCTCATTGGTAACATCACAAAATTTGATGCTGGATGAAGTTGATTAAGATCCCGTGGTGAATGTTATTTCCTTTAAAATTGTAGATAACCGCTTTCTGGGGATTGAAAACTTGGAGAAAAATTCAAGTTCAAACTATTCTACCCGTTAACATCAAACACCTAACATTCAACTGTCATCACATTCATTAGATATGTGATCACAATACCATATAGAAAGATAGATAAAAGAATAAATTCAGCTTCAAATTGATTCTTTTTCACTTACTGATATAATTGTCCAATGTATCTGTTTATTCAGAATTACATTAATATGTCAAATAACTGTAAGGGATTATCAACAGAAGTAATGTTTATCAATTCGAGACTCCATTTCAAGGAGTATATGAGTTACTTTATGTTTACAAATGTATTTTTAGACAGGTTCCTGAAAAAAAATTGGATCTAGATTTATAGGATTTAGCCAGATGTTACTCTTCGTGTAAATATCTTAATCAGTCATACGAGAACTTAACTCGTGTACAAAATCCTTTTTTTTTCCTAAATCTTATAATTATCTACCTTTATATGTCTAATATTTCTTACATCACTACGTGATTACAAGAGTAATTTAATTCAAGATATACAAATAGATCGACCAAATCGCAAACGGATCTAAAAAACAAAACAAACATCAATATTTTTGATTATTTTATTTCTATGCGTATTAATACCCAGGGTAATATAAACACAATTCATAATTAAATATAAGATAAAAGAAAGACTAAACAGATTATAGAAAATACTAATATTTCATATGTAGTTTTCTTTTATGTTTCAATAGTAAAGATTATTTCAAAGGTATATACTTTATAAATAACTTATGTAGTAAGTAAATGTTTCTTACATCAAGACAATAGAATACACAATTGATTTTCCATCTACTATCTTACAATGAATTCAGTTATGGAAAATAAAAAAAACAAATTAAGAGTTAATGTCAACTATGAAAAACAAAAATCAAAGTATCCCTATTAAATGTTATATGTTGCTTTCCAAAAAATATATATATTCATATTTATAAATAACATCATTGTGAAACTGATGTGAACAGGGAAACAAGAAGCCTTGACAAACTACGAAAGCTATTTTTCGGGATGTTATTTTAGTTAATTCAAAACTTGTAAAATATTAACATTTATTTTTGTCCCTGGTCTATTCTACAGGACATAGGCTTTCGTTTGATGTATGATTCACTGCCATAGACCTTTTTGTTCCAAAGCTATTGTAATGTAAACATTATATTCTGCACCCTACTTTCTACATATTAATCCACAGTTTTGGATATAATTGTATTTTCCTAATTATTGTACGTTGTAGTTGGGTTAGTCATCTATTTATTCATTTGTCTTTTTACACTGATCTGAAACTGAGAAATTGGGAATAGATCGAGTAGTGTTCCAGTTGACTTGTCTTCTCTCACTCGAATGCTTGTCAGCCAATCAGGTGATAGAATAGTTTTCTTCTCTCTACTCCACTTCGAACTCACGCATATTAGCCTCAAGGTTAGGCCGGTCAGCCTATCGCGTCAAGGTCTTAATCTAGATTAGATAAGTTAACCTCAGCACCAAAAGTGGGTAAACAGATAAAGGACGAAACAGAAACGCTTGTTTGAAAGCACCATTCAATTTGTAATGTTAGTTACTATGTTAAGCCAATATAACTTATTTTGGCTTATGGATAGTCCAATCTATTCATTCATCCTGAGTTACGTTTTTATCTTGTTAATTAATCGCTTATCAATCCTGACTGTTTTTTTGTGAGCATGTCTGTAACTTATTTTTGTTTGCCTATAAATATTGATTAAAGCTTGGTTAAGTGGAGTTGGCTCACATGTCTTCCCCACCTCACACCGTTTTGTTTCGCTTCTCTCTTTCTTCTTCGTTTCATTCGCTGCGATTCTCTTATTCGTAGAGTATGCAGAAGTAACACTGAAACGCCACGCTCGAAACCAGAAATATATATACATATATTTTTTCTGGTTAGCGTTTTTTTAGAGAGTTAGTTTTCTACAGGATGGGGACGCTAACCCCATGCCCAACCCTCCTCCTTTATCCGGGCTTGGGACCGGCAGTAACTCTAGGAGAGCTACAGTCGTGTTAGTAAAGCAGAGAGATCAGTCAAAGACAAAGGAGGAAGACCGTTCACTGAGATTTAGCAACAGCGGAACAGATGGGCAGAGTACTTCGAGGAACTCCTGAATAGGCCGGCTCCAATGAATCCACAGGACATCGAAGCAAAATACACAGATCTTCCTATAGATGTCAATCCACCAACGACGGAAGAAATCAGAATGGCCATCAGACAAATCAAGAGCGGGAAAGCAGAAGGACCCAACAATATACCAGCTGAAGCACTGAAGTCAGCCATCGAAGTAATTACAAAGATGACTCACCTTCTATTCAAGGAGATCTGGGAAGAGGAACAAGTGCCGATGGACTGGAAGGAAGGACATCTCATCAAGATTCCAAAGAAAGGATACCTGAGCAAATGTGAAGAATACAGAGGCATCACATTACTGTCAATACCAGGAAAAGTCTTTAACAGAGTGTTACTGAACAGGATGAAAGACGCAGTAGATGCCCAACTTCGAGATCAACAAGCTGGATTCCGTAAAGACCGGTCGTGCACAGACCAAATTACGACACTACGGATCATCGTCGAACAATCATTTGAGTGGAACTCGTCATTATACATCAACTTCATTGATTATGAGAAGGCATTTGACAGTGTAGATGGGAGGACGTTATGGAAAATTCTTCGACACTACGGAGTTCCTGAGAAGATTGTCAATATTATCCGGAACTGATACGACGCACTACAGTGCAAAGTAGTGCATGGAGGACAGCTGACAGATGCATTCCAAGTGAGGACCGGAGTAAGACAAGGCTGTCTACTCTCTCCCTTCCTCTTTCTTCTGGTGGTCGACTGGATTATGAAGACTTCGACATCTGAGGGAAAACACGGCATACAATGGACAGTTCAGAACCAACTAGACGATTCGGACTTTGCAGATGACCTAGCCCTCCTATCCAATACACACGAACAAATGCAGACAAAGACAGCCAGCATAGCAGCAGTCTCTGCATCAGTAGGCCTCAACATACACAAAGGGAAAACCAAGGTCCCCAAACACAACACGGAGAACAGCAGTCCAATCACTCTTGATGGCGAAACTCTGGAAGATGTGGAATCCTTCACATACCTGGGAAGCATCGTCGACAAACAAGGAGGTTCAGATGCAGACGTCAAGGCGAGGATTGGCAAAGCAAGGACATCATTCCTTCAATTAAAGAATATATGGAACTCAAAACAACTTTCAACCAACATCAAAGTCAGAATCTTCAATACGAACATCAAGACAGTTCTACTGTACGGAGCTGAAACTTGGAGAACTACAACAACCACTATCAAGTAGGTACAAGTATTTATCAATAGCTGTCTACGCAAGATACTCAACATCCATTGGCCGGATACCATCTGCAACAGCCTTTTGTGGGAGAGAACCAACCAGCTTCCAGCAGAAGAGGAAATTAGGAAAAGACGATGGAAATGGATAGGACATACATTGAGGAAATCATCAAACTGCATTACGAGGCAAGCGCTAACTTGGAATCCTGAAGGGAAGTGGAATAGAGGAAGGCCAAAGAACACATTACGTCGGGAAATAGAAGCAGATATGAAAAGGATGAATAACAAGTGGAAATAGCTTGAAAGGATGTCCCAGGACAGGGTTGGATGGAGAATGCTGGTGAGCGGCCTATGCTCCTTCACGAGGAGTAACCGGCGAAAGTATATATATATATATATATATTGCAAATCCATTCTCGTATTTGACTTATTTAATTCCGTTATTCACTAACTCCAGGTTACGTCGACAATTGTATATGAGAATTGGAGATATATATATTTCGACATGTATATCCCAATAGCGATCAATCATGCGATCCAAATGGAGTCAGATTCCGGTCCACTAAACCCTGTAATGACATTCTTTTGCTGTAAACTAATAAGAAGAATAATCGTTTCATAAAATAAATCTATAAGTTGAGTTATTGACACAATTATAAATTTAGAAGCCATGAATCCCTTTAACCAGCCTAAATGAAATTAACTAACGATATTTTGAGACAGACTGGTGTTTGACTCAGTAATTCAAAAGTATTGTGTTCATACTGAAACTTTAAGAATCTGGATTCGATCTCATGAATATTCACTGTTCAAGAGTCTAAAACTAGTATAAATTATCTGTTCAGTGCTTTCTACTTATCAGTAATTCAATATTTACGTCGATTTGTGATGAAACATTTTTATAGCTTTAAAATTCATTAGAAAAAATGGTTAAAAGATAAGATTTTATTGTTCATAATTTTCACTATAATTAGATCAATTAGTTTCTAGGGTAGCCTGAAGATTTGTATCGTTTTACTTTAACACTGCTTAACAATATGTATGCACAACACTACATAAGGGAAAATTTGAAATTTTCATGTCATTTTTAATGTGACTTATTAAAGTTGCTAATTTCAAATGTAATGGTCCAAGATGTGAAAAAACACTGAATTCTGAATGTACACTGATGTGAATTTTTTCGGGAACAAAAATATTATGATAAATTTTTAACTTCAGATTAAAATGAAATCATCATAGAATTATGTAACCTAAAGAAAAATATGATTCAAGTTAGGATAGTAGATTAAAGTAATTATTTTAATATATTTATAATCAGACAGGGGTTTTGTGGATATAATAGTAATTTAATAGTTGAGATCATGAGTTAATTGAATCTAGACCACCACGAAAAACCTCGAAACACCGGACGACTGTTCCCTCCTAGTATGGGACTACACAGTAGTGTGCATCCACGATCCCGCCCCCCGTGAGCTTCGAACTCATGACCTATCAGTCTCGTACGCGACCGCTTAATTTCCAGATCACTGAGCCAACCGGCATCCAACGGTGTTAATGTCTAACTTCAACCAATCCACGAAGTTGCTCCACCGTCCACCATTGTCATCAGTGAGTTACTATCTTACAACAGATCCACTTGAACTTCACTGGTCACAACTTCTCACTAGAACTTCATGAAATACCTCTTGGAGACCGTCATTAGTGAGCATATAATAATTATATTGAGAGGGATTTTATGGATACACAAAATGGCCGTCCAATGCTTCTAGGTTTTCCGTGATGGTCTGACTTTAATTGATTGATAAACAATCACAATAAAACTGTATTCAAACAAAAGTGGAATGTTAAATAACTGACTATTATATGACATTGTTTAAATAAAGATGTTTATTGATTTTGAAATAACTGAAGATGAAATTCTTTAATGTTTCACTGTATATTAAATCGAGTTATGTAAATACATCTATTCACATACTTAATAATGTGTAATAGGTATACAAATAACAAATGATAAAATAAAATATTATCTAACAATGTTATTTTTATGTTTCTATCATAACTACAAAGAAATATGTCATTTAATTAGTGGGATTAATGTTAGGAATGTTTATTGATTAAACGTTTTCTATTTTTGTTTCTATCATATTTCAGGATTTGTAATATAATAAAAAAAAATAACAATAAAGTAAATTGCAAATTTTCCCATAATGAACATTTTTTTGTTATTGCAAAAATGAAAAGTGGTTAACAGTGGAATCTATGATTCGCATTTCGTTCTATTTGAGGCTCGTCAGTTGGATGTACCTACATCTCAGAGTTGATGCTGACTATTTTGTTAATATTTTGTCTAGAAAACAAATACTGTAAAACGTATTTGTTTCATAGTATCTGAACGATTAGAATATAATTGGCTTAGTTTACAGAAGAAAAAAACGTGTTTGGGCACATCATTATTCGTTACAGTTAAAATATTTAAACTTTAATAGAGGGTTATGTAATTAGACAAAATTATCTTAGATATATAAAACAATCTATTATTTTCTGCAATGAATATAATTAAACCGAAATTTGTCAATCATTCGTAATATCATGAGAACAAAAACAGATATGGATTATTTTTGGGGAACTTGAAAATACAGTAAGACTAAATTCACTCAATGTTGTTTGCTTGTATATCTTCCCATTGTTGTTTAGGACTGTAAGTGATCAGTCTCTTATTGGCATATATGCATACTATGCGTATTGCCTTACGTCACAAGCATTATAAACAAAGATGGGAGGTGGCTAGCAATGGAAATCAGGATGAGTGTTATCCACTCAGAGATGGCGTTTGAAACGAACGGCACTGGATTCGAGTCCTGGAGTGGACATCAAATCTGAGATTCAGGTACATCCAACTGACGAGTCCCAAATAGGACGAAATTTGTGTCCTGAATTCCACTGCTAGATACTATCCATTTTTGTTTATTGTGCACTAAGATTAGTTTTATGTTGTTACATCAAGAATAACCGCAAAAATAGATCTAAATCGTTCAGTTAACTTTCTTTTCGGCTACTTTCTCTTTATAAATTACCTATGATGTTATTATTTCTAATATTATTGTGACATTTGTTTTAGCTACGATTTGATTTAATCTAATAAATTACTTATTAAATATTTCAATCTTTACAAATATGTATATTACTGAAAATTTTAAATACATAACTTGTAATATTAAAATGCCTTTTCTTTGAACTTGGCTATTACTTTTGATTATGACGACACTAACTACGCAAACAATGAAAAACCGAGAAAAAGCTTGAAAATATAAAATATGCTGTTTTAGATACCAGTATCAGTAAGGTAGAATCCAATTTATAAGTTGTTTGTAACTCACACGGACATGTGTATATTAATTATGGCAAAGTTTCCATCTATTTATAAAGTTCCTTATTACGTAAGAATTGAAACCATAACACAGGATACAAGATAAATATTTCATGTATGAAGTGTTCTGATAATTAGACCGTGAAACATGTATATGAGAGAAAAAACAAACTGATAGTAGGGGGTGAAAAAAGATAAAAGAAGAGAGAGTATGGGAAATAATAATATATAAAATCATTTATTAAGGCCAAGGGAGAGATAAGGATGTTATGAATTTCTTATGAACATAAAGATTGGGTTGTTGGCTCGAATTCCTATAGCTTCTGCTATGTGTAAGAGATGAGATCGAACAGCATAAGAAAAACTAGTAGGAATACGATACTGACTTACGACTGTTACTCCCGATGGAGCATAGGCAGCCAACCAGCATTCTCCAACCTACTCTGTCCTAGGCCTTCCTTTCTAGTTCTATCCAATTCTTGTTCATTATTCTCATGTCTATCTCCATTTCCCGGCGTAATGTATTCTTTGGTCTTCCTCTCCCCCTTCGACCTTGAGGATTCCATGTGAAGGCTTGTCTTGTGACGCAGTTGGGTCCTTTCCTCAATGGGTGTTCTATCCACTTCCAGCGCTTCTTCCTGATTTCTTCCTCCACTGGGATCTGCTTTGTTCTATCCCATAGTAGGTTGTTGCTAATAGTGTCCGGTCAACGGATCCGAAGTATTTTGCGTAGACAACTGTTAATAAACACGCGTATCTTCTGGATGATGGCTTTCGTAGTTCTCTAGGTCTCCGCCCCATACAGTAGAACTGAGTTGACATTTGTATTGAAAATTCTGACCTTGGTGTTGGTTGACAGACAGTTGTTTTGACTTCCAGATGTTCTTCAGTTGTAAATATGCTGCTGTTGCTTTGCCGATCCGCGCATTCACATCTGCATCAGATCCACCGTGTTCATCGGTGATGCTGCCCAAATATGTAAAGGTTTGTACATCTTCCAAATCTTCTCCGTCAACTGTGATTGGATTGGTGCATGCTGTGTTGTATCGGAGAATCTTGCTTTTCCCTTTGTGTATATTGAGACCTACTGCTGCTGAGGCTGCTGCTACACTGGTCGTCTTCTCCTGCATTCGGTGTTGCGTTTGCGATAGAAGGGCGAGATCATCTGCGAAGTGTAGGTCGTCCGGCTGCATCCTAGATGTCCACTGTATCTCGTGCTTCCCTTCAGATGTTGACGTCTTCATGTTCTAGTCGATCACCAGGATAAGGAGAAAGGGTGAGAGTAAGCAACCTTGCCTGACACCGGTCCTTACTTCGAACGACTTTGTCAACTGTCCTCCATGCACGATTTTGCAGTTTAATCCATCATAGGAATTCTGTATGATATTGACTATCTTCTGAGGCAGGCCGTAGTGTCTAAGAAGCTTCCATTGTGTTGTTCTGTACACTCTGTCAAATTCTTTTTCGTAGTCAATGAAGTTGATGTAGAGCGATAAATACTGGGAGTTATTAGTTGAAAATCATGATAGATCATTGTTTTCATTTTGATTGGTTCATTTTTATAAGTATTTGATTTGCAATCAGATCTCTGTAATCTCCTACATGCATATGATTTTGTTGTTAACTGAATCATTGTACACAACTTGTTATTATCTGTTTCAGTCTGTCACGATTCCATAATACAATTCGACTCTGCTGACGTTAAATTCGTTGTTAACTAGTTTACTTCATTACTATTCGGAAATTATTATGTTATTACATGATGTAAAAATACAGTATTTACTGATATTCCTTCGAACACCAGATCACTAACGATTTACTATTTATGCACTGAGTTAAGCTTTTATCTTACTAATCTGCATACTAAGAATAATGTTTTGTATGTAAGTAAATGATCTCAATAAAAAAGATTTGTTTTTCCAGTATGTGCTGAATTTTATTATGATCACAGATCGATCAACGTTAGAGTTTCATACTAGGACGCAACAACCATCAAGTGTTTCTAGACATTTAGTGGTTCATTAACTTATATTACTTTATAATCTCAACAAAATAAGCTCTGAAACCTAAAATATAAACACTATGATATCTATGCAGTCGACACTGTGTTTTCAAGATCTAATTTAATCTTCTAAAAACGTTTTTAGCCTCATTTGTGTTTTAAGGGTGTTCGAAACCTATAGTGAGACCTGATACTAAATTTAATCTTAAAATCATCAAAATTTAATTCTCCATAGGAATGTACATAAATAAATTCTAATAACTCCCTAGTTAGCCTTAAAATCTTATATGCCATTTAAGTTAGTAACCTTATACAATCACTTTTTCGTGTTCTTCATTTCGCGAAACGTTTACATGTTACTAAAAAAACTGATCTCCATGAAAATTATCGGCTTGACATATTCATAACAACTTGACGTGAACGTAAGTGTTTGAAATTAACTACCCATATCTCCCTGCTGATTATCGTCTAGCGTAGCGAATAGGTCACCTAAATCATATTAGTTGTTATCATCTAGTGATATCTTATCATTTTGCACTGTAATTTGACTAAATTTTTCCAAGTCACTTTAACAGTTGAAACTACAATAAATTTCGATAATGCAATAAGACTGGTCATAAGGTTGACATCAAATCAGCATTTGTAGTTTTATACAAAAACCTTCAAGGACGCATACAAAGATTTATTGAAGCCTTGGCTATACGCAAACTTAAACCTCCTTTGTGAGTTCAAAAACAGTTTGTCCTTACCCTTAACCTACCCTAGTAATACTGATTTATTATCCAGAGTGATTATCACATTGTTTTTGTGTACTTTATTTTTAGTCTTTGTTGCGGCTTACCTTTATTCTGTTTAGTTGACCTTTTAATTGTCATATAAAAATGTCTTAACAAGTATAATATGTGTGATCAGATTGTTCGAAATGTATTGCGCCAATACATCACATAATTCTGATAAACTTCGTCTTCTCATTGCATTATCGAAATTTATCAAAGGGACTAATTGTTTTAAAAAAAAGTTGAAACTACAGTTAAAACGAATTTATCTTTGTATAAGATTATATAATATAATTGGTACATTCTTCAAGGTAGAGATTCTTTATCTCTCGTGATATTGTCATGTTAAATAGATATTCACCATGTTTACAGCTAAAAATATGATCTGCGCAACGCTGACTTTATTAATAATCTATTATATTAGAAAAAATACAACAATTATAACAAAAAAACCAATTTCAGTAGAACGATCCCGATTAAATTTATTTTGATCGGTCCTTATCAGCTACTTATAATTTGTAATAATTCAAAATCAAAAATTACTAAGCAGGATTGAATAGATTCATAGAAATCGATTTCGTTAGAAACTATTATTATTATTCGCTTGGTATTGTTTGGTTTGTATCTTCCCATTGAGGTCTTTTTTTAAGACTGGCGTTGATCAGTCTGTTATTGGCATATGTGCATACTGTGCGTATGCTTCTATATTACCTTAATTCACAAGCTTCTTGTAAACACTGATGGATAGTGGCTAGTAACTGATCTTCAAGCATTTTATTTCATTCTTAGTCAACTTTAGCCTTCAATATGTTTTGATCGTTTAATACCATTGATATTGTAGAATATTCTTCTGAAGTGGATTAACATTTACAAGATTTTCATTTGATTATGTTATTATACAATGTTAATTTATTTACACTAACATCCGACCAAATTCATCTCTGTATGAAGCATTCAGTCTACTTTATAATTTTAACATTTGAAACAATATACGTTAGTTGTTTAACTAACGAGAACCTAATGTAAAATCAAAATGGATTAAAGTTATTCCGTTCAAATTACTTTTTTTCCAAATCGATAACAAGAATAAGATATATGTGACAAGTATAAGAACTACATAGATAAGGTGATTTAGTCACATTTTCATTAATTCTTAACAGAACCCTTGTTTAGATGGTGGTTGGAGGTAGTCGACAGGAAACCCTGGACCCGGGTTTCGTGCTACTTGGCACTCGTCAGCAAGGTATACCTGTAATCTTGAGGGAACTGGTGCTCTCTGACGGATTTGATCCCGTGTCACCCAGCTTCACAGTCAGAGACGTTACCACTGAGCTATCCGGGACGCAATGTCGAATCACCTGAAATGGTGGCCACATTGCAACATGGTCGATAGCATTCGATCTGCCTTAAGAAGGACTTGACACACATGACATTGATCACCACCCAATGATCAATCAATTGTGACAACTCTTGTTTAATTATCATTATTAATGAGAAATAACTATTAGGAATGTATTCATATCTTACATTTATAATGTTTCACTACAAAAAATCAATAAATGAAGTTTTAAAGAAAACCTCCTTTTCCAAGTGTTCATGGTGACAGTTAATCAATATTTCATAATAATAGTAAAGTGTGTATAAACTATTGAATGAATGTTATCTCAAGTATTTTTTTTCCCACCAACATTGTTTCATCTACATTTGTGAATGTAAAAATATTTCTGTCAAAATCTGGGGATATATTATTTGAATAAATCACTAAAATACTTTCGTTCGGTTCTTTATTTTCATTTTGACAAGAAAATATTATCACTATGAGTTTTCTTGCATTTGTTCAATATTTGATAGCTAGATTTTGTAACTAAAGCATTTTAAGGAATTATTGATCAAAACTTGTTTTATATAAAAGTGGAATCAGTAGGTAATTTATTTAATAGTTAAGTGCTTTTTGTGATTGTTTGGATAGCATCAATGCAAATTCTTGTGTACATGGGGCATTTTATTCTTCATGTCCGGAGTATAACAGAGGCTCATCTGAAGCTAGTCGTTGTTGTCCAACTTGCGTCCAATGTGTTTCACCGATTCCAAGCACCTCTAGATTGTATCTCCTCATTTCTGCAGCAATTTGGAAGACTCTCCCAGTCTCCCACATTGTACGAGTATTCCATGTACCTAAATAAATGGTTGCTCTGGTTGTCAGAAGGGGCATCGGTTTCGTGACTTCCGAAGGAACTCGGCTTTCATCATGATGCGTCATAGTTCTTCTAAATGAAGACCTACTAACTCCCAGGGCAGAGTTTAAGTGGTTTGAGTAATTTTTTCTGGTTAGCGTTTTATTTTGTGAGTTAGTTCTCTACGGGATGTGGTCTCTAACCCCATGCCCAACCCTCCTCCTTTATCCGGGCTTGGGACCTGCAGTAGCCCCAGAAGGGCTGTAGGCAGCTATATAATAGTTAAAGTATTATCATCTGCTAACTAGTGACTGACTTCAAGAGATACTCCTGAAGTTCTGGTGAGAAGCCGTTACCAGTGGAGTTCAACCAGGTCTGTTGTGAGATATCAGCTCACTGAAGACAATGGTGTACGGTGGCGCAACTTCGTGGATTCGTTGAAGTTAGACATTAACTCCGTTGGATGCCGGCTCAGTGGTCTAGTTGGTTAAGCGCCTGGCGCGAGACTGATAGGTCCTGGGTTCGGATCTCGCGAGGAGCGGGATCGTGGATGCGCACTGCTGAGGAGTCCCATACTAGGACGAAATGGCCGTCCAGTGCTTCCAGGTTTTCCATGGTGGTCTAGCTTCAATGGATTCATGATTTCAACCAGTGAAGTTAAAGTATTCTTAAATGTCTATAAACTAAAAGTTATCCCACTGAGTATAAGTTTTTCAATAATAACCTTTTGATACGACGGAATAAGATAACATTATTTAGGTAAATATTTTTTAAGTCAGTAATGTTTAAAGGTCAATTCAAAATAAACTTTGTTCTGAACTCTTGTTCAGTGTTACAATCTTATTACTTTTATTAACTTAGTTAAACTATGTTTGATGTGCTTTTTACAGTAACTCAATTTTTTCCCCATTTGTCATTATTGTATGTGAAATTTGGTATATAAACGATCATGTTATGGTCAAAGTTTGATGTGAATTTAGATATGATTTTGAGATATGCTTAAAGATGTGTTTTTTGAGGAGTCAATACATTATCGCATCAGTCTATCGAGTTCTCACCTTGCATCGCGTGAATTTTAGAAGTCCCTGTTTTCCAGTATAAGCAGTGGGATCGAAGAATTGCAGTGACTACTGATGATTAAGTAAAAGGATTAAGACTGTAACCTCAACGGAGTCGACATGTATATAATGGCGACGACTTCCCAAGTATAAGAGTTGGCTACCAGTCGCAACAGTGCTAACGAAACCAATTTTCCAGTTAAAAACCTCTACAACGTGTTGTCATACGAATCACTAATTGTCAATCCTATAGGAATCATCTTTTGACTCCAAAACAGCAATGGTAGCATATATAACTGTTACGCTGCATTAAATTTCACAGTATGAATTAATTCCCTTAAGAGTGTAAACGTTCTTAGCTAACAAGTGTCACGTAACACAAAGCCTTGACCTTGGACTACCTACCAATTAATGATAACCACTTAAAATACAACACAAGGAATGAATCACTGTTGATAAACTGGATAAGATTCAAGAAAGAATGAACAAGAAGTCAACAATCAATACCAGCCGAACAAGGCAGAAGAAGCCAAGGGACAAGCTGAATACACAGAAGTAAACAAGCAAGTGAAGAGGAGCATCAGAACTGACAAGTATCAATATGCGAAAGATTTAGCGATGACGGTGGAAATGGCTGCAAGAGAAGGAAACATGAGACAACTGTATGACACAACAAAGAAACTCTCGTTCATTTGAATATGTTATATATATTAGATGAAGTAGTATCTAAGTGAATCCCACGCATAATAGTGGTGAAATTCTGTAAAAATTCATAAAAACCACTAGATACTATTTCAAAAAACAACGATCTTCATTCAAGTTGTTTCAAGTTCATATGAATTGAATACATTACGGAACATTGTGGAACAATCAGTTGAATGGAATTCATCACTCTACATCAAATTCATTGACTACGAAAAAGAATTTGACAGAGTGTACAGAACAACACAATGGAAGCTTCTTAGACACTACGGCCTGCCTCAGAAGATAGTCAATATCATACAGAATTCCTATGATGGATTAAACTGCAAAATCGTTCATGGAGGACAGTTGACAAAGTCGTTCGAAGTAAAGACCGGTGTCAGGCAAGGTTGCTTACTCTCACCCTTTCTCCTTATCCTGGTGATCGACTAGAACATGAAGACGTCAACATCTGAAGGGAAGCACGAGATACAGTGGACATCTAGGATGCAGCCGGACGACCTACACTTCGCAGATGATCTCGCCCTTCTATCGCAAACGCAACACCGAATGCAGGAGAAGACGACCAGTGTAGCAGCAGCCTCAGCAGCAGTAGGTCTCAATATACACAAAGGGAAAAGCAAGATTCTCCGATACAACACAGCATGCACCAATCCAATCACAGTTGACGGAGAAGATTTGGAAGATGTACAAACCTTTACATATTTGGGCAGCATCACCGATGAACACGGTGGATCTGATGCAGATGTGAATGCGCGGATCGGCAAAGCAACAGCAGCATATTTACAACTGAAGAACATCTGGAAGTCAAAACAACTGTCTGTCAACCAACACCAAGGTCAGAATTTTCAATACAAATGTCAACTCAGTTCTACTGTATGGGGCGGAGACCTAGAGAACTACGAAAGCCATCATCCAGAAGATACGCGTGTTTATTAACAGTTGTCTACGCAAAATACTTCGGATCCGTTGACCGGACACTATTAGCAACAACCTACTATGGGATAGAACAAAGCAGATCCCAGTGGAGGAAGAAATCAGGAAGAAGCGCTGGAAGTGGATAGGACACCCATTGAGGAAAGGACCCAACTGCGTCACAAGACAAGCCTTCACATGGAATCCTCAAGGCTGAAGGAGGAGAGGAAGACCGAAGAACACATTACACCAGGAAATGGAGATAGACATGAGAATAATGAACAAGAATTGGATAGAACTAGAAAGGAAGGTCTAGGACAGAGTAGGTTGGAGAATGCTGGTTGGCTGCCTATGCTCCATTGGGAGTAACTGTCATAAGTAAGTTTGTTTGTTTTTGGCTTATTCAAATTAAATAATGAATATACGAGTAAATGGAAAAGAAATTCATTGTATTATTAGATAAGTGAATTTTACGCATAAATGTCGCTTGTGACATTTTGAGATTCGATACTATTTTACAGTAGGAGAATAACTTCAATTCAAGTACCTAATATTCAAACATTATAAAAATTGGCTTATCATTCTGAGTATAGTTATTTAATAAAGAATAGTTAGCTCAGATCAAATGTGTTAAAACATAACAATAAACGAACACTTTTATCCATTTTTTCTTTTAAAAAGAGTTCTTTACATTATATTGTTACTTTAAAATACTAAATGGTTTGTTTTTATATAGGCACTAAGTAGTTACATTATCATATCAAAATTTGATATGATGGGAAGAAAAATCAAAATTAGATTGATTTAATCATTGTTCAACATTACTTCCGCTTCCCGTCAGATTCCAACTTAGCGCTTGCTTCATGATACAGCTTAGTGATTTCTTCAATGTATGTCCTATCCATTTCCATCGTCTTTTCTTAATTTCCTCTCCAGATGGAAGCTGGTATGTTCTTTTCCACAGTTGGTTGTTTCTGATGTTATGCGGCCAATGAATGTTGATTATCTTACGTACACAACTATTTATAAATAATTGTACCTTCTTAATGATGGTTACATGATTTGTTATAGCTAATTTCATCCTAAATATTAATCAAAAAATGGGTGTATGAATCAATATATAAATGAGTGTATTTTTGACTAAAGTCGTTGTGATCGTCGTGTTTCGGCGGTTAATAAATCTTCACTTATATTAGTTTTTGTGTTCTTTACTTTCATATCATGAGGAATGCAGAGGTCTTTCGTTTCAAGTATAACTGGGTAAACATTTCCAACACAATAATCAACGACGACCAAATATAACAAGTAGCGTTCAATCCAACAAGATATATCAAATGTAATCTGTTTTCAAACAAAATCAATTCCTTAAATATATAAGATCGAATATATACTAATTAATTTAATAATTTTTAAATTCAATAAAAGAATTACTATAAGCTTTAAGATTATTAATTCTGATATAAATAGTTTCGAAAACTTCTTACTCTCTTGTCGTTGCTTTTTATTTGTTTATTTTTTCTACTTCAATTTTATCAAGGTCATTGCTTAAAGAAGAAAAAAAGTAAAGAAAAAAAAGTAGAGAAAAAATGTTCTTGACAGAATTAAGTTCACAAGTAGACAATATCTTACACATATACTTTATAAAGTTTTTGTCTATATATATATATATATATATATATATATATATATATAATGATTTAGAAAAGCGAATATTACCAATATCTATCATTCATTAAATCAATAAATTATATAAACATACTTAAATTTATAAGTTCAATTTTCAAAAAAGTTCAAAATAAAATAAATTCGAATTTTGTTTTATTTTACAAAAATAAAAATTTTTTTCTTAATCATGATTTTCAGATAATTTACTCTTGAAGGTCATATCTCATTATGCATTTTAGTAATTGTAGTTCAAATGTACATAGTTTAAAGATAATAACTAGAACAAGAACGACGACAACAACAATAACAAAAATCAATTTCCGATTTTCATTACTTTGTACATAATTCATTTAAAGATTTTCAATGTATTTTACAAATGTTACATTTTGTAAACTATTATATGGATTCAGCATAATCTTTTTTTGCATTGAACCAATAATTGTGACTGTAATAATTCATGCTGAAATGTTTTATTTTTTGATAATATATTATTATATATTATAAGCGAAGATGGATAGTGACTAGCAATGGAATCCAGGACACGCGTTTTGTCCTATTTGGAACTCGTCAGCTGAAAGTACCTGTATCTCAGAGTTGATGTTCACTCTGTACATATACCAATAAGAGACTGATCAATTTCAGCCCCGAACATCAATGGGAAGATTTAAGTAAAACACAACCAAGTGAATTGTCATTATGTACTGTTTTGATTTGAATTATTAGTTAGTTTTCCTTTTTCTTTTTTCTTGTAATGCTATGGTTTACTGTTTTAACTTAAATAACTAAAATAATATTTGGTTATTTAGTATAAAGGTTTGCGCACTGTTGAGGAATCCTATACTAGGACGAAGCGGTCGTCCAATGCTTCTAGGTTTTCCATAGTGGTCTAGCTTCCATTGACTCATGATTTCAACTATTGAAATTATTAAAATCTCCACAAAACCACTTCTGATATAAAGGTATTTGTTTACAGTGAAGACTTTTTACCAGATAATATGCAATCTTATAATAAATTCCCGAGTTGGGATCGTGGATGCGTACTGTTAAGAAGTCTCACAATAGGACGAAACGACCATCCAGTGCTTCCAGGTTTTCTATAGTTGTTTACCTTCAATTGACTTATGATCTCAACTATTAAAATGAATATATACTTGTTTGATTTGTGAATGTTTGAAAATATGGTGTTTTTTAGTAGTGATTTGTTGATATTTATGTATATTAATAAAATAAATGACCAATTTTATAATTATAAGGTATTTTATACTTTATAATATTTGTCTGATGTGAGTGAATAACATAGAATCGAGTGTAGAAATAATGTGTAAGAAAATATATGATCCAAGGTGTTTGATTTGAGGTTTTTTCAGTGTTTAGTTTTGATGTATTTCATAAAGCATAAGTACAATATGAGGTTTAAAAAAATCATTTAATTGACCTAGGAGTTTGATCATGTGATAAATTGATTAGTATAGGAAAATATTATGAAAGATTAGTAGTTTACAAACCAATAATATTTAATTGGAAACTTTAATAAAGACTGAATGTTTAGTGTAATAATTTTATAACAAACTTTTAGATTATAGGTACTTTCAAATCATTTAGTTTGACAATTAAACAAAGTATACTTCATATACTACATATTTTGTTTCAATATGAAACCGGTTACCTATCAAAAAGATCACTAATAATTACTCTAAAAAGATTTTCACTCATTACATATCTTGATTACGCAATTGTTTCTTCTAATAAAATAATATAATTTTGATTTTGATGAGTTAAATATAATTATTTGAATTGAATATGGGAACTTCAATAATGATCACATATGTTCACTTTTGATGGATATTATTGACAATGCACTATTATAAAAATCATTATATGGATTAAAATTCACCTCTGTATTTTTGAAATACAAGTTTTGTCTAAATTCACTTGGTATTGTTTACTTGAATCTTCCTATTGGTGTTTAGGACTGTAATTGACCAGTCTTTTATTGGTATCCTATGTGCATACTGTGCGTATTGCCTCGATATTAGCTTAATTCAAAAGCATTATAAGCAAAGATGGATAGTGGCTAGCAGTGAAATCCAGGACACACGTTTCAACCTATTCGGAACTCGTTAGCTGGATGTACCTGCATCTCAGAGTTGATGTTCACTTTGGGACTCGAACCTAGTACCGTTCACTTCAAATGCCATCACGTTATTCACTTAGTTGCTGAGTCCTGATAGCCACTTGATTGGGCAATGGGATGAAGCGATGGCCTTTGAGGCGGATGGTATTGGGTTCGAGTGCTGAAGTGAGCATCAACTCTGAGATGCAAGTGCATCCGGGTGACATGTCCCAAATAGGACGAAACGCGTGTCCTGCTGCTAGCCATTATCCATCCTTGCTTATCAGTTTTGTCTATTTCGACACTTCAAAAAGCATAATTAATAAGATATCGTAAGACATCTGAAACGTATTATCCTCTTTAATCGCAAAATAGATTTAGAATCCAATATGAAATAAATATTCTCGGTAGTTGAATTTATGAAATTAAAATGGATTTCAGCTAATTAATGTTGGGATTATTTTGAATCAAACAAAACATTAAGTAATTAAGATCAATCTGCGTTATGAAAAGCGTATACCCGTGAGGTTAATTAAATTGTGTTCATTTTTAAAGACGGTTCAACAATTCCTCTTGACTTTTAATCATGTTACTTATATCATTGAATACTGAAAGATCTTAAAAGTTGTTTCTATCAATTGTACTGAATGTGAAGTTTATTTATAAACGTTAATTTTGTAAACCAATCAATACTTTCTCAGTAAGTAGCCTTTATAACTTGGCGAATGAAACATTTTACATGTAGTTAATGAAGTTTTTAAATGAATGCACTGAAAATAGTATTTGGCGTAGGTACTATATTCTGATATTAATCATCCCAGTACATTCTGAATAGACTGAAAATCATTAACAAACTGTAATTGCATATCGTTTTTATTCATTACATTATTTCATACACATAGAGCCCTTTATCATTTTGAAAAGAGTAAGAACAAACATTCTAGCAGAATAGCATGGATTCACTTTTATTTTGTTACATTATTATTTAATCTGTAGATTTATAAAATGCATTCGTACATGTAAGAGAAAAATATTTTAGTAGCTAAACATATTGAAATGGGGAGATGTTTATTCTTGTATTTGCAGCTTTGATTTACTTATTATGAAGAACATTTTGATAAGTCTTGCAATTTGAACGCTATACTCTGTTCCTAAGCTATTCTTGTAACCCCCAAGCTAGAACTAGACAGCGACCTGAATACGAAAGAGGATGCGTAAATTATGCGAGAAGTACTTTACTCCAAACGTTCAATTTAATACAGAAAATATAGGGTTTTTATAATATTTTAAATGTCCTTGGGTTGCTCGAAGATTCTGGAATTCTACTAAACATAGTAGCAGTATAACAATCAGCCAATCAGAACCTCTACATGTGACTTTCCACTTCCTTGATGTTTCTGGCTAAACTTCAAGTGAACGCCGATTGGATGAAATGCTTCTTAGTGTTTCCTGATCCTTGCTTGTCTTTTGAAAGAAAATTTCTGGATCACCCCAGCACATTTCATTTGAAAAACTGGTCGTTCCTTGTAAATGGTTAATCCCTCATGACCGAAATTTCGTATGTCAAATATACTGAATATCTTGAACAAATAAAACATTTCAAAGTAGTAACACACCATAGAAAACTTGAGAAGTTGATCTAACAAATCCGTCAGTTTAGTTTTCGTTGACCATATATGTATTATTATTATAAGCTTTATTCAACATTATATTTTTGATACAATATAGAATTCTAAGCATAAAGTATTTCAACAGGTTTCCTTTTCTTATATCTTGATCGATCCTGACGATACATATTGAGTGGTGGCCAGTTAGATGTTAGGAGTTCGGTAATCGACATCTGAATAATGTTCATTCGTTCCAATGCATATTGCAAGCCACCATGATGTCGCTGGTTGTACCTTTTTGTAATCCGTACAGCGAAAAGTTGTAAACATTTCATAAACGCGCCTGAATAGGTTGTGAGCTCAATAGACATAATAATGTGTTAAAACAAACAAGAAAACAGATAACTTGACGAAATATCTAGATGGGAGGAACAGGTAGCCCAGATATTCAAGCAGGCCGCCGGTATTATACAATGTTAGTTTATTAATAGCTTCCAAAAATCCATGTATAAAGTAAGCTTTCTAAAATGATCATTGTGTTGTGTATGTTTATGATCTTTTAATTTGCGAATACAGTAGTTCAATAGAACTTTAGGAACAACTAGAATCTACTTTATCACTAAATATAGGCTAGCATTTGAATTTCGAACCACTGTACATTGAAATCGTACACAAAACTATCATAAATGAAAGTCGTTTTCAAGGTCAATTATTGATCGGTTTGTTAGAAGGAATCATTGTTTGAATACATTATAAACCGAAAAACTCAATCAATAGTAACATTGTAAAATGTTATTACAAATACCAAACTCTCATTGATCAAATTAACATGTCGAATGTTATTGAATTCATAAATCATATCCACAATATAATGTTTCTTTACAGTCGTATAAATAACTTTCTTGTTAAAGTGTTAATTATTTATCAATTTAGAATTAAATGATGTGTATATTTTAGATATCATCATTTATTCAGTCAGCAAAATGTTTCAGTATTGGTATTCACGTTGTAAATTAAATATTAAGTTCTCTTGTTCGTTGATTGATATTTAGACAAAGTCAGTCAGTCAGCTACAACGTAGGACCAGGCACATATATGCATCGGTCCGAGTTGCCATACTGCATTAGCACAGCAAGATGAACACCGGATTCATAGGAGTAGTTAAGTCTATGATTGTAATATATACAAGAAAGATTACATATAAGGAGATAATACAGGAAGAAAGATTTAGTACGTAGAAAGAAAGATATAAAGTGATTTTAATCTCTTAGTTTAAGGAAAGACAGAGAAACTTCCTCAGAATAAACTAAGTTGAAGAGAAGTATTTTATTTAATGAAATGTAAGAAGTGACTTCCTTAAAATTGACAATAAATAAATGTAAAACAGTAAGACAAGATTGTCTCTAAAATACGTTCTTCATGAACTCAAAGTGTAAAATACATTCAAATTTATTAGAGAAAAATCTTTCTATACTGAGTTACTATATGTGGGCGCCGGGTTTAAAGAAAACATTATTTCTGAAAATTATATTTGAAATTTAAAGTAATTCCAACGTTTCGCTCAACAAACTTGTCTCAACTTCTTCAGGGTACTAATCAAAATCATCAAAGAAATATATAACGTTTAACAACCAAATCATATCAAATATATACTGTACTAATCCAATCATATGGATTTGATCTGGTCTGATTATTAAACGTTATATATCTCTTTGATGATTTTGATTATTACCCTGAAGAAGTTTGAACAAGTTTGCCGGACGAAACGTTGGAATTTTTTTAAAGTTCCATCGCTAAGATGATTTCAAATATAATTTTCATAAATAATGTTTTCTCTATATCCGATGTACAATTTTTGTCAAACTATTCGTTCTGATATTGATGAATATCCGTATAAATTCCTTTCTATACTAATTCAAGGAACTGACGATTGTAAGTGACTGTCATTTCACTTATTTTTGTATTGGCTTTTTTAATCTTCCCATTGATATTTAGGAATATTGCATTTTTAATATGCCAATGACTAAAAAAATTAAGTTTTTAAATTTTCTGACGTTTCGTGACTCAGTGTAAGTCGCTTCTTCAGCGAATAAATAAACGAATCAAATTAACATAAATTTAAATAAGATAAAGGAACAAAGGAAGAATATTTGGTACAATCAATCAAAAACTGTTCTGATCAAGTAAATGTTAATGCATTCCGGTCAATGTGATTTATAAGAGGCATGATTGTATATTTGTGTGTGTATGTATGTATGTTAAAGAATGAAAAAAAAATGTGATATTTGTGATGCGAAAGGATAGAGTTGAATTTGTATGTACGATAAAGATGTGAAATGTAAATAGAATCATACATGGTGGCTCAGATCGATGGTTTAAGTCGGATGGATAGTAAGAAAATTTTAAAACAATTTTTCTATTCATTGGGACATTACAAATACATTATTTTTTAAAACAATTTTTCCAATGCTCAATGTATTTGAAAATTATGAAGTAAAACCTTGGTAATGACATCAGCATTGATATTTAGGACTGCAATCGATCAGTATCTGATTAACACATGTGCATCCTTTGCCGATCACCTTGATATTTCTTTAAGTCAAAAGCATTTTGAAAAGAGTGAACATCAACTCTGGAGTTCAGATAAACCCATCTGATGAGTCCCAAACGGAAGGAAACGCGAGTCCTGGATTCCACTCTTAGCCACCATCTAACTCTTATCATCACTTCTATTTACAGAGCAGAACATTTAGTTCAGTCTGTCATAATTACATTCACTTAGTTTTTATATATACATTCCCCCATGAACCAACAGATTTTGGTAGTAAATGGTATTTATTCTCTGGTGAGGTAGCGTATGGCTTAGCCATCGCCATCCAACAGGAGACGTGGGACATCCTGAGCAAAGGAAGAATATTGGATTTAGATGGCCCAGTAGGTTGACAGAGCTGCGAAGGTCAATACGACGGCATGCACGATATTTCGATGTAGATTGAGGCACAGACTGTGACAAAAGTGGTACGACAAGCGGAACGATGTCTAGTGTGGTTTATTAAACGGTGGGACGAGCGTGGTGATTACTACTAATGCAGACGAATGTAAGTAGTATGTGCCAAGAATTGGATATGCTATTCTTATTGTTAGAAGAGAAATATGGGAGGAAAATGAAAAGCAGAAGTAGGTCAAGTAGTAACGAGGAAAGAAAAACGATAAACCTTATAAAAGACAATTCAACAGAGATGTACAACTGATGTATTCAAAGTATTGTTTTCATATTTTACACATGCATTGTGTAAGTTTGGTTCACACAAAATTGATTCATCTTATCTAAGTTTTTCTTCATTACAGTACCAACCAGTGATCCTGAACTATTCAAATGAGGCATAAGGCGAGTTAAACAAAAGTGTATCAGTGATTTATCACTGAATACAGTTTCAATGTTATTTATAAAAAAAATTATATCAAATGTAAAATCCCACATAAATAAAACTTTTTTTCACTCTCAACAACTGGAAAGAGCTGTAAAGGACTGGCCAGGACAGGGTTGGATGGAGGATGCTGGTGAGCGTAAGTAATGTTGTTTTCTAGATCATCATGGCTTTTTCCTAAAACATCCAAATATTTAAAGTATTACGAATATTTTATAAGTTTTATTTTATCATTCAAATTTATTTCCTATTTTTATACTGGTTGTTTATTTAATAAATCTTAACACTTCAATAGGATGTTTATTTCTATAAACCTATTGTACATTGTTTAGTTATCTTTTAAGGGTTGAATTATTGTCCATTTTGTTTTGTTGGATTGTACATCCTGCAAACAAATTCAAAGGATGTTTTTCTGTCATCAAAATATCTTGAATTATTATTATTGTTCCTGTTATTCAGATTTTCTCAAAATACTTGAATCTTTAAATTTCAAGTTTATAAACAAATGTAAAGGCAGTGAAGACAATGGTGTACGGTGGTACAATTTCGTGGATTGGTTGAAGTTAGACATTAACACTGTTGGATGCCGTCCGGCTCAGTGGTATAATGGTTAAGCGTTTGCGCGCGAGACTATATAGGTCCTGGGTTTGAATTTCGCGGGGGGGGGCGGGACCGTGGATGCTCACTGATGGGGAGTCCCATACTAGGACGAAACGGCTGTCCAACACTTCCAGGTTTTCCATGTTAGTCTAGCTTCAATTGACTCATGGTTTCGACTATTGAAGTATAAAGGCTACGGATAAATTCTCCGTAATGATTTCATGTATTAGGAGTGAACCAATAAGATATAAGGTAACAGATCTTGGATCTTAGTACGAATTTCGTTCATCCATTTGGTTAAATAGCGTTTTGGAATTTTAGTTGATGTTAGTTCATGATGGAAATCCTAAATCTAATTCCTAACCCTAACTATTGACTATAAATCCTTATTTTAGTTCCTCACATTCTTTTTGGTAGCTGGACGTTCCCAAAGTCACTTTCGAGTCTCTCAACTGTCGTCCATAAATTATAGTCTCACCGTATAAAGACGTCTTATATACAATTCGTTTGTTGGATACTGTTTCAAGGATTGAGTTTGATCTGTTCTTTGATTCACTGAGCTTGATGCAATTTGTTAACTATCATATTTTTATCTATATTTTTTCAAATGGTAATATATTCAACATTATCCAGATTGATCAGCACTCGTATCTAACCTGTTCCATATGTACTTAGTAATTTACCTATCCTTGTAAAGCTTGATGTGGGTTCAAAAAAGTTTAAAAACATTACTCACTATGGCTTAAAACAGGTGGGAATAGATTTTAAAAAGCTTCGTAATTAAACACCTGGTAAACGTGATTCATTCATTTGACCTGCAAGGTCACTAGAAAGCTGTCATAAACAGTGCGCTTCTGTTGTCTTTTCAATACTAAAGGCCTAATTATGCTTTTAAAAAAGCCAAAACTATATACACAAAATAAATTTATTCAGTCACTTAACATCCAGTTTTCAAAGTCATTACCCAACACCTCTTCTCTACTGACATTTTACCCCCAACTGATTTACTTTTGTTTTAGTACTCCTAATTACATTTAATTTTAAACTGAACATTTTATCTCATCATTTTACGCAAAGTCTTTCCACAAATACTAACCTTTCTTTATTTTCTTAATGAGAATACAACAACTCAACATTTATAATTTCAGTTTATTAGTGGAGATAACATTTTTTGACATTTGTACTTCATTTACTAGATTATTATTGTTACCAAGCAGAAACTTAATTGTACAGCTATGAAAATGAATTCATCAAAAAGATAACTCTTCGCTGTACCAATATTTTTTTCGTTTTTTCTGTCCCAAATAATGTTCTCCGTCCATATTGAATTGGCATCACTTGCCTTCTCCACTGCGCGTCGTTTCATATCGCTTCACCTCCTTCACTGCGATTCCCTGATTGTCTGTTTAGATCAACAATTGTATGAAATATACGTATTGAAACTGCATTCTCGTATTTAAGTCGATGATTATATATGAGAGTAGTTATGATGTATGTTTCTATAGCAATCATTCATACGATCCAATTGGAGTTAGATAAAGAGCCATATATTTCTCATTAATTGCAATTCGATGTTTGATGTATTGTATTCACTATTATTTCAGGTCTAATTACCTGTGATTTTTTGTCATTTAAATTCATTTCCGCCTTTTAATGTAAACTGTAGTAAGCAGTGTGTATTCTAGACAACCTCATAGTGATCAGTGGTGAAAGTATTTGAATAATAGTAAGTTAAGGTTTTTTATTTGTAAGGATCTGTTTAAAGCCTAGTAGAACAAAAAATGTATAACGATCTAATCTTTATACATAATCTACCGATGTGTAAAAAAAAATTATCGAAAATAAACGAAGTCAAGTTACATAGCTTGATGACTCTAATGTCAATCTGCTTGATTTTATGTATTTTTCACTTAAATCTATGATAATGATCTATTCCAGATTAACTTGGAATGAATAAATATAAGTTCAGTATAATATAGATGAATATATATAGTGATTTTATATTAGCTAATATGTTCTACAAATATTTACCTTATTAATTTTATTAGCTTAATGACCTTCTAATTGGAGCTTAAGAATTTATTGAACTAATTTTATACTGCTAGATATATTTTCTTAAATTAAAAGGAGTAGTTGATTTAATATTGAATATAAGCAAAGCTATCAGTAATAATTTATAAGCCTCATTAACAATGGTTTCAAAAAGATTAGTGTGACTACTCTTTTTGGAAATTATGTTCACTTCACAAGGTAGAAATCAAGTATACGAGTTGAATATTTTAAAAGTAATCTGAATGTTGTAATCATTGAGATGTTTAACGCTAATATTCAATATCACATGTCTAGAGTTAACCTAGAAAAACCATTTTTATTTAGATCTTCAGTGATGAGTTGTAATGTGCAAATAAGTTTTTATGATCTATGACTGTGAAACTGAATGATTCCAAGTAAATTACTCTAATGTTCACAGATCCGACGTGTTAAGTTGGATAATTCTACCAGCAAAATCTAACTTTATCAATAATATGAAGTATTCAGTTTATCACTACAAGATTTCTAATCGACTTATATGGGTAACTGTCAGTAAGTTGTAATTTCAAAATTGTACTATAACTTTTAACCTAAAAGTTATCCCAGTAATTCGTTGTAGTATTTAAAACTAAGGCGCTTAATGATAAATTTTATTTTACTAAGTGACGTATATAACCATCACATTGTGGTGTCGGTCACTATGTTAAGTCCATATAACTTATTTTGGCTTATGGATAGTCAAATCTGTTCATTCATCCTGAGTTACGTTTTGATCTTGTTAATTAATCGCTTATCAATCGTGACTTTTTGTGAGCATATGTGTGTGCACTATTTATCCTATTCATCACATGTCTGTAACTTATTTTTGTTTGCCTATAAATATTGATTAAAGCTTGGTTAAGTGGAGTTGGCTCACATGTCTTCCCCACCTTACATCGTTTTGTTTCGCTTCTCTCTTTCTTCTTCGCTTCATTCGGTGAGATTCTCTGATTATCTGTCCCGATCAACGATGGTACAAGATGTACGTATTCAAACATCCATTCTCATATTTGACTTATTTAATTACGTTTTTCACTAATGCGATTCAAGTCGATAATTATGTACGAGAATCGGCTTTATGTATATCTCAATAATAATCAAACATATATAACTGGAGTCAGATCCCGGGCCACTACAATATAATCAGTTAGATTTATTATTTTAACATTTGATATTCTTCTCACAATATAAAAAGTTGATTAGTCATTCGTATCTTAGAGTGTAAACTTACGATCCATCTAATAACTATTCGCAACTATTAAAATGTTTTTTTAGTAAATGAAAACATAAAATTTTATGGTTTCATTTTAAATGTAAATAATCAAGATTCAATATGTTATTTTCTGCAAGATTGTTTAATCTCATAGTAGTCAAGATATCTTTAAACCAAAGAAGAATTCCATAGTTCGTAGAAAGAAAGATATGAAGCGATTTTAATCTCTTAGTTTGAAGGAAGACAGAGAGTGTATACACCGACGCCAGTGTGATTGATTCTGAACTATGTCACCAAGTCTCCAACCATTGATTACGATAGTCACGCGGACTCCGACCAGGCAGTCTGCATCTACCAACATGGCTCGGATCAGAAGTTGGTGACTTCAAGCACTGATGCCACGTTTTGGTTTGGCCGCCCCTAACTTTCTTCCAACCGTTTCCAACACTGGTCAGCATTGTGCGTCATGGTAATCGGTATTCAGGCATACTCAACAAGTGGCCTAATCATCTTAGTCGATGAAGATTTACAACTTCATCGACTAACTTACCACCGTTTAACTTCATTATTGCTTACTCGATGATCCCAGCATATGCGAGCAATATTTCTAAAACATCTTTGACCAAATACTGGTAGCTTACGAGTGTCTTCTACCCTTAATAGTTACGTTTGACAGCTGTAAAGTAGAATAGAACGAACTGATGCACCTAACATCACTGTATTCATAATCAATCTCCCTCTTCAATTCTTATTATTCCTCCTATGTCGACTTTCAACTCTAAATTTGCTCCATTGACTTCCTCCTTAAGTGTCACCATGGCCACCGATTCTAGTAAGTGAAACACTGTCCCAGGTCTACTGAAACCACGTTCCAAACTACACATTGGAGCCTTCGACGTACGTAACCTATATGAAATAGGCCAGCAGGCCTCCTTGGCTAAAACCCTAGAATCACGTACTGTTGATGTATGATGTATCTCGGAAACACGCATACAGTTTCCTAGTGTGTTCATTCACTTGACCTCACCTTTCCGAAACGGAGAGCCGACGAGATACACCCTCCGTGTATCTGGAGACCTGATGGCTAGTTTTTGTGGACCGTCAGGTGTAGGCATAGCACTAAGTATGAGCACTATCAGAATAGGTCCCCCTTAACAGTCGTCTGTGCGCTGTTCAGCTAAACGGCTCCATAAGAACTCGGAAGGATAGGGACATACATCGTTATATTATGTATTCTAAAAAC
Organism: Schistosoma spindalis; assembly: GCA_946903255.1. Classification (NCBI taxonomy): domain Eukaryota; kingdom Metazoa; phylum Platyhelminthes; class Trematoda; order Strigeidida; family Schistosomatidae; genus Schistosoma; species Schistosoma spindalis. The sequence goes on along the minus strand of OX336416.1, from coordinate 76,469,204 downwards.
TACAAATATTATGTTATTATATCAACCAACTGCACAGGACTCGCTTCAGATAGAAATACCAATACACTAGTGAAGTATTAGGCTAGAAGTTATTTGTTTTTATACTTTTTCTAGTTACAATCATGATAATTGAAATTTAATGTATATTACATTGGATAAGATTTTAATACCAAGATATCATTATTATCCTTGTCGATAAATAATTCAGATTACGTTAACTGAAAGCAAAATAAATGTCTTAAATATTTCAGTTTATAACGTTTAGTAATAGTTATGTCATAACTGAAATAGTTTATCGGAAAATTAATGAATATTGGAAATACCATAATTTTAATCATTATACTATGCGACTATTTCTCACTAGATAGTTATACTAACAGAAATATTGTTAAAATTATTTGTATTGGGGTTAGTTATTAGTGACTATTAGTATTGTGTGCTACTTATGTCGACATAAGTAGCACATAATACCAATCAGGAATAGAATACATGGCAGCAGAAGTTCGACAAGATCAAAGAGAAAAGAACGGGAACTGAAAGTAATTGGTATGGAAATGCAGAAACAATAAAGTATAAAACAATTAATGAACATTTTACAAATGAAGTATGGTTTTTCTATTTTATCAAATAAACGGTTGTCTTAACCTACGTTATGATCTGTTCGAAAATTTTTCTTAAGTGATTAATATTATTCTCAGTACCTACAAATATGTTTTTTACGATCTTATTAAGGTATGCTCATTATAACTAACCAAGTTTAAAAAAGCTTACAAAAGCTGAATAATTATGATCGGGTAGTTTATTTATAATGAAATTACTAAGAAGTTGTAAAGACAGAGTGGGATGCATTCATTACTAAACATACCTATCTAGAAGTAACTTCAATTCATTGCTAAGCTTGATGAAAAGTTAAGGCTCAATTAAATGTCTTAAATCTATGATTTTGAGAGTGCGATAGGCTAAATGATGGAACAATTTCTAGTATTATTTACTATTCAGATAATTTGAATTAACATGATCATAGAAATCCCTTGGCTTTCTTTACAAAGCATCATGTTATGACAGTAACAGTTTCTCATTCTACTTCATTTATCATTGATAAGAATAAATATAATCTAAACCTGATATATTAAAAGAAAATACACTTGATGCATATTGATATCAGTTTAAAACTACTGTTTAATTGACTGCCTTATTTTTACGGTAAAAGCTGAGGAACAATTAGCAACAGAAAAACACATTGAATTTCTGTTTCATTTCAATTTATTATTACTCAACAATATATTTCCTTAAATTTATGTGTTATTAAACTAAAGAGTAACATGTGTTACATAATAAAACAATGGTCTAAAATTTTACAGACCAATCATATTGCAATACCGTAAGATTGTATCTAAAAGTAACCATGTCATTCCCTATTTGATTGATTTTACACCTTTTAAATTAATTTGATTCATTTTTAACTTGATATTAAATGAAATACACTTTCCTGTTGAAGTTGTTTTGATTGTATTTTATTAAATATATAAAATCGACAGAATGAATAAACTAATGATTTCTCAATAACAAGTCATATTATAAAGAGTGTTTAAGGTATTGTTTTCGAATCAAATAGCTTGTTCTCATGAAAACATAGGTACATAGGTAGATGTGTCTGTTTGAAATTCCCTTAGCGAAAACATATCGTTTCGTAAAAAATAAACATCTATTTAGTATTAAATTTCTTTGCATTTATTTGCCATGAATAAACAAAGTACTTGAAAGAAAGTTATTAAATGTTTGCTTACCTTTTAAAAGAAATTTACTTTGAGTAAATGAGAACGCTGATCACAAATGAGGTACTATGAAATGGGATAAAGCTGGTTCAAAATTATTTTTGCATATATATATATATATATATATATATATATATATATATATATATATATATACGTACCATAATGTCATTATAGACTATAAACTGATAACACCACGCTAAGATAAACAGTTTAATAAAATATTCTAACATAACATAGAACACAAACCATTTTTCTTTTGATAATCTGTTCATAAAGAGGAAGAAGGAAATGAGAGAGGATTGTTTCATTTTTTCTTTGGATGTTTAGGCGGTGGTATAATAATAACAGGAACATTGGCATGATGTAAAACATAATCACTTACACTACCTAAAAATGTTCTCTTTACTGTTCCAATACCACGATTTCCAATAATAACTAAATCAACTCCATGTTCATTGGCGATACGTACAATATTTTCACCTGGTTTTGTACCAACATGTATGGTAAATCTTGCTGATAAACCACTATCTTCACAACGTGTAAAAAATTTAGCACGTAATGCACGACCAGATTCAACAAGAGAATTTAGATGTTTTGAAAAATCATCTTTTATAGAGGGAGATTTACTTGCAAGATTGTAATTCAATCCCGGTGATAACGGTTCTACAATATGAACCAGATATAAACCATCAGTTGTTTTCATAACATTATCCATATACCAATTGAATGCTCTTTCACTATGTTCACTTCCATCGACCGGCATTAATACTTTACGTGTTACATCGTTCATTGATGTAGCTCCTTTTGTTTCTCCAATATCTAATCCGTCGGAAGTTGAAGGTTGTTCTGTTTCTGACATGTTTCTTTTTAAGTTCCTTCTGTTTTACAGCTTAAATATATTGGATACTAAAACTTTTGTCATATATATGTAGGAATGATTCTACTTTATCTCTATCTAAACAATAAATGGAAATATTCATACAAGGTCAAAAATTAGGAAAATGGTTGTCATTTTCATTTGATTGGTTGTCCAACGTGACAGTTGATTTTCAAATAACCAATGAAAGCCTTTCAATTTTACTAAAATAAATTTGAATAAACGGATGATATTAAGTATATGCATTAATATTACGGTGATTAAAAGAATGAAGATATGCGAAATATACATCAATAAATTTCTAGAAATAGTTGCACAAAATGATGAAAGTTTTGTAAAATAGTGAATTGAAATACACTTTTTAATACAAATGTGGTATATAGAAGTCATTTTAAAATCAGTTAATTTTTATGTATACTTACATACGTCTGTTACCCCTCGTGGAGGAGCATAGGCCATCCACCAGATATCTCCCTCCAACTCTGTCGTGGATTTCCTTTTCAAGTTGTTGCAAAATGCTATTCATCCATTTGATGTCTGCCTCCAACTCCCAGACCAAAATGTTTTTGATTTGTCTCTTTTCTTTTAGCCTTGAGGATTCCAAGTTAGCGATTGCCCCATGATGCAGTCTAGCGACTTCCTCAATGTGTATCCTATCCACCTCCAATGTCTTCTCCTAATTTCCTCTTCAGTTGGAAGTTGATTTGTTATCTGTTATAGTATGGTGTTGCTAATGATATTCAACCAACGGCCATTGAGTATTTTTAGTAAACAGTTGTTTATAAACACTTGTACCTTTTTGATTATGGTTGTAGTAGTTCTCCACGTTTCAGCTCCATATAGTCGGACTATCTTGACGTTTGTAATACAGATTCTAACCTTTATGTAGGCTGACAGTTGTTTTGATTTCCATATGTTCTTCGACTGTAGAAATGCTGTCCTTGCTTTGCCGAACCTTTCTTTCACATCTCCATCAGATCCTCCTTGTCCATCGAGGATGTTGTTTCCCGGGTTCTTTAAGGTTTTTACATCTTTTAGAGCTTCTTCAACAAGTGTGGCTCGGTTGATGTTCTCCATGTTGTGTTCGGGGATCTTAGTTTTTCCCTTGTGTATGTTGAGGCCTACTGCTGCATCGGCAGTCTTCACGTGCATCCGTTATGCGTATATGTTGGAAGAGCTAGGTCATTTGTGAACTCCAAATCGTCTAGTTGCGACCAATTTACTCATTATATTTCGTGCTTCCATTAAGATTTGGAGACGTACATAATCCAAACAACCACCAGAAGAAAGAGAGCGTGAGAGAGTGAGCATCCTTTTCTGATACCGGTCTTCACTTGGAATGCACCTGTGAGCTGCACTTTATGCAAGACTTTTCAGTTAAGTCCGTTATCAGAGTCCTGTATGATGTCGACTTTCTTCTCAGGTACTCCATCGTATTGAAGAAGGTTTCATAATTTTCTTCTGTCCACACTGTTAAATGCTTTTTCATAGTTAAGGAGGTTGATGTATAGTGATGAGTTTAAATATTTGTTGATTCAGTTTAGCAAAACTCCTGAAGAGTTAGATTGTGTATGCATATTAACATATCCCTAATAAATCTAGAACTAAAGAGAAACATTTATTCAGTTTACTCTGATTATCCAGTTAATGTCGGCTAATGGTTGAAACTAGCTTAAGTTCAAAAAATCTTCATCAACTACGGTAACTTGATATGAATGATTATACACTTACAAGTGACTAGTTTGTAGCAGAACTCTATTCTAGGGAAAACCTGTGAATGGTGTAATTTATGTAGAAAATGAGACATACATTAGTGATGGTATGAAATAATTGTCTAGCATCTTATCAACTACTCACTTGATTTTTAAGTGGATGCAACGCTAATTTTCAAAACTATATGAGCATATATTTATTAACCAAAAGGTGTAACAATACTGATTACATAAATATCATATAACTACACTTTTACGCATAGTGAATTCGTTTCATAATTTTAAGGTCGTATACTGTTATATTTGCTTTTCGTTCACATTCATATATCCAGCAAGAAATCATTACTCTCAGAAGGGGTTTTCTGGAGATTGTAGTAGTTTCATTAGTTGGGATCATGAGTCAATTGAAGCTAGATCACCATGGAAAACCTGGAAGCACTGGATGGTCGTTTCGTCCTATTATGGGACTCCTCATCGGTGCACATCCGCCACTCCGCCTCGCGGGATTCAAACCAGGATCTATTAGTCTTACGCCTAACCACTACTTGTAGACTAAGTCAATAAATAATAAAACAAAACTGAAATAGAATACAACAACAATCTAATTCAAGTTTTCACACTTGCTTAGTAACGATTTAATTTTAAACTATTTTTATGTTTATTAACTGAGATTTTTCTTCAAATATAAACATTCTCCAAAATATTTTTTATAGACCTACTATTTATTAAAGATCATTGTAGTCACATTAAATAGTGAGACATTCTAAACTATTGGAACCTTAGAATCCAATAGAATGGAATCATGGTCATTTGGATGTTTACTTTTTTTCGACTATATTTTGGACTGTAAAAGTAAATTCACTAATATTATGTATTACTAAATCTTGTTGATAGTTACACAGGATTAATTTTCATTACTGACACTTCAAGGTCATTGTTTGACCTAATTAAGTTTGTTATTATCATTTTCTGTCAGATTTTTGATGAAACTAAATTAAATAAATAAAGTGAATTGTTTTCTTTTCGAAAAATTATTTACTCAACTGGTTAATAGATGATAAATCAGTTCTATATTAAATGAGATCTTCAATGATCAACATTAGCTATTTTGATAATAATGAGATTTGTCCATCAATTAATGGTGATCATGACCTGGAAAAATTATATTTTTTAGAACAGACAAATTATCTTGTAAATATTCCAGTGGAGTTCAACCAGGTCTGTTGTGAGATAGTAACTCACCGAAGACAATGGTGGATGTGTCGCTCAATTTCGTGGATTAGTTGAAGTTAGACATTAACACCGTTGGATGCCGGCTCAGTGGTCTAGTGGTTAAGTGCTCGCGCGCGAAACCAGTGGGTCATGGGTTCGAATCCCGCAGGGGGCGAGGTCGTGGGTGCTCACTACTGAGGAGTCCCATAGTAGGACGAAACGGCCGTTCAGTGCTTCCAGGTTTTCCATGGTGGTCTAGCTTCAAATGGCTGATGATCTTAATCATTGAAATTACTACAATCTCCACAAAACGCCTTCTGATAATATTCCAATTAAATTTTGAAATATAAATAATTTAGATATGAATAGATACAGGTTATTTAGATTAATGACCAACTTTAACTAGTCAAACATTAAAATGAATAGGGATAGGACAGTTTAGTTATCCAATTGTTTTCAGTAAATTCAACTACATTCGGGTTTGCGAAAGGGTATAACTGATGACAACAGGAAAGTTTTGTCCAATATTTCTCATCAGTTGAAATTAGAGATAAAACACAGTATAGAAATTTAGTGAAGTTACACGCCAGAAGGCTAACATATACAGAAGTTGATGAGTCGTCACTTTTTTTTCTAGCCCCATCAGATAAAGCTTCAGTAGCTTCAGTCACTAAATCCAGAGATATTTTTAGGCTTACCGAAGTTAATAATATGAAAGATTTCTAGTTCCATAAAATTCTTCCAACTAACAGTTTAGCGGTTGTGGAGATTGCTAAGTTTTTGATTGAGGTCATGAACCGATTGATGTTAGACCACCATTGAAAACCTGGAAGCACTGGACGGCCGTTTCGTCCCATTGTGGGACTCCTCAGCAGTGCCCATCCACGATCCCGCCCGCGGAATTCGAACCCAGGGCCTAGGATTTTATAGCTTAACGTTTATTCGTATTGTGAGCATTCTTTCGATTATTCTTAAAAATCTATGTTTACAACTAACTTAGTTCACAGTATACGTTTCATAATTTTAATCGGTTTAATAAATTACATCGATTATACATTAGTTATCTTGAAATGAACTGATAACCAACTGAATAATGTTATTTACACTTCTCACAAATGATAAAAAGTAATATTTTGGTGATAATATATTTTAAATATCATATATTTTGACTTCATTTTATTATGTGATTACCACTTTTTTATTATAGGCTTGTTAAACATGAATTAAAAATATTAATTCTTTAGGCTGGAAAATACCCTGAAAATATTTACTACTGATAAGTTACTTACTTTCTTCATTTACCCCTCGTAGAGGTGCATAAGCCTCTCACCAGCATTCTCCATCCAACTCTGTCCTGGACAATCATTTCCAGTTGGTTTCAGTTGCTATTCATTTGTTTTGTTGTTTGCCTCTGATTCCCAAAGTAGTGTGTTCCTGGGCCTTTCACTTTTCCGATCTCCTTCAGGATTCCAAGTTAGCGCTTGCCTCGTGAAGCAGTTTGGTGACTTCCCTAATGTATGTTCTATCCACCTCCAATGTCTTTTCCTAATTTACTTCTTAATAGGAAGCTGGTTTGTTTTCATTAACAGTAGGTTGATGCTAATTGTTATAACTTGTAGGTTTGTATCCCTATCAATGTATAATGTAATGCTACCGCCAATTAGAAAACAGTGATTAATCGACCGGACCAGCAATCTAGAGTCCTTAGTCATCCTGCTTCCCGCCTAGCTTTGTCTGTTAAGTCCAGAATACCAATCACAGCCTCATTCATTTAAAACATCCTGGGTTTATATACCAGCCAAACAGACCATATCGTACCATAAAATCGGAAACAACATTTGTACAAGAATCGGCCAAATGTAGCTGTGAATGAGGGAGGTCGTGATTAATAGACAGGCCATAACTCAAGAATGGTAAATCGTATAATAATAGTTCATAGGTCAAAATAAATCTCATAATACGAGGGACATGAATATGATCAGTTTAGTTATTTAACAATTATACGATAAAAATATATGTATAGTATTGGTCCACAAAGACTGGTATAAGCAAAGATTTATTAACCCAAAAACACAACCACGATTACCACGACGACGACGACCTTAGTCGAAAATACACTCATTTATATATTGATTGTACAGTTCAAATGACTTCCAATATACTAATTGTAAAGTGGAAAAATTTCAAAGACTATTCTAAATTCATGTAAATACATAATGATCAATAAAACAATATAACCCAAAGTGTATTTATATTAACGAAGATAAAAAAAACATTTACCTAACTTTGGGTCATTTCTATATATTTGCAGTATGAATATACATTATCTACATATAATGAAATTTTATTATTTATATCAGAAATAATACTAAGTTCAAATGTAACAATTTATCTTATTTTCAAGGTCATTCCATAATTTAAAATTTTCACACTTGAATTATCCTTTCGTTTTTATTAATAAAGAAAATTACAAGTTTCTATATCAGTAGTTGAAATCATGAGTCAATTTAAGCTAGACCAACATGGAAAACCTAGAAGTATTGGACAGCCGTTTCGTCCTAGTATGGGACTACTCATCAGTGCACATCCACGGGATATCAACTCACTGAAGACAATAGTGTACGGTGGTGCAATTTCGTGGATTGGTTGAAGTTAGACATTAACACTGTTGAATGCCGGCTAACTCAGTGGTATAATGGTTAGGCGTTCGCGCGCGAGACTGATAGGTCCTGGGTTTGAATTTCGCGGGGGGGGGGCGGGATCGTGGATGTGCACTGCTGAGTAGTCCCATACTAGGACGAAACGGCTATCCAATACTTCCAGGTTTTCCATGTTGGTCTAGCTTCAATTGACTCAAGATTTCAACTATTAAAATTTCTAAAATCTCCACAAAACCCCTTCTGGCAATTTTCTATGTGTTATTTAATTATTAAAGAAGATAATAGTATTATTCGTATGAAATTATATTTAGAATAATATGAATTATTTTTTAAATAAATTGAACTAAATTACAGAAAGTAATAAAGTACAAAGACTAATACATGCCTTATTTTGACCTTTGTAAAAATATAATAATTATGAATTTATAACTGTAGAGGCTGATGATGAAATTAATGAAAACAATTGTTCTCTTAAATGAAATTTTCGAACAATTTGAGACAAAGTTGCATCTGATCATATCTCATGTGAAGTGTAGGTTTAACAAGTTTATTCATTAATGTGAACAGATTAAAAATGATGCTCTTCTATACATTATGCAATTGAATCATGTGATTTGAAAGAACAAGGTGCAATAAATCATGGTTACATATGAACAGAGTAATATCATAGGAAATTCGAACAGTTTAAGATAAAGTATTATTAGATCTCATTGCATCCAATACATTCGTTTCATAAATATTCTCAATAGTGTGAATATATTCAATAAGCAAAATCTTCACTGATTCATACGACCGACTCATGTAATTCAAAATAACAACGAGAAATTATTAACCGGGAGCAGATTCATTAAGCAATAACATAAAATTTTCGAACAGTCTAAGACAAAGTTTCATCTCATCACATTGCATGTGACGTGTAGGTTTAACAAGTATATTCATTAGTATGAATATATTGGAAAGCATGCTTCATTACAGGGATTTATAAACAAAATCATTATATTAACCTTATCACTTACGTTTGCCATACTCTTTATTGATTCCTTGTAGTTAATTAAACATTCTTATTTAATATAATATGTGTAAAAGCGCTAGAATATATGCTATTGTACAATCATTCTGTTTCATTTCCTATCCGTCCATTCGTAAAGTGAGTTAAGTAATTATAAAACGTTTAATAAATTTATAAAAAGTATTTTATTAGTTATTTTATTAGTTCAAATGTAATTAATGCAATTAGATATTGATTAATTCTGTAGTGAAATGAATGGAGTCTATTCAGAGAATAACTAGTTAACCTGTTAAAGTAAAATGTCAAAGCTTTTCTAAGTCAAACAAACTATTAGACGTGTATCTAATCAACTGTTCATTGTAAACATGAAGTTAGTTATTGTTGTATGTACTTAATAAGTTTACATTGATGTCATGGAACCCTTGTTAATTCCACCATCAAGAGCTTTCGATATTTTTCATTGTAAGTGTAGACAGTATGATTATTTAGAACCTTATAGTGTTACAGAACTGAATTTCTTGTACACGTTAGCAACAACAAAAACCTTGGTGTACATTATTCGGATAACCATTTCTAACTATTCATGCTCACCTTGGTACCACCATATGGGCCATTTTTCGGGTTAATGTGGATCAGTTAGTTGACTTTTTGGGCTAGTGATGAGTGGTTAGACGCAAATTTTAGTGTAGAAAGGTAATTAATCACTATTTCCTGCTATTAGATCCCTTAGGACCATTTGAAAAGATGCAGATGCATTTACTCTACTTTTGCATCGGTTTTTAATTCCAGTATTCCTCCATCTGTAACTTTCCACTTCGTCTTTTCTAATCATGTTCACAAGGTTTAGTCTTACAGTATTCCTATCTCTTTTGGTATTTTCATCTTGTCATGCTAATAAGGTATGGGAACTTGGGTAAACGCATGTCTGGATTAGGTTGTGTTGATAGTGTCTATCGTACTTTATATCTGACGTCGGTTCGTGATGTAAACTTTAACCCTGATTCCTATCACTAACTTCTAATCCTAAATAATAACACTAATTTCTAGCCCAGGATCAATCTAAGGACTCATAAAATTCTCTTTTGTCTTTAAAAGTGTTTAAGAGGCAGATGTTATATATTCATGTAGAAGTATTAACATGACGTCGCTTTGATAAAATAAATACTTTACGAAGATTTTAGTCAATTCATTGATTAATTAAAATCTCAATACACTTTGTAACATTAGTGTTTTCTCTTCCATGAACTATCCACATACAAACCTGTCTTCTGAGTGAGTTAGTTAAAACCTTGTCAAGGTGGTTTTCAATTCATGCTTATACTATGCTTTGATCAATATATTAAGAATCTAAAGTAATCTTCTATATATCAGTACCCTACTCAGTCGTTTGTATATATTTACGTTAGAACTATGTATAGTAATAACATGATATTTTATCAAAATAGTTTTGGAATCTATGCCCATTATTGTTCCTTTTTCTTTACAATATAGACAGACAATTAACATTATTTGCATTTTATTGTTTTTAATGAATCATGTATCCGTACGTAAGAAATAATGTGATTTCAGGTAAACATTCGTTTTGTTAATTTAATCATATTTGAGAAAAATAATTCATTATCTCTAAGTTACTACAATATAGACATTGTCAACTTTAAAAAATTCATATGGAAGGTACTTATTTGATTGAAAAACAATTTTACACAAATGTCATATTGGAATATAAAGAGCAGCTGAAATGAGACGAAACTTTAGTGGCCCAATATCGGACTCCAGTTAATATCGTATGAATGTTAGTTATTGAATGATTGCTGTCAAAATATACATCCTGTCTATCCTCGTATATAATCATTGACTTGAATCGTGCTAGTGAATAACGGAATTAAATAAGTCAAATACGAGAATGCAGTTTGAATATGTATATTTTGTACAATAGTTGACTGGCACAGACAATCAGTTTCCACTCAAAATTTCAAGAGATTCTGAAAATAGAGATGTAACAGAGTTTACCACTAATCCAATTACACTTAATTTTAGTATCATTGGTGCACTAATCTTTGTTCTTGCTCTCTTTAAGATAATAAAGGGAACTGTGTGTATGAAATTTACAATTTAATCAGTTTCTACATAAGATTCACTTGAAGACTTAATGAAACTTCTTAGATGAAAGTACACATTATTGATTGTTGTCAATGCTGTAAAACATTGCAATTCGTTTTCTCCATCTATGAATCTCACTACACAGAAGTATGGAACAACTAATATTTTAGTCATTATTGATGAAATAACATACTAATATGTTTTCATATCAAAAGGGTTTTTGTGGATATTATAGTAATTTCAATAGTTGAGATCATGAGTCAATTGAGGCTAGACCACCATGGAAAACCTGGAAGCACTGGACGGCCATTTCGTCCAATTGTGAGACTCCTCAGAAGTGCTCATCCAAGATCGTCCATGGTCATTCAGTGCCTCCGCGTTTTCCATTGTGGTCTAGCTTCAATTGACTTATGATCTCAACTATTGAGATTACTATAATATCCACAAAAACCCCTTCTGATATGAATCAACATATGCCCACTAATGACTGGCTTCAAGATGTATTTCCTGGAGATCTAGTGGGAAGCAGTGACCAGTGGAGTTCAACCGGGTCTATTGTGAGATAGTAACTAACTGGCGACAATGATGGATGTGTCGCTCAATTTTTTGGATTGGTTGAATTTAGACATTAACACCGTTGGAAACCGGCTCAGTGGTCTAGAGGTTAAGCGCTCGCGTGCGAGACTGACAGGTTCTTGGTTCGAATCTCTCGGGGGGTGGGATCGTGGATGTGCGCTGTTGAGGACTCCCACAATGGGGCGAAACGGCCGTTCAGTGCTTCCAGGTTTTCATAATGGTATAGCTTTAATTAACTCATAATATGTTTTCATTGTTTATTCAGACTCATATACATGGAACTTGGATAATATGATATGATTTTTCTAGATATATTTAATATTTCTTTTTGAATATTCAATTCTGTTACATTTCATATTCTATTTTTAGTGTTAATTACTAACGTTTACATTATAAAACCAATATATTAACATTCTGTGAACAAATGTATGATGTCTATTTCATATTTATATGTAAAGTATGATTATTTCATAGTTATGAAATGATATTTATAGTAGCCGACAAATGTTTATCGACATAAACTTCATTCTTACATTTATTAGTTTGCTTTTTTTTCTGTATCTAATGAAGAATTATACTTTAATTTATTTATTAATGAAAATTAGTTGTTAAGGAATTGAAATCTTATCAATTAGTTCATTGATATTTGATTTTATCAATTACTGACATTATATTACAAATAAGGAAAATATGTATTTTGTCCTTTCTTTAGACATTTTACTGTAAATGATAGTTTAACAAATAAACTGTCATAAATGTACATCAAGTAGTGTTTGCTAGTAAAAAAAAATTGATGAAATGAAAGTTTGATTTAATCGACGTTTGTAATATATCCTGATGAACAGATGAACTTGAAAATACTGAACTATTTAACACACTGAGGCATTTTATCAGAACGATTCGCTAAAACACAAACAAAACAAAATGGTTGACTATCTCAAATTATAACATTATGCTAAAACAACAAGAAATTTTTCTTATAACAAATAATGCAATGAACAAAGGAATACTACTTATTAAACTCTTTTAGCGAGACTAATTTAGGGACGAACCAATCAGGTATAAAATAATAAGTTTCGAATTTTTGGCGCGAAATTCTAACATGTATTTGGCTAAATAGAGTTTAGCATTAAAATTGATGTCAGTTCGCGATGAAAACCCTGAATCCTATTTCTAACCTTAACTATCAACTGTGAATCATAATTCAAATTCTTCACACAGGTTTATAACCCTCATTTGATCCTAGTTAATAGGTGGACACTCTGAATGTCAATCTAGCGTTACTCAAAGGTCATCCATATATTAGTCTCACCAATTTTTCTGTAGAGGGAGTTTCATAGTGTTAATTGCGTCGGAATCTCACGTTAACATGAACTAAAAAAACATTGTAATCTAGGAAGTACTAGACTATCGTTTCGTTCCAGTTATAGACTTCTTATATCAGCAACAACTTAGATGATCTACCTCAGGAACATTAATTCATGCAGTATGTACTGAATATTAATGTCACAAAACTAGATGCCATATAATATTTATCTCACCTGGTTTTAAGCATCTAATTTCTGCATTACAGTAAATAAGCTATTTGTATACTATAAATATAAAAGAAAATAATAGTTTACAAATATTCTGCATCAACATTTTAGCTAGTTGAATAGTTTTGTAGTCAAATAAAACATTTACAAAATCGATTAACAAATAGTTAACAATTATTCTTTAACCTTATAATAATGACATCAAGAAATATACATTTCAAAACACGGAATAATTCATGCTTTAAACATTGAATATATAGGGTACTTTTTTTGTTTTTCAATGGAGAAGATCGTTTCAAAGAATAAACACAATGACAATGTAGATGGTGGTTGGAGGTAGTCAACAGGAAATCCTGGACCCGGGTTTCGTGCTACTTGGCACTCGTCAGCAAGGTGTACCTGAATTCTTGAGGGAACTGGTGCTCTCTGACGGATTCGATCCCATGTCACCTAGCTTCACAGTCAGAGACGTTAACACTGGGTTATCCGGACCGTGACCGACCTCTTGTAGGACTGAGATGTAATCACAATTGATTGCACTAAGAAGGACTTGACACACATGACATTGATCACCACCCAGTGATCAATCAATCGTGATTACAAAGACAATTTGTTCATGAAGATAGAGTTATTGTTTGTTTGTTCTGTTTGCTTTTTTTAGGACCAAAAAATAACTTTATTATGGTTAACCTAAAGTGATTTGTTTCTAAGAATAACGATTGATATTTAATATCATTTTTGTCCAGAAATTCATTTCATTCTTTTTTTTCTTTCTATATTTTATCTGACAGTAAGCATTCTGTTTAGTACTTTAAAAATGAATTTTATCACATATCACACAATGTGATTTTACTAGATTGCAAAAAAATATTTCTCACAAGAATGAAATCTTGGCAACAAAATGGTAATTTGATTAATTTAACAAGATTATTTTTTTATTACTGAAGTTAATATCGTGATTATTATATCTTTGTGAAGATCAAATTATGGGTAACTTCTGAGAAGTATGAATGAACTAATATTATATATGTAATCCTATTGTACAACTGTTCAGTAACTAGGTTGCGTATATTTATATTCCTCTTGTTACAAGCTTCATTTTGACCTATCGATTATTATTATAATTATACGATTTAATGTTCTTAAGTTATGTTCAGTTTATTGATTACAGTCTCCCATGTTCATAGCCACTTTTCGGCTTGATCTTGTATAAATGTTATTTCTTATGTTATGGTGTGATACGTTCTGTTTGATTGGTATATAAACCAAGTATGTTTGAAATAAATGATTCGCATAGTGGATACTGTTATTTTAATTTTGGACTCAAGTGAACGGGCTAGGTAAATAAAGGACGAATAAGGATGCTAGGCTGCTTATACCGATAGAACATGATTGGTTTAACACAGTACAAGATTGAATAAATTACGTGATAAAGTCACAACAATAACTTTCAAATTTTACAATGTTTAATCAAATTTATATGAACAGTAATAAATGGAATTGATGCTTACTTTTTCAGTTCAAGCAGCTCACCATCTAATGTTATGTCAACTACACTTTGGAGTGACTGTTTGATAAGGTAACTTATAGGTTTCTGTTATGAACCTTCTGTTAGAAACGAATAAACAGGATTTGAAATTTCTCCATATCTTTTACAAATATGATTATTTAACTGACATGAATTAATGTTAACGTAGCTGAATATGAAGTACCTGTAATATTTGTTAACTTGTTATTAGTTAAAACAAGACAGTTAAACGCTTTTAACAATTAAACACTGTTAACATTTTATTTGTTTAAATGAATAGAACCATATGCTGTAATTGTCCTTATTGTAAACGGAAAATCATACACTGTTTTTCATAATCTTTTCCTAAAGTTTATACTTTTGCAAACAGTCGACTAGTGGATATATGAATATACATAACAAGTGAATAGTTAAGTAGTTTCGCCTCAATAATATGTATTTAATGAATTGTTGTTTCTAATTGAATGTTCGGTAGATTATATTAAGCGATAGTGCTAGAATTATCCGCAACATTATCAAATGCCTAAACTATTGAAATTGGAATTTCCATACACATAGTTCCCTTTATCATTTTGAAAAGAGCAAGAACAAAGATTCTAGCAGAATAGCATGAATTCATTTTTATTTCGTTGGTTCTCGTCAGCTGCTTACAACCTGTGATATTTAAAATTATAATTACATAATGGGTTTAAATTACTTACATGAAAAGCTTTAGTTGGAAGTTATATTGAAGACATATTAGTATATTATAGCAAGGGTGTAAATAAATTTAATAGACTGAATATTGTAAATCTATGCCCTATGTAAAAGAATATTCTACAACACTGATTTTAAGAAGAGTTCAAACGGCCAGAAACAAGTGATTACTTAATGAGTAAACATTGACAGGAATATAGTGAGTAGAGCTCATTTGATAAAATAAGATTATTAATTTAGAATATAGTTGAAATAAAAGTCAATGATGTAGTTACTTACTTACTTACTTACGCCTGTTACTCCTCGTGAAGGAGCATAGGCCGCTCACCAGCATTCTCCATCCAACCCTGTCCTGGGCAATCCTTTCAAGCTCTTTCCAGTTCTTATTCATCTTTTTCATATCTGCTTCTATTTCCCGACGTAATGTGTTCTTTGGCCTTCCTCTATTCCACTTCCCTTCAGGATTCCAAGTTAGCGCTTGCCTCGTAATACAGTTTGATGATTTCCTCAATGTATGTCCTATCCATTTCCATCGTCTTTTCCTAACTTCCTCTTCAGCTGGAAGCTGGTTGGTTCTCTCCCACAAAAGGCTGTTGCTGATGGTATCCGGCCAATGGATGTTGAGTATCATGCGTAGACAGCTATTAATAAATACCTGTACCTTCTTGATGGTGGTTGTTGTAGTTCTCCAAGTTTCAGCTCCGTACAGTAGAACTGCCTTGACGTTCGTATTGAAGATTCTGACTTTGATATTGGTTGAAAGTTGTTTTGAGTTCCATATGTTCTTCAGTTGAAGGAATGCCGCTCTAGCTTTGCCAATCCTCGCCTTGACGTCTGCATCTGAACCTCCTTGTTTATCGACGATGCTTCCCAGGTATGTGAAGGATTCCACGTCTTCCTGAGTTTCGCCATCAAGAGTGATTGGATTGCTGTTCTCCGTGTTGTGTTTGAGGACCTTGGTTTTCCCTTTGTGTATGTTGAGGCCTACTGATGCAGAGACTGCTGCTATGCTGGCTGTCAATGATGTAGTAAATGCAAGAAAAAATTCGAAGAAAAAGAAAGAAAGTTTTTATGATGAAGGGAAGGAGTATTTGTCATCAAGACAAGAAAAGGTTAATAACTATCTCCTTTTGAACATATAAGTCAGGTTTTTGACGCCTGATAGCAACGGCTTCAGCAAACTTCAGAAGACTAGAGTTCGGCCGCTTACTAATCACCTTCAAGGATTGCAAGACATCGACCTGATGTCCTGTATCAAGGAGATGTTTGGTGATTGCACTGTTTAGAGTCTTTCATTATCTTGTTATGAGGCTTTTTGGAACATGTTCTAAAAATCCAAGATATGCCCCCCTTTCTGTTCGGCCAATGTAGCTGCTTTGGCAGGTACACGTAAATTTATAAATACAGCTGGCGGTAACATGAAAGGGGTGCCTGTCAATCTTTTGTTGGGTAATTGAGCATGTTGTTTTATAGGAAATTAAAAGTTCGGGCGCCGGATAAATTCTGGCTAGCTCAGTGAAATAGGAGTTAAAATTCTCATTAAATTAAACTTATATTATATATATTAACTGATCAGTTGTATGATGTATAAGTTACAAAATGTAACTCAGTTTGTTGGTGTGTACCAGAAGCAATACAATCCCTTCATAAACGTAGAACCTTAACAATCTTACATTTTTCACGTAAATTCTATTAGTTGACGACAAAAAACCACAAAAATGTACTGAAAAAATATATACAGGTTATGATTTTCGAAATTCAGCATTTTGATAAAGAGATATTTTATGGTATTATATAAAACATAGAACATCCAAATAAAGAATGTGTGTAAAATGAGTATGGCTTGTTATTTGTTGGGACTAGATATGTTTATTATCACATGGCTCATTTATATGGAGTATGACTATCTTGTGCTGTTAAATATTGATTAGTTGGATGGTAAACCATCTTTTCAAAGCTATCCTTGATATTAGAAATCTATTGATATAGTCGATATGCTTCTTGATATTTTTAACTGAATTTCAATCATTCTTGGTTGAAGTTAAGTGGTCCTTTTTGATTCGCACAAAATAAACAAATAAATTAAATACATACGAAACTAGTTTTAGTAAATTTTGTGCGTGACTGACATTGGAATCCAGTAGATGCTTTCCATTCTATTTACTACTTAGGTGGATTAATCTGAATCCTAATGTTGAGATTCACACTGAGACTAAATGGACATCCATGACATGATTATTCACATTATTCTTAAAATTGGTTTAAAAGTCATGTACTTTTTTTAGATGACATTTCGGTGTACACGTTTAAATCCGGTCATAATGGCGAAGCAACATTCTTTAATGGACAAAAGTGTTTCGTATGGAATAAAATGTAAATCTAATGACTTTTAGGCTCGCAATAAAACACCTTATCTTCCACTTGTTGTGTGACATTGTGCATGTGGTCACATTTAGATTCAGTACGTATTGTTGATTTGTATCAATTGTGAATACACTTCATTTGTCAATCAATAAATACTTCCGTACCTTTTTCACTATGCAGATAAAAACCAACTTAATTTATTCCTTGTTCTGCTCTATTCACCACAGCCTTCAATCGAAAAGCATTATTATTATATTATTGTGTACCTTTATAAGCCACTCTCCGCTATCTGTAATTATTCGCCGAAATTACTTCTAAAATCTCCATTAGACCTACATACGTTCCTTTAAACTGTCGGCCCCAAGTACGCAGAAGAACATTTACCAAGTCTGTGGACTCTATTTACTGTTTTCACCTAAGAGGAACCTTCAGTAATATTTTTTACGCTTTATTGGATATTAATTTTATCACACAATATACATGTAGATTATGTATTGAATGTTTTTCTCACAATTTTGTTTGTTCAAGTACTACATTTTGATTTTACGTACTATCATTTCCTTTGCATATTAGCATGTATTGATTAAGTTATTGTTTGGATCACCATACGCATACACGGTGTCTTCAAAATTCAATTAATCAATCACTTCATGTTTATTAGCCTTTTTTAGATTTTTCGTTCGTGTGTCTTACTGAACCTAGTGATCGAAATGTGATTATACGATTTAGTTTTACTATATAGGATCTATAAGTGTTTGGTTAGATGTGATGAACACAAACTTTACCTGTACGTTTAATTCAAGATTCCGTTCTTTTATTTTCCACTCGATCGTCACACTGTTCTTTGGGCGCGAACTCAATATGATAAATTTCTACTGTATTTAATAATTTTATATTTTGAACAAACGTCTCCACGATGATGCAACGACAGTCGATCTAAAAAATTCATTGTTTTGAGATAGACTCGGAAATACAAAGCAGCAAAATAGCGTCTTATTCATCAAAACCATAACGACTGAATCACTGGATCCACCGAATGAAAATTTTCTACCAATTTAGAGTGGCTTTTCAGCATCAAGATTAATCAACTGGTTCTCAAAAGTTCAACAGAACTATGTGACAGCAAAACATTAACTTAAGACCATTTTGTTTATTAAAATGACTAGTTGCACTATTCAGAAATTAGAGTCATCATGTATGCGAAAGATTTTTTGTCCAAGTGAGCAGTAGAGGCAGTGACATACAGGAGTAGAACATTTAAACGATTCCGATTTTGACTGGAAGGTAAGAAGTAAAAATGAATATGGATTTAGAAACCCATTTGTATATAATTCCAGTCCTTGTTAAAAAGTCTATTAGTTAAAAGATCTAACTAATTTCTTGTTAGTCGTTCGAACCTTCTACTTATCTAGCTTTTACTTGCTGTGTAACTAGGTACACTAATAATCAACTGCTGATAAAATACTCTGTGATGGAAAGAATGTCAGTCAACTTTAACATTTTCACCCCGTACTAATCATGACAGAGGATTCACCACTTTTTGTACAAATCAAGAAGAATATTTTGATTAGTGTCCTAGGTATTTCACATCAAGTAAAATAAATGCGACACAGGCTTAGCTGTTTTTACTGGAAAAATGTGTCTGCTATCCTTGCAATATTACTCGACTACCACTCAGCCACTAAACTGGGAGGACAACGCTAAAATCTCAATTCCTTATAAACAAAATAAGTACCACCCTTTAAATCACAAATCTATACTGATGAGTAGTTCAAGCAAACACGAATTTTCATATGACATTGATCTCAGCCTTCTTAACTTTGTTGGAAATGAGCTAACTGTAGGGGCGTAGTCAAGAATCAGCACTAGGTCCCCCCACAATATGAAATGAAGTGCTTCTCCTCCACAACTAAGAAAGTTAGAAATTCTCACATCATTGTACATCTAGATACAGTCAAATGTACCTTTCTTCTGAACCATGAATACCTTCAGACTGAAGAAAGCTGGGCTGCATACATGACACATTCCTAACGGTTTATTCTGAGGCCTTCATTTCGCATACGCACAGTTTGACAAATGCTCATTTTCAACAACAAATTACAATTGCCGGCACTGAAGCTATAGCTAGAACCTATCGGAACACCAAACGACAATTTACTGTGAGATTTAGACAGAAATAGAAGTTGTTGAGTTATGTTACAACAATATTTCTTCAATGTTTTTGGTTCGTTGAATAGAATGTATGGTCTTGATGTTTGAGTAACCGTCAGCCTCATCAGTCAACGATTTCGCTGGACTGGATTCAGTATGACGTGAGTTGAGGGACATACTCACCTGCAAATTAACAGAAATATCAGATGGGTAAGCTTCATATGTGTTCCTGGGTTTCGCCTTCAACTTTTCCATCTGGTATTATTCACACCATGATCAAAAGGATACTCTTATATCTTAACATGCGTGAATTGTTCCACAGTAGCCAGAAGCTCTAGGTGTCAAGAATAATACTGAAATGTGAATGGTGACTGTCCGTCAATTATTGCGATAAACATTGTACGGCAAATCAAATATAACTTATTACACGATTTGACAAAATTCTCAAGGGAAATAAAATTTTAATCCTTAACTGCATCCCATTAAACTACAGACGAGCAGCGATTTATCATTCTCGCATACCGAATAAGCGCCGAATAACTATCTGAATTTACTCTCTCAAGTTTCTTCCAAATCATTTGGCTCTGTAAACTTCTAATGTTCTTTAAATTCCCTCGGGAACTGACTTGGTAGATTTGCTTTCATCTGCTGGTAACTCTTGAAGTTTGACATAAACTCATTGATCTCTCACCAACAGTCGGAAATATACACCATTCCACTACCATATTGGAATATTAAACGACATCCTCACCTTGCTGGTAGGCAAGCAAAGTAACAAATCTGAAAATAATAATCGACCAGGGTTGAACCACTGTAGCATAGGTCTAGCTTTCTCGATTAGCTTCTGTCTTGATTCAAATTCAAGGAACACACATCCACATTTACGCAAACACAGTATTTGTGGATAACCTACCATACTCTTGAGAAGTTGATTGCTTTGACAGTCAAAGGTAATATTTCAGTTTTGGATCAAAGATGCCACTGGTATTCGTATATTGGCAACACTTTACCACATAACACATTTATAACCGAAGTATGTCAATCCAGTCAAATACAGAGTCAGAAATGAAGGGGTTTGAAGGTATATTTGGAAAGCTATCAATATTTAGGGAAGCGTCTGGTCTAAGCTGTCTAGCAATTGCAAGGGATGCTTACCCACTAGTGATGTCGTGAGGATGCATTATCAATCGTCTTCATCTAGAATGTGTCCAGTAAAAATAATTAGGTCATCATGAATGTCGAAAACTTACAGAACTGTCCACCGATACAAAGAATTCTTCAGCACTTCTCTCCATAATTTATCTGTTGGGTAGTAAAATGGCAAAAACATAGCTCCCAGAACAATAAAAAACGGTGGTAAACAAAAATACTTGATTGAAATTGATGTTACAGTGTCAGCAATTAGCTCATCAGAAAGTGGGACAGCCTTTGATAAAGAACAGTAGATTAAGTGGTGTACAATGCAGGAAAAGGATATTACTTCAGTTCAGCTATACTGACAGTGTAAGGGTCAAAACGTAGCCCATCCACTAAGGAATTAATGCACGGTACAGAAAAATTTTTATTGACATCCGAGAAACCATTGGCTAAGCGATTCTCTTCGATTCGAATCAGACACGACAAGCGGTGGGTCGTAGAAGAGGCCGCTAGAAAGTCAGCATGACGACTGATAGAGTGCTTGAGCTGGCAAGTGGAAGTCAGGACGAGGCCCATGAACACGAGACGCAACAGTGGAGTTGGCTATCACAGAGCATAAGCTATGACACCACAAGAATAATTAGAGTGCCCAGGATACCTCGTTCATTACACATCACGAGCAATGGGTCTCTGTATCTGGTGCCCTTGGATTTCAGAAACCAGAAGGACAGAGCTGGAGCTCTTTAGGCTTGGTACAACTCTAAAACCGACTTCTTTGGACACGTCAGGTGTTGTGAAAGCAGATCTAAGGCGGTGAGGTAAAAGCAGAAAAGCCTAACAATGCATGCCCTGATTACTGTTGACCTTGGCCAACAACCCGCAGTCGAGGACACAGAAACCACGGTCCATTAGTGGAACATGCAACGCAGACAAAAAACTACGGCGTCCAATTCGCATGAAACCACTCAAGGTACCCTAGAAAACAGTCTGTTTAAAAACCGGAAGACCTTTACTACTCTGGTGAAGCACCAGCTGATAAAAATCATCAAAAGCCTCCTCAGCAAGGTGAGAGAACTAGAGGGTAGAAATCAGAAAGTTACGCATTCCGTTGGACCTAGAAATCATAGTCTTGACTGAAACATTACGGATGAAAGGTGAGAATGAAGGGCATAACACTTTTCGGTACGATATGGTACACAAAACGGTGGTAAAATTCATTACTAGGCACTTCAAGTTCGTGAGATCGCACAGTGCCGATTTAATCGAGCTGACAGGATCATGCTATTGCGGCTTCAGTGTGAACGACACAGAGAATTTGATTAAGGAGACACGTCGGTCTCTGACGGGTTCTAAAACCTTAGAGGTAGAGATAATATAGATGATACCATAGCAAATGCACTTGTGTGTGTGCACTTCTTAAGTTACTCATCACATATCTGTAACATGCTTTTGTCTGAATATAAATAGCGATAAACTCTTGATTAAATCAAATTGGCTCACATGCCTTCTCCACCGCGCATTATTTCACTTCGCTCTCTTCCCTTCGCGTCTTTCCTCTGATTATCTGTCCAGACCAATGAGTGCACAAAATACAGGTATTCAAAACTTCATTCTTGTATTTGGTTTATTAAGTTCTGTTATGCACTAACGCGAGTTGAGTTGGTGACTATATACGACGAAAGATGACACATATTTCAATAAAATCGCTCATACGATCTAAGTGGAATCAAATATAGAGCCTTCAAAATACATCCACTACAGAGTGCTTCTTACAGCGGCCTATCACATTAGTGGCATCATTTGGAATGCTAACCAACACAGTGTGCCTCAGCATGAGCGCACACCAGTAATGCAAAGGTCCTAAGTTAAGCAAGGAATGCAACGCTTTCTGTTGACTAACAAGGGAGCCTGTCGCAAGTAGGAGGTTTCCGTGAAGGATTATGATAATATCTCTTACTTGGCACTAGTCTGAAGCGATAGATGGTTCAAAATCGAGCGAGCAGCTAGTATGCAAACTGATCGCAGATATCTCAACAGATTCATGACAAGGATCTGTACTGTTAAAATGTCAAACGGCGAAGATATAAGAAACCTAGAGATGACGAAGGTATTTAATGCCCACTCCACAAACCGGTCGAACGAGGATCCTGAAAGATATTGAACTCTACTCAGGTTATTAATAAAGACTTAAGTCCTTGTAAAGTTACCAGGAAGAGATAACATCTGACATGTAATCCTGGAACAGTGAGCAGAAGCCATTAGCAGATCAATGTCACCTCGCAAGGAAAGAACACTTTGGACATCTCTCCATAGCATTCCATTGGAAAGTTTTGTCATTTATTTTTATCTTCGCCCGGTCTTATATTTTACCCATTGTTCAAAAGACGTAAACTATAAACGAAAATTCACTCCAGATTGTCACTTCAGAGAGTAATCTCGGGCTTGTAACTACGGATAGCTTCAAATACCAACTCAGACTATGTAGAATATGCACCCAAGGAAAGTGCGAATTACCACTTTATGCAACCACTCTAGAGTTGTTCTTAACGCCATTTAAAACTTACGCACGGCCTCAACTTTGAGTCCACAATGTAGTCACGCCTTCACTTCAAAAGAGATACAAGTTTCATAGACCAAGTACAAAGCCGGGCAACTAAGTGTGCGATAGGACTTAAACATAAACCTTACAAAGACATGCTTCAATATCCGAGATTATTATCGTCGAGCAAACTGAGAAATAAGAGACGATCTGACGATCTGACAACGGTATACAATATATAAAGTACGCCAAACCACTTGAACACGGGTTTGTTACCAAAATATCACCACCACACTTCTCGAAGCAAATTTCGAAGGACTGTGAGGAGATTTGGAATCTGCATCTTTTCCTCTAGCTGTCTAGATAAAGTGAAGAACTGCACATGCATATGACTACAATACAGGACCGAGTTCATTCTTCTGATAATATGGAACAAGACGAACTAGGCACGCATTACTGTCGAACATCAACAAAACATACTCTTGAAAGTTATGGTCACTGTACAAAATTAAACAAAAGTCGTCAAAACATGAACAAAGCTAATGGAGAATTAGTCTCTTGAAAAGAGTTCGGAAGGCCACTACTTATTGGCTCAGTAGGTGCACAACAGAACTCAGCACCGTCCGCTCCTTCAAATTATACTACCATGAAACAATTGACGAAAAAATCATGGAGTAAAGTTTTCAGACAATTTATTTGTCCAGCGAGATCGATAAAACCCAAAATAAACCGGAGGAGGGTGAAAACGTTTAGATCAAACCGAATTATATTTTGGTACAAACTTCAATGAATGATCAATCTTTACTCACTACCATTAAGGGAACCAACTCAGTATGAGCGCAAGTACACCAAAGGAAGATTGACGTAGGTTTTCAAATCCCCATAACCCAGCTTTATTTCGAGAACAGAAAATGCATTTCGTGTGTGGTTAAATAATTTTGTAGTGGTAAGTAAATAAGCTGTGTAAGTCTTCAACATTTGATGCTGACTTCATTAGTTTTAATGGAGTCATCTAACTGAAGGAGTTCGGTTATGCATCCGCATCAGATCACGAGTGAGTACGCCGTGCTTCACATCTCCTACGACCACCAACTAGCTTAGAGTGATCAACTCTTGATATATCTGTAAGGCCAGTGAAATGTCACCGAGCCCTGGTCAAACCATCCGGTAGTTTGGTCACTAAATATCGAAAAGCTCGTCGACCCTCGTCTAGGCCCAGGTCAACCAACGCGCATCCGTAAATCGTACACCATGGACTGACCCATTCGGTAGTGGTTAATCTTTCGATTGTACCTACTTTAACTAATATATTCCTGTAACAGTTTCGTTTGTATTGTACGATCTTCAAAGTATTCATAGTACCTTGATACGACGAAAGGATAATGCACGTTAGGTACTGACATCGAGGTGTGACTTCGACGTTAGCTGTTGGTCATACCATCCCCGTCTAACTCCAGTAGGCCCCAATCAGTTGGCATAGATTATCTACATTGGTGACCAACGTATCGATAGTCTATCAAGTGTGTCTTCGAATCCCTTCTCTTGCGGATTTTGATTTGACTGTTTTGACACGTTTGGATTATAAATGGTGTTACTCATAGGGTTGTTGCCAAACTCTGAATACTTGTGGCATCTTTAATTCTGTACCCCATAAAATTACAAATTGCTTTAGTAAATACTATAAAGTTCAATGCTATGAACGACATAAATAAAAACTCCTGTTTTTAATATTTTCGCAAGTGAAAATTATTCACTGGAATAGTTGTTTGTTTGCTTTGCTCTACAGATTTGACCTCGAAGAGGTTGTTAAATACTTACATCTAATCTCGTGGATGCATCATATTAGTCCCAAGAATGGCGTTCCTTTGCTGCAGAAGTCACTCAACTGATGAAAGTAGGCTTAAAAATCTTTCGTCCAGCACCTTTAGATCTTGCACTAAAGCAGGCCAGAGTCCTTATTGAGGATGCCGAAAATGTAAGGTTGTGTTATATTTATGAGAGTACTTTAGTACCGTTCGATAAATCACAAGCTGGACAAGCATAGTTTGATAATGTATGAAATATCGCACGGTTTGCGTTTGACGATACTTCATCGAGCTTCCCTGGTGATACTGTTCTTGCTTCCTTTCTTCGAATGGCCTTCGTCCTTGACAATGTCATCCGATATCAGGTTGAAACTAAAACCTCCAAATCTACCATGTGGAGTTACAGAAGGAATAGAGTTTTTATGTTTGTTGATAATATCTATTCAATCAATTTTGCTGGTGAGTTTTTACGGTCTATATCCATGTAGAGGTTCTTAAACTATAAATTTCTATCTGTGAATATCAACAGTAATTTCTATTCAAAATCCCAAATCATTACGTTGTTATCGATTGAGGGTTAAGAGCTTGAGAGGATTGAATTAAATGTTTCGAGGGTTTCTTGGTTTCTCAATAATGATTCATGAATAATTAACTGGTCAAAACTATTTTTTATCGTCTCCACTTTATTTTAGACGGTAAAAAACATTTCCTCCTTAACAGATGGACTAATGTAAAAGACACTACTCTGCCTAAAATAGCTGTTCATTTAGTACAGCTTACAGAGATCACTGGTATTTTAAGCCCAAAAAACTGAACACAATATTCAAACATACTAAGTTAAGTTTGTGATTCGGGGTTGTGTATTATATTTGAGTCTATGGTTCGAATTTTAACAGGATAACCTTTTGTATATAAACAGAGTAAAGCTTTTGAGCCGGAAAAAGTCTTTTTTTGTGTGACTTACTCACAAATTTAGTCTATATGATCCAAATTAAAAATTGGACTTATGTAGAGATCGTTTTCATAGGCACGTTAGAGCTTTCAGTTTGAGCTGAAAATACAAAATTTTGAAATGACTTTCCGTTGTTTTGGTGTTTTGTTTAGTTATAAAGTTAAATAACTGTTCATATTAAAAAATATTTCATTAAACAAGTGATGTACGGTAAGATGTGACCGATTTCGTCCTAGTCTGTATTATCTTAGTGCGCAATCTGTCAAGTATTTGAAAAAGCTGGGAGACATCTCTTAGTTTAACCGGAAATTCCTTAAGTTACAACTAAAACGTCATTCACGTCTTGTTCATATTAATTAACAGTGCAACCAGGATTATTTTCATATACAGATTTCAGCAGTATATTGAAGACTTCTAATGATCCAAACTAGAAGGATAGATGGAAAACTTATATATGAATGTTTGGATTTGCATTACGACAAAACTAGCAATGTTTTAAGTCATATGTAAAGTAGAAGTAGTAAGCAACAAAAAACAACAAGTAATGCAAAACCGAATGCTATTTGTAAGAAATTTTAATTGATAATCAGCTACAAATAAAGTGAACCCAAAAGGTCAGTTTTGTTTTCGACATCGATGGCCTGAAATAGTACATAAACATGCTACACAGTGCATTAAAACGAGAAGGATCAATGACTTTACGATATGAAGGGTATCTTAGAATATGCTTGTCACCTTGATGCTGTATAAATGCAGAAATACAAGGCGATGTTAGCTTGGAGATATTTTTCAGCGTAGATGGCGACAGAAAAAGTAAGGGACAACATGATAAGCGATTTATTTTGTAAAAATAAACAAAACATACTGATAGCAAATATAACAACAGAAATAGTCTCTTAAGCACTAGATGAAATACAATTTAACTGGAATTACAAAATACTAAATCTTCATGTAACCATAAACCAAGTTTTACATTGCTTTTTCTTCATCTGTCACTTGTCAAGAGTTTAAAGTGTCATAGAAGCGACAGAACTGTTTTTATTTGAGAGTTATAGATATTTTGAAACGTGAACGAGTGGCCTCTTTATGCAGAATAATAGACTAAAAAACGTTCTGGGAAGACTTTAATGTACAGAAATTATCTAGTATAAGAGTGTTGACCATGTTTTGGTAGAAACCAGATGAAAAACAAGCTTTCAATTCTTTCACGGTAATCAACACCTGGAAATCGAACGTTTTTTGGTACATTTTGTGAGAATTGCACAATACTGTTTTATTATCAGGTTTAACGTCATTTTATATATTTAATGTCAGGATAAGAAAACGTTTTAAATTCAACATTATCGGAAAAGTTTTAACAAAAGTTTGCTTGATGACAAGACTAACTATGATGGCGCTCAACAACCTGATAGATAAATTGTCGAACAAATCTTGCAATTATGATATATGTTTGTTATTGTGTGATTTGATCATTTTACTTAGATCATATGTATTTGCTCAGTCTTTATAAATAACGAAAAAAATGGAAAAACATGATTGACCAAGTAAAAACAAGACATCATGATAAAAATAACGATTTTGCTAATTGGTGCACCAAGTTCTGATGAGTTTACTCATCGTTTTGCCTTTTATATCCTGGCGAATTTATCACTAGGGTTTATAGGTAGATTGTTCACAATTAAATATTTAACCATATTTAATTATATAAAACGTATTTGTAAGATTACTAAACACAAATCTACTTACAAAACCATTTCTTAAAGAAAAGAGAACAAAGTCGGTCCTTTTAGCTTCCAAAAAAGCTTGATTTTTGTTTTTAAAAACTGTGTTTATACATTGCACCAACTCTTTTACCTACAATTTTATAGTCAGGAGCATTTGGACTTCCCTGGGTTCGGGAAAATCCGTGGTTAATTGGAAAATATATCTTCCTTGTAATTTATCTTTTGGATCTTATAGTTTCTTTGTCACTTCGATGCTCCGAAGTAAGACATAAAACTAGATTACATTTAAAATGTTATTTTTATATTAAAAATTTGCCTAAATTAAAGATACCTGAAGAATAAATTTTATCTGAGCTACTTTGTATTTTATCAATATTTAATTCTGTGTACATTTTAGTCTAATGTGTTTATTTTAAAGTAAATGCAGAACTCAATGACCCGATTTCCTCCTACACATATAATAATGTATATATGTTAACCACGGATTAATAAACGAAATTTTAATCACATCAAATGTTTGTATTAATTATTTTTGGTCAGTTTTTTGCCGTTACCATATTAGCAGAAATGTTGCTGACGGGTCACGAGAATTAGTAACAAAAGATGGCGTCGTCATCAGTGTGTCCGGAAATCTGATGCGTACCTGAACTTCCGTAAAGCTTTAAAAGCAGTGATGATAGACGCATCATGCACTTTTCTAATAACAGGCACTAATTTAAAGTTTCTTTCAATATTTAATCAGAATAGGACTGACTCATAATAAAATTTCGCAGCATATATCAATGTAAAAGTATTAGGCCAGGTTTAGAGATTTGTTCAAATATATAAAAACCAGTCTAAATAATCCGAGACTGAATTTGCCTTTAATTTGTGATTATTTGTATCGCGCTGTTGGTTTTGTTAAGGGCTGCAATTAATCAGTCTTTTTGTGACATATGTGTCTCTTATGATAATTGCTTCAATATTCTTGTCCAGTAGCATAAGTTATTTTTGAAAGTTGCCATCTTTTCAAAAATCGTTTTGAGTATTTTGAATAGCTTGACTTATGTAAGGAATAAATATTATCCTCAGATCACATAAATTTATGCTTAGATATGAATAAACGTTTGTGAGTAAAAACGTATTTAAGTTCTTGGATTGAAACAATCTATATTTTGTCCAGGTATTATTTATCGAACGACAACCGTAGGCCACAAATAGGCCAACTTTACTTTGTATGACGAGATTATCTTACCATTTGTCGTTTGATATTACACTGTCCTAATTTAAGCTAAACAAAACTAATCTAAATGTTTTTGGTTCATCTAGTATTATCGCATTCGTCGTCTTATTCGGCCATATTTTCTCATCAGTAGCTCACAATTAATGAAGAAAGTTTTAAAATGTTATAGAAGAACACTCCCAACACTTTTTAAGTAAGCTGGAAACATTCCATTTACTATTTTTTGATTGAAAGTTATGTGAATTTATTTTAGTCTCAATTGTTTCTATTTTTCATTCTGCCTTGTTAGTTGATGTGTTCTTAAGCTTTTCAGCTAAGCTGCCTAAGTTACACTATCAACCATTATTTACAGTTAAACGTTACCTGATCAACAAAAGAGATAGTATTACAGATACGAATACTGAAAAACATAGGGAACACAACTTACGAATACGCTCAAATTACTACTGTAAAGATAGTTCAAGGATGACTGTTTACCACTGTGAGTCGAAATACATTGCCAGAATTTTCTTCTTTTTCTGAAGTCACGGATAATCATACTTTGCTTTTATAAAAAAAGCAGATCTGTGGAAGATCGTCAAAAGACGTTTTTCGCTTCGTTTAGATGAGTTAACAGATTTTTTATCCTCATAGTAGATATCATTAAGTTATTTAGACCCCTAAGCCATAAAGACGGCAACAATCAATGATAAGGCAACATTTATGACCCTATACACATTACAGTTTGGCTAATGTTCGAGAGCTTTTTTTAGTCAATATTTGATTTTAAAATAAAAGATATTTTCGGGAATCTTTTCATAATTTAATGTATGCGGATAACTGTAGCCGCCAAAAGATTAAAGATTTTCAATCAAATCGGTTCACAGTAAATTGAAAAAATATTTTAGAGCTTAGGAGTGTAATACACCAGCATCAAGTTCTAATAACCTCCCAAAAACCTTGACATTTATTATTTTTTAATTTGGTCTCAAGTATTTACTTTTCCATATTAACGACAGATTAGTTATTAGAATATTTATGTAGAAAATCAGGTAAACGACTTTCGAACAGAGAGAGATATAATGACATATTTTCTCTAGTATTTATGCTTATTATCAGCATAAATTTTGCGTCAAATCACATAAGTCATAAAGAGGTTAATTTTTCTTATGAAATATAAACTATGCCTTTTGAAGGAAGAAAATCATCTTTTGGCTTTCAAGTCATGTAATGTAGTTTTTGAGGTTTATCTGTTAAAAGCATAAGCAAATAATGTTCTTGATCTATTAGTATTTTTCTTTTTTAATCGTTCACTTCGTGTACTACTTTCTCGGCCAAAATAATCAAGTCTTCTATTCCTTCTGGGATTTTGGCTAATTTCGGCTACTTTAGTTGCAATGTGCGTGTTCAACAAACCAAATCGAGATTTAACTAAGAATAGTGTAAGTTACAAAAGTATGTCTTTCAATGATAATTTGTCATTGTAGTTCTCGTTTAAGAGATAAATATTAAAAAATTATAACCTTTAGAATACAGCTAGAAGACGTTTTATATTTTGCTTAATATTGGTTGGAATGTCACCCAAAAAAGGTCAAGAACTACATGTGATCAAATGAAGAGCAGGATGACTTCGAATGGATTGCAGTTGTATGTTGATCATTAATGAATTTCATAAGGCGACAATACACAACTGGCCAGGAACCAGGGATTTCCTAGGTTCGATCCTATATAAAAGATCGACATTACCTATTTCTTAGAAATTGAAAATTGATGTAAAAAAATTTGTACCCTAATTTCTAATAATTAGTAAAGTTGTAACTGATATTAAAATAAAATGTAATAACTGGCTTTGAGATTTCGTTGAATGGCATTGCTCATAGTATTAAATTGGTGATTTAAGTAATTGACTCGCTTATTTTTGAAAGGTATAATTTTGCTTTATTCAATATTCAAGAGTAAATATTCAATGATTACAGTATTTAATAGAATCACGGAAACAGACTTACATGTTCGAAAAACTGGACTTTTCACTGCTCTGTTTCAGTTTGTCCAGCATTTGTTTTACAAGCTTTAGCTCTGACAAAGACAGTAATCTTATCTAGGTATGTTGTCGAAAGTATAAAAACTAAATAAAATAAAGCAGTTCACCACATTATTTTGCATATAATTGCATAATGGTACTTTACATAATGTGAATAGGCTTTTTTAGAGGTTGAAAGCAAAATAACGAAAGACAAATTAAAAGGTTGAATAAATAGGATTTTGTTTTACTAGGCAATTAAAATGAAATCTGCAAATAAAAACTGAAGATGGTATTTACCTCTCTGCCATCATGAATAGCCTGTATTTGCTAAAGTGATACATCAAGTTCTCCTTCTACACAAAGTTATAAGTGAATCATAAAATTTATTTGGATTCTTTGTCTAAAACAAGTTTTGATATGGAAAATATATCATACATTATTAACCCAAAACTGTATTGGATAAATTCCGTAACATTATAGTAAATATTAATTTACTCTTTGTAGCCATGTTAAGTGATTTGATGATTTTTTACAGGTCGTCAATACCACAACTACTGCATTCACTGACTTTTATGATACATTATTCAGTCTTTTGGTACTTTTAACCACAACGAACCATCCTGATAGTAAGTCAAATGACTTCGAAAAAAATTTTTATATGGGATGTTTCTAGTGTTTTATTAATAATTAAAAAGCAGTATAGTTTTTTAAATTATACGTCTTGAATAAAAGCAACCACTTCAAGTTTAGGATCATTTGTTGGTATTTTAGTAGGCAGTTACTTATAAGTGACTTGAGAATGTTCGTAAAATTTGAAGTGGATTTTATCATTCACTTACAAAAGTCAGAGAATCGTTGTACGACAGGAGCCATCGGAAATTTTGTTCAAGGACTGAACTTAAAAGCTTCATATTATTCTCCGAAGATGGTATAGTTGTGATAGTGATTTGAAATGTAACGGTTTACATTTCTAATTTCAGTTAGCTGGCACAATCCTCACCCAATGTCATATGTGAACAAATGTTTCACATTCGACTGCTTTATTTCTATATATTAAAACTAAATTATCAAATGACTTTGAATATTTAAAAAAAATATAAACACTTGAGTAGCACTTTTATTGAAAATGAGCGGGTATATCAATTCTAAGTTTTACATCAAATGCAACTATTCGGATAGTTTAGTACAAGGTCTCGTCATTTCAAAGAATTTAGGTCAACCAAAATCAGTGAACTATAACATTGAAACGACTGTACCTCAATTAAATTGTTGCTATTGTGTTTGTGGGCCTAGATAAAAAAAGCCAATATTACAGTCAAAAACTTAAACAAGTGAATCGTAAGAAGACAAAAATGCATATAGAATGAATTAGTTATTTTAGTAAAAAGAAGAATTAAATAATTATAAGCAAGTGAAGTAAGTGTTCACCAAAAATGAAACTGTATACTTTTTTACTTATAATATTTACACTCGTTTGGTTTGAAACCATGGTGGTCTGTGAGTTTGTTTATACGTAATACAATAATGTTAACAATCCACTCTTCTTTATAGTACAAGGTTTGTGTGATTGATAATATGAAGTGGTTAAAACAAATTTGTTAATTTAGTAAATGGTGTTTAATAAGGTGAACAAAGTTCATTGAAATAAAAGATAGAAGAGCACACTGAACTAAATTTTAAAAAAATCACTCAAATCAAGTAAATTAACCATTCCAATTCCTGTCTTTTGAAAAGCAGTGTTTTTATTGAATATGGGGGAAGACGTTAGTTAAGATAAGCTCAATTAAATTAGAAAAATTAATGAGTGAACAATGAGAACAGTTGAATCCGATGGGCTCATCAGTATATATTCAAATTATATTATTATGTTGTTTATAGTTGCCGAAAAGACAGAAGACTGTATTTCTAGAAAAATTAATAACCATATGTTATTGAAACATAGCTACATAAAGGGGCTTCTAGTTGAATAAACGGTGAGTGGTGACCAGTGACATATCTCTCCATCAAACCCTGTTGATTAAGTTGAACTGTTAGGTGGTATGAGATAGCCTGAAGTACACTTCTGGTCTGGGTTTTGTTGTATTTAGTAATCGTCAGTAAGGTTTATCTGTAATCTGGTAAGAATTGGTGCTCATGGGAGATTCAGAACTCTAAAATCTGGATCGCAGTTTGAAACGTTACTACATAATTTTGTTAAGGTGACTAACTGTTGAATCTAGAACATAAGTTTGTTTCTGTATTTCTCAACTTTTGAAAGAAATAGAATGTTTTTAAGGAAAAGAACCACTAAAATTGTTTGTTGGTGTTTTGAACCATCTTGAAGAACAAGCTAAGTATAAACTAGTTCATAACGATGAATTAGGCAAAGATCATAATCTTCATTGGACAAATCTTAGTAAAATAAAGAAACGGTGACTGGTATTTTTGATTTATATTCAATTCTTTTACCTTAATTAGTTGAAATAGTATTATCGTAATACTATTTTATATTTATGTTTTATAGTTTTAATCCCACCATATAATGGGAACAGAGGAACCGCAATTTTCTCAATTGTATATCTTGGTGTAGGATTGTACGTACTTTTGAACATTCTCACAGCTGCTGTATATAGTGAGTTCAGTGGTTATTTAATGGTAAGTAATTCAACTCCAAATTATAGAATATTATTTTATTCAATAAGTAAATATAATTTTGTTTAAAAATAAAAGCTTATTTAATCTAGTTGGTCTATTAACTAAACGGTTGATTTAAATAAGTTGAAAAAAACCAATCTTCTTTTGCTAAAAGTGGAAAACTACGAATCACTACTTAATGATAATTATATGTTTAATCCATTTATTTAAGATACTTGATGGATACAATGGAGATGTGTGATAAAATAATTCATGATATTCAGTTGTCATAAAAAAAACTTGTTGTTCATTATTGAATACATTTATTTTCGCCATAGATTCGGGTTTTATTTTTGAAATAATTATACTTATGGAGTAATTAAACTAAATAAGCACTAGGCATGGTTACGATTTTAAAAGTTGTGATGTTTCTTTGTGAAAATGTAGCTTGACAAAAAGAATAAAGAAATTTTATTCAATTATCTATCATAGAAAAACTATCAACTAGTTAATATTGACCTTATTTTTGAAGGTTGTCTAGTCAGCTTATAAAAATAATAAATTATTAAGCAGCCTTTATCATCCTCTATATCTTCATTTCATAACTCACTGTTGAAAGTCTTCAGTACAAACGCGTTTGATGAGACGTCGAGTTGCAACAAGAGCAGCATTTGAAGTATTAAAATATGAATATAAGTGAGTTTGTTTTTTAATGTTTTATCTTGAAATTAATTGTATACTATAAAAAATAAACAACTTTTGTTGTATATTTAGAACTTATTAAATTGAAATTTTTTTCTAAAATGTTTTATTTCTGCCTGTTCATAACATTTGAAATCTTCTGAATCGTGGAATGTTCCTATATTTTAACTTTCACACATCATCTATTTATGGGATAATATGTTATATGATTTTTATCATAGATCGGCATCAGCTTAGAAACCACATGAAGGGCAGGTATCATTGAACATCATTTTCATTCAATTCGACCAAATAGTAATAAATCAACCTATAGTAAAGAAGTTCCAGATGGATTGAGAAGTTTTAATATGAAGTCCTAACCAGTGGTGTTTAGTAATTTTCTAAAAGTGACAGATAATGTACGACATTCGTTCTGTTTAACAAAATAAATGAAGTTGAAAATATGGTTCACTTAACTTTAACCCAGTGTCTTGAAAAATCACCCTCTCCGTGAAACCTCACGGTCATAAATTCAGTCTACAGCTACGAATTAGGCTTTGTTTCAAAGTATTTATACAATTAAGTTATTTTCAAACATTTGTGTTAATTGAAAAGTACTTGTGTAAATATATAATCATTGTAGTTCAATCGGATATTTTCAATTTATGTCAAACTTGATGAATTAATTTTAAATTTCACTTGTAGTCGTAGTGAAAATGTATTGGTTTTTTGTCAGTGTTATTGGATTGTTATTGAATTTTTAAAGGGACTAAATTTGTTTTTATATCAGATAAGGGTGAAAACAGTAAATTAGTGATCTAAAAACCTTACGTCCCTGAGAATCTGGAGAATGTTGAATCAAAGTAAAATAATTTATGTTACCTATTTACTTTAAATAGAAAACCACTGAAAGTTAGGGATAGTTGAACATTTATTTTGTCGTAGTATGAAAAACATGATCAGTGTACATAGACAATCTTTTCTTCAAAACCACCAATGAAGCCATAGATGTCCACTCTTAAAGAGTCACATACTAGGACCAAACTACCCCAGCTTTTGTAGATAAAGTCTCTAAAATTAGTTTATAACATGAACCAATATTGATTTAAAGATCTTCAAATCTTCCATTTTAGTTTAACTTCATATTTCAACTAAGCGAATCATTCGATCTGTTATTAAGCTTTCATCAGTAATTAATGAATAGCTGAATAACGTTTTATTATTCCTCTTACAAAAGTTTGTGTAAAACATACGGAAAATAACAAATATAGATAATATTTAATGGTTTCTCTACTAATTCAATTTTATAATTTAGAGTTCTTTGACTTCTATTTAACGTTGATAATTACTTTCAATATCTATTTTTATCAAAGAACAATATCAATATATAAACAACGAGACCTGTTTCAAATAAACATAAATAAATTCAATAATAGATTTTACATGCCTAATCAAATATCAATGAAGCGACTGACCAGCTAGACCATCTCTTGTCTCTCAGCTGTAACCGAGAATAGAAATTACATTGTATGACTCGTGTACCTGATTCCCGATGAACTAATAATCACCCATTTTATCTGAAACATCTCAAGAAAATAAACTTAAATATTTGAAAGAATGAGGTAACAGATCTATAGGGAATAATATATATATATATATATATATATATCAGTTAATTGTGAAATCTTATTATTCTCTTCATTATTATTGTAGTTGGATCTGACCATGACACTTACATTCAATGCTGTTTCTCTTTTTTTCATTTTAGCGGCGTAGAGCTAGTATCAAGTGATGATATAGTTGGATTAATTAAAACTGTTCACATAGATACCTGGAAGAAAGATACACTACGTCAGGTGAATATGTTCAAGAAAAGTTTAAATTATTTTTATCAATTTTGGTAATTCTGTTTTTAGCATTCTCTGCTTAGTCTCGACTAAAATATTTTCCTACTTCACTAATTGAATATTAGAAGGTTTATTGTACATTATAAATCATTACACTGTCTTATGGAACGTGAAAAAATAATTTGATGCACTTTAGTGTAGAAACCTAATGTTAAGTTAATAATATAAAGCTTATATTTGTGAATAAATACAGTAATTTTAAAACAACATGTGAATGATCCTTTGAGATTCATCAGAACAACATTGGTCGTTTAGGATACATAACAAAAGAGATAGGTTAGTGATTTTTTATTGAAGCCTAAAATGCAATATCCAACAAGAAAATGATATTTTCTTTCAATAAAATGCTTCATGTCCAAAATACTTTCGTTGTTGTATTTGTTAGAATGTGTACGTTTAAAATATTTTAGGTTTTTTTTAAATTAAAGTTATGTGACCTGATTGAATCTAGTTGAATAAATACAAAATATATTCTACTAATTCTTAAGTAAAATATAAGAAAATTTATGGTTTTTCTCTGGTGAATAAATGATTTATATATTTAATCTGGGAGTTGGTTATTAAAATAATTTCACCAGATAGATTTTAAATTGTTCTGTAAAGTTTTTTCATCTTCCATACCACTGCATTCAAATGAACAAGAATGTAAACTATAAAAATTGATACATTTTTGGTATAAACAATTATGAAATCTAAATGTTTATTAATTGAATTAATGACAACGATCTATAGCTCTAGTGGATGATTTGATTGTTGTTGAGTGTACAGCTACAACCAATCAGTTGGTGGTCAAAATTTCAGTAAAATTTAAAAATGTTTTTATGCATGTGCTTAAATAGGTGAATGACCTTTTGTAAATATTAGACAAATTTGTTATTCAGTAGTATGCAAAGTACCTTCGTTAAAACGATGGAACCATGGCTTAGATGTGAAAGCGTTCAACTTTACACAACTAGGTCACTTGTTCGAGTCCGAATTTACCTACTTCAGTTTAGGCAATCAAATAGCATAAGCAACTCTTATGGATAAAATGTGGCTAAAAGGCAAATTCACGAAACTGTACATCATACGTTGCATTTTTGTTATAATGTAACCATACTTAAAGTGTTTATGTGAAAAGTATGATGGTAATTTGAAAACGTAATAATGTACTTTTGCAATGTATCCAGCATATTAATTCACAAGTCTGAAGTATAAAATGCATTGTGATATGAAAATCTAATACTTTTATTGATCAACACTTTGGTTAATACATTTATTGATATGCATACTATTAAGAGGAACGTTTTGTAAACTGATAGATAAATTTTCATTCTCCATTTCATTTAAATTTTTTTCTTACAAGGCATATTTCATGAGACATGCTCATGGGAATATTAATGCAAAACAATTTATGCAATTATTTAAAATCTTGGATTTATCGGGTCCATCAAATCAGGTATGATAAATTCAACTATCGCCTACAAGAGAAACGTTTCTTTATATTTCTTATTAATACACTGTAAACTCGAAAATCATCCATCGGATACTTTTTCAAGTTATACAGTCATATATATATATATATATATATATATATATATATATATATATATATATATATATATAGGATTTTGCCGCAGAAAAACCGAAATACTAGGTTATATGGTATGAACTATAATGGAACACAGCTGTTTAACTTCTTCAGTGTGTGCAAATAAAAAAGAATATGTGTTGAATCCTAGGCTAAAATTAGATTATAAAAGTTAATGATATAATAACCTCATCATGTTTATTCGTTGTTTTTACTTCATCGCGGAACATGTTCCTCAATTCCCATGTATATACATTCATG
Organism: Schistosoma spindalis; assembly: GCA_946903255.1. Taxonomy (NCBI): domain Eukaryota; kingdom Metazoa; phylum Platyhelminthes; class Trematoda; order Strigeidida; family Schistosomatidae; genus Schistosoma; species Schistosoma spindalis. Next base: position 76,430,593 of record OX336416.1, on the reverse strand, counting down.
ATTGGGCAGTTAGATAATAAATTTGCCGTTCAGAATTCCGTTTGTTGAATACTTTCTGGAAAATTTAATTGTTTATTTATCACTATTTTCCACTCAATCTCCAAACAGCGTTTATCTGAAATGATTACTAACAGTAAATTATCTCAACGACTAGTTACTTTCTCCCAACGAACATGGATGGTAGCAAATTAAAACTCTGAAAACTGATTTAGTAATATTATGATTTCAATGTCAGTCAAAAAACTTGGCATGTGATAATCATATACATGTACTGTGGATGGTGTAATCAAATGGAAGTTTTTTTGGCCTACTTTAAACTTTTATTTCGTTACCGAATCTCAATTAATAATAATCACTAATGGATGCGTTATTGTATACGTGTTATTTTCACTACATTGTTAAGTAGTACAAGAAGTATTTAAAAAATAGTTGTATACTCATTTAACTACATTCACCAGGTCACTAATTCATTTAAACTATGATTACATAAAGAACATATTTTTCCGGTTGCCATAAGGTTATAATTAAGAAACTACAGATTAAAAAAAGTCATCGTGTTTACGCAAAACGCATGTGTATTTCACAAACGTGCCTCTTTTTTAAAATGTTGTAAATATTAACATTCTTTGGAAATTGTTTACATTCTGCCTTAACAATTTAACATATCGACATTTCATTAAAAAAACATACTGTTTAAACTGAGTTAATCAACAAACCTAGTTATTTCTTTAATTAGGTAAAAAGATAGACAAGTAGAGTATTTAAAATTTCATTAACGTTAGTTTTGTATTTGATTTAGTCAATACCTGAACAAACACCATCTCTTAGGGTGGCTCGTATATTTCAAACATGGATTATGTCAAAAGGATTTGAACTGGTTCGAATTCTAATATCAGTTTTCAATGTAATATTTTTATGTGTAAGTTAACAAGTGTCAAATATCAATTAACAGTTTTTTACTCATTCAGATTGATTCATGAGGAATATTTCTGAGTAGCATATTGGAATTGATTTATTCTTAAAGTTCCTCTGCATGCATTTCATTCATCCACGAATCATATTTCCATGTTCAATTTTTTTGCCTTGGTTGGTTTAATTGGGATGATTTTAATGTTTTGGGGGGGGCGGAGTGTACGATCACTGCTCATTCATTAGAACTTGAATTCTGTACAACACCTTCAAGTGCACAGGATCTATGGATAATGCCGCTTGCAAAACATCGTGACTTTAGTTTTGTAGTATTATCAACCAATAAATGAGTGGTTACTAATATCTATTGAAAGTACAAGCTCCGAATGTATTTCGTATAACTGAAGCTAAATATAAGGAAAAAATATCTAGTATATAAATAACAAATAATCCATTACTTTTATATTAATGAAAAGAGCAAGAACAAGCATTCTAGCAGAATAGCATGAATTCATTTTTATTTCGTTGGTTGTCTGTAATTTTCGAGATGTAATTGTTAGTAGTTCATGAAAAATTTGCCAACCATATTATTACATTAAGTATAGACAGATTGTGTTATAGATTTTCTAGCTATCTACATATGGAATAACAAACATATTGACCGGAATTTTATTAGCTGGATTGCAAATAAAGATTTTGTTATGCGATTTTATAACATAATTATCCTATTTAAGTAAAATTGTTGTAGTCTGAATTAGTGAGAACGTTTTTCATCAGTAAATGTATGTCATCACTGAATAATTTATTAAATTCATGGAATAATTTTATTTAAATAAACAATGTAATTTCCTGTCGGAAAACAGTGACCAAAAACTAGAATAAGAATGTATTCTAGTAATTTTTAGTGTTTCAAAGCGGGCAATTCGATTACAAAGCTTTTATTCTCCTCATATAGAACGTTACCGGCGCCAACTTCAACTAGAAGTGAGCTTCTAGATTGTTCAACAAATGTCATTTCGATCTGTTCCGATGATTTTGTCCCTATGAATTTCTGTATCTAATTGTGTTCTTGTGATCCCATTAACAGCCTTGGTAGCTTATGACGATTTGATTGGCCGACGTTTTATTGACAAAATTGTAAATTAGATCTATATCGATATATTAACTGATTGCAGATTAATTTGAATGTTATGTCCTCAAAGATGGTTATGGAATTTCCTCAGTTAAGAACTTGAAAATGTTTCTAGCCATATGTGTCTGTAAGTAGTTTAATTTACTAATACAACTGTAAACGTATCCTGCTTCTTTTTTACCAGTGACTGGGTATGTGTAAGTAAACAGAAAGTTCTATTCATCCATTGCGGTCCTTGTTTCAGTTGATGTGAATTATTACTATTTATTTTATTATTTCATTTGTCTTCTTCCGATGCTGTGTCGTTTACATTGTCTATTAGATAATCATCACACGTTCACTGGATTACTTTTACTTTCAAAAGACTTTTTCCATCTTAGGATATATCATAAATTACTACTTTGTACTGAGATAGTTCAAGTATAGTCTTAAGACAAGGTATTGTTAGTATTCACCATTTTGAAAGTGTGTTAGGAAATAACGTAATCAGTTATGTTCAGTAATGACTACTGAAATAAAGGCATCGAAGTCTTTGAACTATTTTTCGGAACGAAATATGGAAATGCTAATTTTCTATATTGTTGAGGATCTTATTACAGTATAAAAACGATGAACTTTTTATGTGATATCGAATTTGAGAAAATTTAGTCGGATCAAAATTGTATTTTTTTATCTAGGATCAATTTGAAAAGATTTTACTTTTCATGAGACTTATTCATATTATTGATCAAAGTGTTTTCAACTTCTGAAATTTTAAAAGCTTTAGGAATATTATCCTAAGACGATTCAGAAATTTGTAATATTTTCATGAATACAGATTGTTTTTACATATGAACTTAATTTACACTGACCTGCATCTCAATTTGAAAACAATGACTGTATATTCACTACCTTTTTCTTAAAGTATTACATTTACAATTTCGACAGAAACAGTATTAAGACATTGTTGATGAAAATCGAACGAAACAGTTCTTCAATGCTCTTTGATTTACAATGACCAGCTGAAGTTTGTAGTCTATGACGAACACTATGTAAAAATTAGGTTGAATTTTACAGCTAATCCCAGTTTTTTTCTAGATATATGAGCATTAAAGGTCTAATCTAAGTAGTTATATCAACATTAATTTCTTTGGAATATTTCAGACAAGTTAACACTTTATATTACTATGGGTTTTCTATCAATTGGTTATCCGATGGTTAGTCTAAATTCTTCCTTCCATTATTTTCGTTCATTGTTAAAACGATTTTTTAGTTTGGTTTATTGTCCCAAAACGAGAAAATCTATTAATCATGTGTTCTGATTACCTTTATTTCGTTTTAATAACATCTCCTTTTGTCTAAACTATGTATATTTTTCACTGTTATTCAATATTAAGTTATTTAACCCTTGATAATTAACATTTGTGAGAATGGCCTTGGATAAAATTGATTCACAGTTTGTTTATATGATGCACTTTTTATGCATTGTAAATGAATAGTCATGATTTATATGTAATCTGGTAAGATTTTATGTATTTTTATCACAGAACTTCATTTAAAATAAATTTATCAATCTATTAAAACTGTTTCAATTATCCTTGAATTGGTCGGTTAAATGATTTCAACTACCAACTATAAGTTATAAATCAACTTTAATTAAATTAAACCATGTGATATTAACAACTAATTTCATACTAATCCAATATTCCTCCTTTGGTGATTAATACATCTTTGTATTGATACTACACACTAAGTATCTCAGTGTTTCGTATTTATTGCTGTTCTTTTATTACAACCTTTGATAAATTACAACTGATAATTTCGATAAATTATATTCAGTTCAAACTATATTTTAGGTGGATATCTCTTACAGTCTTTCAACTGGAAAGTATCCTGGACTTATAATGCGAGTAAGATTAATATTCTAACATTGTTTCCTAATTTTCATTTTTTCTATACTGCTTAATCAGATACTTGTTGAATTTGTTTTCTTTTTTATGTGTGATGACATAATTCAAGTGATTAAAAATATTATCCTAATAATACGGAGAGTTTGATTATGATTAGTAAATTGTCGACAACAGTGAAGTTCTTTTAGTATTGTATATTAAAAGATAGTTGATTAACGATTTCAATATTTACATTAAACATAAAATTCACGATTTCTTGACAAATTTCCCACAAAAATGTAATATGAAAGAAAAATGTCCTTTTAAGTTCATTGCTTTCATATTTCACTAACAAGGTGAAAGTTATTCTGATTAATATGAAATAACCTTTGAAATAGCATTCATTGTGCATTAAAATACTAAGCACTGTAAGTTAGGATTAAAGGTTAATTATAAATTGTCACGACTTGTTAAAAATTTATATAATATGAAGAATAAGTAGTGAAATAACAATAGATTAATGAATATTATTTCTGTCATGAGATTATGTATACTCATTTTATCAGGCATTTATAAGGTTTACATTATTAATAATGTTTCCTTATTTTTATTCATTTCTAAGTATTTGTTCTTTGTAGTTTTTTTTACCCATAAAGGTATGCTTATATTAGTCAAAATTCACAATCAGTAAAAAACTATCAATGATTATAAACATAAAAATACACTTAACAATATCTCTCAATAGATGATAATTATGTTTTATTACAGTCTACAAATGAAACATTTTCTTAACGATAGATTAAACGTTTTAAAGAAATTAATCAGAAAGTTGTTTTATGTAATCAGTTAAACATTTATCTCATTGAAATCTTCATCACATTTTTAATTAGTGAAGAACTTATGGTCTATGAATAATATAATCTTCATCTGTAGTTTTAGTTTACTTCTTTCCATAGAACACCCAATTTTTGTTCCGTTACACAGTGGCCCTCTTATTTCTTAAGTCTTAACAGATGACAATATTAGTATTTCGACAAGTCTACAAAATTGAACATAAATATAAGTAGAGACTGATGATGGCTAGTAGTGAGATTCTGGAAGTGCGTTTCGTCCTAGTTGGGACTCGTTAGATGGATGTCAATATTCGTTAAATACTATAGTGATGGAAAGCAATAAGTTTACATAGTTTGTTGTATTTTCCTTTGATAGTTTTACACAGTATAATATAAAGATTAAACCTAAGTTCTATCATTTGAATCATTTTTACGGAATTGCTAACTTTCTCTGAATTATTGTTCGTGTAAAGATGAGTATGATTAGATAAACATCATGTATGTAATATCTTCAGTTCTAGCACATACTGTATACTTAAAAAATGACTATAGATTTATTACAAACTATAAATAAATGAATCACGCTAAGCAACCATGTATTTCAATACAAATGGTTTAGAAAATACTTTTTCAATACGGAAATCTGTTTTACACGATTCAAGGAGCTTCACCGTTTGAGGTGCTTCTAATGAGTGTTCTTTCTATTATTTCTAACCGATAATGTTTAATCATAGTGCAGAGTCATTGGATCACTAAGACTAGTGAAAACACTGGAAATTGATGGATAGAATTTGAGCTATTCTAGCAGATTAAACATAAAGGACACTAGCCATCAGTCACAGTAAATCAAAACTATCTCTTCAGTGTAAAATATATAATCGAAATTGGAGCAACTGTTGAAATAAAATCTAAGTATAAAGAAACAAATTATCATCAAAATATTTCTTCCATCAAAACATCAAAGTATTGACTATTCAGAAATATTGTGTGCATTTAGCTCGACTACTATATGTGTTGTTATTGATTAAAATATGATACAGAATAACAGGTTAAACATAATGATCTTAATAAAATATGTCAGTTATATTTGTCGATAAAATAAGATTGAATTATCTTGATGTTCATTAACAATTTCCCATAATTTAAAAACATGGTTCTATTGAATTCCTAGATAATAAGCTGGTGTTTCACAATATTTTATGTATTTGAACAAATTTCTTTTCTGTGGGCATATGGTCAAAAAGCATTTTTCTCGAAAAAGTCCAATATACTTGGATTATTTATAGTATCTGTAATACTTGTAAGTTATCAAAGTTTTTATTGTACGTTTTATTATTTAATTCATGTATTTACAAAAAAAAACATCATACGTTAATGATTATTTAATAAATAGTGATAAACCTCGTAACATATATAAATGAAATCATCACTTATTAATAGAGACTATCATTTAGCTGAGTTTTTGTTGTTAACCTTATTTGCTTTAGTGTAATCAGTCGTTTTTTCAGGTCACCCAATAACAAATTTCTGTTTTTCGAATGTTGCATGGTTGTAAGAGGCCTAAGATCTAGGTTTCATACCAGTTGCAGCACCTTATCAAGCCCTGTCCATTATCATGTGAGATTCGAACCCGATCTGTTTAGTGTTGCATATACTTCTGGGCTATTATGACTGTGACAGATCTCTATTTATGATTGAAATGATTACGCTAGTTCACCATTTAGTCGAAAATAATATTATTTCGTCTATCCCCTGATGCTAATTAAATTCTATTTCCCTATTTCAATAAAACTACTAATCACAAAAGAAATTATCAAATTATCAAAGAAATACATTCCACCAATCTAAATTGTCTACAGATTCTAAACACAAACTGATACTGTGCTAAATTAGACATTGTGTTAGGGTATTCTGTGAGAATTTTCAAAATAACTAAACTAATTTATTTAAATAGAATGTATTGTTCAGAAGTCTGCTAACTTTGTATAATGGACATACGTTTCTTATTCTACTAATGCTATTACTAACAAATATTTATATCGTTTTTCGCAACAAATATTATCTTGTATTTAAACAATTAGTTACCTTTATGGATTTGCCAAAATACTGACCGTACATCTAGAATAACTAGAAACGTATTCAACAGTTTCTCCTACTCTGATCATAATCTCGTTTCTTAAAGCCATTACCCTCCCTTCATCCTCTTATTGCTATTGTAATCATTATTATTATTGTTAACTGACATTATTGATTATCATTTTAAAAAGTAAGTATGTATTTTAAACTAAACAGTTTTGAAAATGAACTCGTCAATAAGTGAACTCATTATTAAATCAATCTCTTTTGGTTGTGTCTCAGTCGGTATATTTCGTTTATTTTAAATTATAGTTTTTGATCAAACAAGATATGAATATTAATAATGATGTTTATAGGGATATTAGTTCAAATGGAAAGTATAATAATTTGTTGTTAAAGTGTTACCTTCAATGAAATTTATGATAAGAACGTCGACTTATTGAGAAATTGTCTAAATGATAAAACCAAACTATTTAAAACTTTCGATAATGCAATGAGAAGACGAAGTTTTAAATTAAATACATTTAGTAATGAATAATATTGTTATTTTAATTAACATAATTTACATAAAATACATGTATTCATTATTTTTAGGTTGTTAAATTAATTGAATTAACTCTGTTACTTATTAGCCATCAGTAAGTTTTTTTTTTTTTTGGAATATTATCTACGTATAATAATATTAGATCATTTAAAGATCCCCGTCATATTAAAAGATTAGTATTTGAACGAAGAATATTTTTTTCGATAAATTCTCTTCAGGTTCTACAATTATGTGTCTCAATTAATAATCCGAAAAAAGTGGTCAGGTTAAGGGCAAACGTACATCGTTTAAAGTATGTGAATTTAGGATTGTTAAACAAAATAGAATAAAATTGTTAACGTTGATATGACTCATATAGAATGTTAACTTGAATCTGCGTATATATTAAGTGAGATTTTAAGATCCATGATCAGAATAAATATGGGTCAAGTAGCGTGAGAGAGAAAAATAATTGCAATTACTATTCGATCAAATAAGTAAGACGTAATAAGGAGGGAAGAATGCAAAGTTAATGAATCATGTATAGGGGAGATTTGCAGATGACCTAGTTCTCCTATCGCGTACACACGAACAAATGCAGATAAAGACAGCCAGCATAGCAGCAGTCTCTGCATCAGTAGGCCTCAACAGACAAAAAGGGAAAACCAAGGTCCTCAGACACAACACGGAGAACAGCAATCCAATCACTCTTGATGGCGAAACTCAGGAAGACGTGGAATCCTTCACATACCTGGGAAGCATCGTCGATAAACAAGGAGGTTCAGATGCAGACGTCAAGGCGAGGATTGGCAAAGCTAGAGCGGCATTCCTTCAACTGAAGAACATATGGAACTCAAAACAACTTTCAACCAATATCAAAGTCAGAATCTTCAATACGAACGTCAAGGCAGTTCTACTGTACGGAGCTGAAACTTGGAGAACTACAACAACCACCATCAAGAAGGTACAAGTATTTATCAATAGTTGTCTACGTAAGATACTCAACATCCATTGGCTGGATACCATCAGCAACAGTCTTTTGTGGGAGAGAACCAACCAGCTTCCATCAGAAGAGGAAATTAGGAAAAGACGATGGAAATGGATAGGACATTCATTGAAGAAATCATCAAACTTGGAATCCTGAAGGGAAGCGGAAAAGAGGAAGGCTAAAGAAAACATTACGTCGGGAAATACAAGCGGATATGAAAAGGATGGATAACATCTGGAAAGGATTTCCCAGGACAGGGTTGGATGGAGAATGCTGGTAAGCGGCCTATTCTCCTTCACGAGGAGTAACAGACGTAAGTAAGTAAACGAAACATATCCACAATTTAGAATGAAACTGACTAGTCTAGATTGAAACAACTGTTTTTTTACCGTCCACTATTCTTTAATTTTTTTTATATAATAGAATATCCTAAATTAATAAACGTATACTGTTTACGAACGACAGATAATTCGCACTCATTTATCATCTGCATGAATTAATATTTAACTTATATGACAGTGTATATTGATCTTCATATTTTTTCAAATGAGGACAGCAAGGTAAAAAATTAATACAGCAGTCTGTTATGTGCAATTATATTAATGTAATGTTTAGGTAAAGTTAGATAGTGGCTAACAGTGGAATTCAAGACGTGCACTTTATCCTGTTCGGTACTCGTAATCTGGGCGTACCTATATCCAAGTTTTTATAAGTTTTATGAAAGAAAATATTTTACCATTCGTAAATCTATAAATTTAGTTTTGAAATATTTTAATCCTCGAATTAAACAGTTTTATATTCATCTCTGATTTGTTTGTTTTATTTTTTTCTAACTCAAGAATGGAACATATTTCACAATTTAGAATGACAATCTGGAATATTGTACGTTTAAGTAATGTCCTCTTATTAACACGTACTACAAGACTGATTGTTCTGTTTCCTTGGACACGATTAGTTGTTAGTGTTTTAGCAGATTTGCCAAGTAATCTAACCCCTGTTCTTGGAATACTCATATCAGCATTTTACTTTTATGCGTTACTGGGTATGAATTTATTCCATGATGTTATTAAATATCACAATTCCACAAATTCATCAAATCCGTGAGTATGACAATAGTAAAGTCTACTTCAAGTGCTTTCTATTTTGAATACTTGTATTTTCTCTCACCTTCGTTCCTATGTTTCTAGTCATTTAATAAGTCACAGAATCTCTTACTTCCGAAGCTAACAAACAGAAAACCAGAGAGTTTGACGAGTGGTCACAAACTTTGTATGATGTTGGTTAAAATGGAATATAAAACTTCAGTATACCATGAGTATTAAATTTCATATTGGAAACTTAAATTGATCAATTAAAAAATAAATGATCAATCTATGTATTTTTTATCCTCCAGACTATTTCCTACACCATAAGACATTGACTTTTGAGAAGTATTTCAAATTTACATGAAATACGTAATTATAGTCATTTATTACTTATCTCCATTCAGTTCGTAATTCTTTTTTTTGAACAAAATATATCCCGTTCTCTTTATTCAAAGTATTATATGATGAGCAACACTAGAAGCTGACGAAATATTCTAAGGAGTCGGTTGAAAAGAAAATTTTGTTTCTCTCTAATGTTAACTTAAACAGTTGAATGTCTGTTGATATGACATTTGACACTAGACGACTCATTTACTGGAAATTTCCAAAACTATGCTTTGTTGTATATGACCTGAACGGCAGTCAGTTCGGTTCATGACAAACTTCTTAACTTCATTGTAAATAACTTTCCAGACAAAATTCTTCTAATCATATAACTAACCGGTAAGCGCCATTTCACCAAATAAAAGACCAAATTAAATTTTAAAAAAACCTTGATAATATCTTATCCACTATATATGTCATCAAATGAAAACGTTATCAGGGTACATGTTGTAGTAAAACTTTTGAATTCAGTTTAATGTATATACAACTAATGGTCACTATTGTAAACTATTGTAAAACCAAGCAATATAATATTTAATAAAGTATAATATTTAAAAAAATGTAGTTTTTAATATCCCCGTAAGTAATAATCCAATCTTTACATATAAATACATTTATGTGTAATAAAATTGACAATCATCTCACCTTAAAAATCGATTCAAACTATTACATTTAAGTTTATTCATAATATTGTAGGTAACAATAGAAAATACCAAAAGTTAAATACTTACACATAAAAAATAATAATAGACATATTATATAAACATAATATATAAAGTAATTCGTTTGATCTTTTATTTTAGTCAATCATTATATATAAGATATGTCTACATACACTAATTAATCTGTAATAATTCCAGTATCTATGATATTATGAAATATGAGATGGTATATTTTGATTTTAAAAAGGACTATTATGTTTATTTAGCAAAATGATAACAAATAAAATCTATGAAAATAGATAAGATAGAAAAATGAAACTTAATATTTACAAATAAATACACTTGGTATTGTTTACCTGAATCTGTCCATTATTGTCTAAGACTGCAATTGATCAGTCTCTTATTGGCATATTTACATCCTGTGGGGATTGCCTAGATATCACCTTCAATAACAAGCATTGTAAACGAATATGGATTGTGACTACCAGTGGAATCCAGAATGCGCGTTTTATTGTATTTGGGACTCATCATCTGCATGTATCTGCATCCCGCATCCTAGTTGATGTTCATTCTGGGACTCGAACCCATTACCGTTCGCTTCAAACGCGATTGTGTTATCCACTTAGTTACTGAGTGCTGATATCCAATTGCTTGTACAATAGGATGAAGTTTAAATTCACTTAGTGTTGTTTTACTTGTATCTTCTCATTGTTGTTTAGGAACAGTTATGAGTTTCAAAATTATTCCATTGTTTTCTATTTCACGAATCTACTTTATTTTCGTTTTTTAAAATCATCTTATTTATGTCTAATCTTTTTTTATTATCGATGATATTGTTATAAATCTTATTACTTTAGACATTTATTTAGATGATTTTATCTTTTTGTTTTCATTGTGATTTGACAATTTGAACTGATGTATAAATATATATATATATATATATATATATATATATATATATATATATATTTGGTTCTACGCTGCGTGTAACTGACTGACTGATAACTTTTATAAGTAAACGTAAAAAACAACACTACATCTATAGGTCATTTCAGTTTTAAAACTCTTAAGTTTGTTTTACTTAATTATTTACGCCTATTGCTACCAACGGAGCATAGGCAGCCAACCAGCATTCTCCAACCTACTCTATCCTGGATCTCCTTTTTTACTTCCATCCAATTCTTGTTCATTATTCTCATGTCTATCTCCATTTCCTGGTGTAATGTGTTCTTCGGTCTTCCTCTCCTCCTTCAGCCTTGAGGATTCCATGTGAAGGCTTGTCTTGTGACGCAGTTGGGTCCTTTCCTCAATGGGTGTCATATCCACTTCCAGCGCTTCTTCCGGATTTCTCCCTCCACTGGGATCTGCTTTGTTCTATCCCATAGTAGGTTGTTGCTAATAGTGTCCGGTCAACGGATCCGAAGTATTTTGCATAGACAACTGTTAATAAACACGCGTATCTTCTGGATGATGGATTTCGTAGTTCTCTAGGTCTCCTCCCCATACAGTAGAACTGTCTTGACATTTGTATTGAAAATTCTGACCTTGGTGTTGGTTGACAGACAGTTGTTTTGATTTCCAGATGTTCTTCAGTTGTAAATATGCTGCTGTTGCTTTGCCGATCCGCGCATTCACATCTGCATCAGATCCACCGTGTTCATCGATGATGCTGCCCAAATATGTAAAGGTTTGTACATCTTCCAAATCTTCTCCGTCAATTGTGATTGGATTGGTGCATGCTGTGTTGTATCGGAGAATCTTGCTTTTCCCTTTGTGTATATTGAGACCTACTGCTGCTGAGGCTGCTGCTACACTGGTCGTCTTCTCCTGCATTCGGTGTTGCGTTTGCGATAGAAGGGCGAGATCATCTGCGAAGTGTAGGTCGTCCGGCCGCATCCTAGATGTCCACTGTATCTCGTGCTTCCTTTCAGATGTTGACGTCTTCATGTTCTAGTCGATCACCAGGATAAAGAGATAGGGTGAGAGTAAGCAACCTTGCCTGACACCGGTCCTTACTTCGAACGACTTTGTCAACTGTCCTCCATGCACGATTTTGCAGTTTAATACATCATAATAATTCTGTATGATATTGACTATCTTCTGAGGCACGCCGTAGTGTCGAAGAAGCTTCCATAGGGTTGTTCTGTCCACGCTGTCAAATTCTTTTTCGTAGTCAATGAATTTGATGTAGAGTGATGAATTCCATTCAATTGATTGTTCCACAATGTTCCGTAATGTATTCAATTCATATGAACTTGAAACAACTTGAATGAAGATCGTTGTTTTTTGAAATAGTATCTAGTGGTTTTTATGAATTTTTACAGAATTTCACCACTATTATGCGTGGGATTCACTTAGATACTACTTCATCTAATATATATAACATATTCAAATGAACGAAAGAGAAATCATATTGGACTGTAACAAGTATTAATGGAAGTTTGGTTATACTTCGAATATATATGTATATAGTGAAAGAAATATATTGTGAATAATATAGTGTGTGTAAAAAATTATTTGGATACGGGTTTTCTATGCTTTTAAAATTTGTTTTCATCATGAACTGAGGTCAGTTGACTTTTGATTATGAACTAATAACCTGTTGAAGACAGTTTTAAGTACTGTACTGCTTTTTTCTTAATAGAATAATGGTTTTTGTAACTAATGATGTCAGAAATATTATAAACTCATTTTAAAAAAAACATGTTTGAAAACTATTAAGCAACACACTGACAACATATTTTTCTATTAACTTCATGTTAGAGAAACCTATCAATGTGGGACTTACCAGGAGTTGCAATACTGGTCTATAAATTTTAATGATTTCGCTGTAAGTAACTTTAAAATTTATTTTTAGTTTCCTTTTACTCAAAATCATCCAGACTATTTCAGTCTATATTGTTACGATTTTCTGCCTGCATACAGTCATACGTATGGTATTAGAATTATTTAGTTCTTTTTTTTAGTTTAAGACTAATTCCATGAAATTATGATGCTTATTGGGGATTTGTAGAAAATGAGAATACATTCAGTAACTTAAATTGATTGTATTCACTGTTTAAACTGTTGGTTTTGGTCCCCATGCTCCGAGAGTTGTATGTGAGTTCACTAAAGACTCTCTCACTACCATGAAAACATTTCTCTATTCCCATTCTTTAACTGACACTTTTAAATAAAACAGCTATCATGTAATGAATAAAAATAACATTTTTAATCTATGAAGTACACAAAGTATGTAATTGAAGTCTACCTTTCGGTGAATTCATCTTGTTCCTGAGAAATGATAATTTTTGTATAAAAATCAGTACATATTTGCTTGAAGATATAAAGGTAGATAAATACCTTTTACCCATTTTTTCATATATAAATTTTCGGATGTCAGTTAATCTGAAGCTTTGTGTTAAACAATAATGTATAAAGTTTTTAATGAAATTAATTCAACGAGAAAACTTCTCATAGTTTCTAGTTCTATTCTATTTTATCAATGACTCAATAGTGATATATTTCATGAAGAAAATAAGTCCTAAAAAAACATGAAAACTCTTAGTGCTTTGTTACGGTTTGATTAAAAACGTTTGTAGAATTTCCAAGTAAAATTGAACATTACGGTTAGATAAAAAAATCATCAAAACAATTTCTATCATTCTAATCTAATCTTTTAAAATACAAGGCAAAAGTTATCTCACATTATTTTTAAGCGAATCTTTTCAATTTTGACATGCTTTATTGGCACACGATATATTTATTTCTCTTCAAACTTTTAACATTTATAAATTCACTTGATATTGTTTACCTGAATCTGCCCATTACTGTCTAAGACTGCAATTGATCAGTCTCTTATTGGCATATTTACATCCTGTGGGGATTGCCTAGATATCACCTTCAATAACAAGCATTGTAAACGAATATGGATTGTGACTACCAGTGGAATCCAGAATGCGCGTTTTATTGTATTTGGGACTCATCATCTGCATGTATCTGCATCCCGCATCCTAGTTGATGTTCATTCTGGGACTCGAACCCATTACCGTTCGCTTCAAACGCGATTGTGTTATCCACTTAGTTACTGAGTGCTGATATCCAATTGCTTGTACAATAGGATGAAGTTTAAATTCAATTGGTATTGTTTACTTGAATCAAGATTCATTAGTTAGGTGGATGATGCGATCGCGTTTGAAGCGAATGGTAATGGGTTCGAGTCCCAGAGTGAGCATCAACTCTGAGATGCAGGTACATCCAACTGACGAGTCCCAACTAGGACTAAACGCGCGTTCTGGATTCCACTGTTGGCCACAGTCCATATTTGCTCATAATGCTTGTAAGTTAAGGCAATATCGAGGCGATCTGCATAGAATGCACATAGGATACCAACAAGGAACCGCTCAATTGCAGTCCTAAACATCAATGGATAGATTCAAGTAAACAATACCAGGTGAATTATTATCTCTTTCTCCATTTATTTATTATTTGAATTATTCGCATATCAGTTCTATGAATATTATTTTCATAGTGTGTCAGTTACTACTTGATAGGAAATGAGTTATATTAGTGTGGTTACATAAAAAAATAACTACTACTATTGTTGTTTTTTCGAGATAATTCTTATGTATGCCAGGAAATAGATAGTTTATTTATCGTAAAACAGAATTATTAAAGAATTAATATCATTTCTTAAGTAAAAATTTCAATTCATACATAAAATAAGATATTATATTCATTTCGTTAGTTACTGGCAGAACACACATCATACTTCAGAAGTTTTTTTTATATTTGGTGGCAATCGATGGTTGATTATTTCCCTTCAATGATGAAAAGTAGATCTAAGGTTTATCAACACTGGTATTATAATAGATACCTTCATAAGTAAGATATTATAATAATAGTACTATACAGTATTTTGTTACTTTCCATATGTATTCTATTTATTTGTACATGTTTTGAAATGTATGTCAGTTATAAGAAGATAGTGAATGAAAGCTAAACCTAATCTGCATTACTTTGTTTGTAATCTGATTGAAGAGAATCTGATGTTTTGTGAATTTCTAATTAACACTTCACTGATAAGTAATTTACATATTTATTAAATTTGTTTTACTTATTTTCACTTCACATAATCACTAGAAAATGCAGTTTTATACAGTTTCATTTCATTAAACACAATATTGTTTTAATTATTTTAAGGCTAGCCTTGTACTTTTATGGGATTTAATGGTAGTCAATAATTGGCAAATAATTGTGTTCGCATATCAACAAGCTATTAACAGGTAACTGTTAATTTGAATTAGTTTTTTACAGTAATGTTTATGTAGTTCATTTTTACTGGTTTAAGTCTTCCCATTAACATTGAAGACTGCAATTGATCAGTCTCTTTTGACATATAAATCCATGTGAGGAGTCCCGAACAAGACGAAAAGTGCGTTCCGGATTCCACTGCTAGCCACCATCCACCCTGCTTATAATGTTTATATAATTTAGAAGTATTTTAACTTGGCTTGATGATACCGCTGACCAACTCATCTATTTGCATTCATTTGTAATGATAGTTATTTGTAGTTTTTCAGTATTGATGCCATTAGATGAAAAAGCTTTACGATAAATATTTTAATTTTCAGGTGACAATTTTACATATTGGCCTTATTTGTGATACCATGTAAAAAAACATGGAAAAATAGACAGCTCCTTCACTATTGTTTGTGACTTTTCATTAGGTCATAACCACAACCGCATCAAGGGTCAAGAATTCAAGTCTCTTGATCAATTCTTAAACGTAAGAATTACCAGTTGTTTGTGACTCGACAGTGCACTTTTTCGACGTTAGTCAGTTTGCGAGATAGCTCAAAGATTACTCAACACCAACAGGGGAATAAATTTTGCTCCGGATATATTTAGACCTCACTGCTCATAACTTTTCACTATAAATTTATTATTTCTCCTCAAAGTAAATCACTAGTAACCACACAATTATAGTTTTTATGAAGAAATTTTATGGAAATTCGTCACTAAATAAACTTAGTACTGAGTAACCCCATAATATCATAAAATAACTGTTCAGTGCTCCTTAGCACAAATATCACTTATTTCACTAGTTGAAATTATGAGTCCATTGAAGCTAGACCACCATGGAAGACCTGGAAGCTCTGGACGGACGTTTCGTCCTACTATGAGATTCCTCTACAGTGCACATCCACGATCCCGCCCCCTGCGAGATTCCAACCAAGGTTTTCCATGGTGGTCTGACTTTAATTGACTCGTGATTTCAACTAGTGAAATTTCTAAAATCTCCACAAAACCCCTTCTGAAAATATCACTTATATTAAAATTTTTTTAAATAATTCAAATGAGGCCAACTACTCATAAGTTACTAAATAATTCAATAATTAAGTTGATCCTTATAAAAGGTATCTTGACTACACGGTTCAATGAATATTTAATTAATCTTAATATGGTAATTTATGTTACCACTAATGTATACTTTAATTAATTTTGTTTGTCTTATTCAATATACACATTCCATAGAATATTTATTTTTTAACTAATGAATCTAGTATAAGTTCTTCTTTTTTTAAAAATATAAACATTTAATTTTATCATGTTTCTATCGATGACCTTTTACTATTCTTTTTGTGCACTTTTAAAATTAACTGTAATTAACTTATATCCTCTTCTAAATAAATCTTAAATTTTACAATGGAAATGAGAAGAAATAAAAGCTTTTAAACACAATACATTATCCACTGTGTTAATAGAGAACAAGTTTGTTTAAGAATAAGTGTTCTAATAGTTGAGATTATCAGTCAATTGAAGCTAAACCACCATGGAAAACCTGGAAGCACTGGATGGGCGTTTCGCCCTACTGTGGGACTCCTCAGTACGTCCAGGTTTTCCATGGTGGTTTAGCTTCAATTAACTCATGATCCCAACTATTAAAAAAATTACTATAATATTCACAAAACCCCGTTTTGATATTAATAAATGTTCTATCAATAAAATCATAGTTTATTCATTTTGATAAATGTGTGAAGTAAAAATGTTTTACATTTTTTAACAGACATTTCTCTTTTTTTCTAAGTGACTAACTTTGTTTGTTTTGTTTCTTCGTTTTGGAAAAATTCATGAAGTCTACAAACCAGTGAATATTTGTTTCATTGTAATTTTAGACTATTGAATGTAAAATTGTCAAGTTTATAATCGAAGACTATTAGGCTTATTTTATCTATGTTTTGCTATATTGGCAGTTTGATACCCTTTGTGATTTAATATTTTTCAGGGTATAATTGAAATGTATTTATATTATCCTACTACTCAAATAATAGTCTCCTTCAAACTTAAGTTCTATTTTTTTAGTGGAAGCAAGTTTTTTTTCTTTCAGTTGAAATATGATTAAAGAAGGTCATTGTGTTCATTACAAGCAGCTGTTTACTTTGACCCAAATTGTTTTGAATCTAGAATGATCACATTCAGACCTGTCAACTATGGAGATAGATCTGTTTTCTTTTGATCATAATCCATTGATGGACATTACACAACTTTGTTTAGTTTCTAACTTAGTAGAACCCCAGTTCTTCTTTAGGACTATTTTTTTGTGTGGTTCAATGGGTTTATTTCAAAGTTTTCAACTACTCTCTTTAAAATGTTTTTTCGCCATCATTACGTTTATAATGCTTTATTATATCGAAGCTGTAATCTACATTTCATTGTAATGGATTACTAACAGGCATAGGCTTACTTATTGAAGATCCATTTGATCAGTGATATTTAAAAAAAAGATTTCTGAAATTCAAAATAATTTATTTTTTGTTTATTTTGTAATTAGATGGGTTCACATTTATATGATTAGTTGGTGGCTATTTGTTGTCGTTGGTATACTCAGTTTAACTACTGCATTCATAATCGAAGTAAGTATTTGTTTGCTAAACAATAATGACTTGTCTATTTTACATATTTTTAAGTTGAGCACTTAACGGTATGTTGTTTGAAGACAGTTTGAGAACATAAAAGACACTTTGTAACGTTACACAGTACACCATAGTATTTATCTTGTTATGCATTAGGACTGAAACGAATAAACAGGATCTCGATCGATGAAAAATATTCCAAGATACGATGTGGCCAATCAATGGCTACTCTCGAGATTAAATAATTGACGTATTCTGCCAATTATACTGATATCAAAAAGCAAGGCAACTATATAATATGCTGAACATAAAACTAACTGCATTTGCTAATTTTCTCCATGACCCTGAGTGATCTTATTTCAAACTATGCTTTTTCTCTCTCTAAATAAAATTATTTTTCTATTTCATAATGATAGAAAGCTATTTTAGAGACAGAAAAACATTACTCATCTAAAAAATGAGTTGCAAAATAACGAAGAGTCAGATTCATTGAATAGAAGCCAAAACAACAGTTGAGGCAGAATAATATGAATTCATAATATTTCATAGTTTCTCATCAGCTACTTCTAACTGTATATGGTATTAAAATCTAACAGTGAGGTACGGTGTAGTGTGAAACAACTAACATTGATGACAGAAAGAATTAGAATAACAAAGATTCTCAATAATAATTATATACATATATCTGTGTAAGAACATATGTAAGGTCGTTTGGAGATGGAATTTAAAAACAAGAGGTGAGTGAGGTAGAAATTACATGAAATCTGGAAATTTATGGGACGAAGTGTGTGATATTTATAGAGGTTTTGCAGCGTTTACATAAGATTCAAATCACTTGAAAATAAATATGAGAGACAATTAGTTATGAGTTAGTAATTGTCTAGAATAAGAACTTTATAAGATGGGTTACATACTAAGTAACCGGGCTTTGAAGAGTTTATATAAGTTTGCGGAATTAAGTGAATGAAAAAATCGATGGTTGAAGTGATGATTTTGGTTTACATAAAATAAGAATTAGTTTGATGAAGATCACATGACAAAATAAACGCTAGCAAAATAATAATAATGACAATGACAAAAAAAATAATAATTTACCAAGGTCGTGATAAATAAGTAGTATATTTGTAATATCCCAATGAGTAGTACAACGGAACAATTTTTCCGTTGTACTATTTAAACTTAGATTAATTTTAATTTGGTTATTTATTCTCTGAAGAAGTGACTTGCACTAAGTCACGAAACGTCAGAAAATCTAATTTCCTACTCATCGTAACATTATAAATGTATTATTTATTTATAACAATCAACCCAATGCTCAATTTATTCAAAATTATCAAATCAAACCTTGGTAATGATACCTACAAGGTCGTGATAAGTTGATTACTGTCTCTTTCTGGATACATAAATCATCTTCAAGTTTGCTTATTACTACTGCTTCGGTAAACCGGAGAGATGCTACGTTTTCTTGTCTGCTAATAATTTTGAAGAGTTGTGGAATTTCAGTGATATGTCCGGGATCAGGTTTTTAGTTTAATTTGTGTTACTTGAAGAGTTTTAATCCCATCTTCTGGATAGCGAGGGTTCTTCGGTCCTGTTGTATCATTTAATTTAAACTAGTAAAGATTAACCCGACCGTAGCTGCTACCTTGACGTGGTGGTCGGGCTTGCCTATCGTGATGACCCAACCGAGCTATATTGGCTGGAACTCAAGTTCCTGCAGGTTCTACCATGCCAGACAGGTCGATTGAAGAACGGTAAGACTAAAAGCAGCAACTCAAGGTCTGAGGGCGAAGTCGTACTGCTGACTGTACAGAGGTGTGACAGCAGTAACGTGTTTCCCTCGGACAACCAGCATCTGCAGCGATGCTGCCTTCTCACAAGGAAGGAAGGGGTTAGAAAAGGTTGACCCTAAAAATGTCACGCCTCACCTTACCCCACGGATTTCCGTCTCCGGCGGTAAGGCCCTTTGAAGAACGGAGCTAACACATTAAAAACCTCCCACAAAAAGGCCGTGCGCGACCGGCCTCAAGCAGTTGTCCCTTGGGCTCTGCGGTCACGCACTCAGGTCGCTAAGACCAACACTAATCCGATTTCCTTTTCAGGTCCCCCAAGAAATACCCTTCCACGGTGTGGGCAACTGGGAAGTGATATCAGCCCTCATACCCGTAACCGCACACGAGACCAAGTTGGTCACATTAAAATGCTTCCTACACCTCGTAATAACTCCCTTATCTCCACGACTAACCCTTCTCACGTCCCTTTATCACCTCGCCCCGCTAGTGCGAACGATTCGAGTACGCGGAATGTTATTCCTTGTCTCCTGAAACCACGCTCCAAACTACACGTAGGAGCTTTCAACGTCCGAACACAGTGCCAAATAGGACAACAGGCTTCCTTAGCTAAGACTTTAGAATCTCGCTCCATCGATGTGTGCTGCGTCTCCGAAACGCGCACACAGGATCCTAGTAGTGTCATTCATTTGACTGCACCATGTCAAAGTAACGAACCAACTCGATTTACGCTTCGTGTATCTGGAAGCCCTGATGCTGCATCCCGTGGCCTCGCTGGCGTAGGTATAGCATTGAGTCCTAGGGCAGAACTAGCTCTCTTAGACTGGATCCCAGTAGACAGTCGTTTGTGTGCTGTCCGACTAAACGGAACAGTAAGGATTCGAAAAGATAGGGACACTCGTCGTTGCCTCTTCGTCGTCTCTGCCTACTCTCCCACTGACTGCAGCTCAGATGATGTAAAAGATGAGTTTTACAGAAAGCTTTCCGACCTTCTCCGAAAAGCTAGGCGTTCAGATGTAGTAATAGTGGCTGGTGACTTTAATGCTCAAGTAGGTAAACTAAGCGAAAAGGAAAGACACCTGGGTGGATCTGATGGTGTCGCGGCTCAAAGAACAGATAACGGCGACCGTCTGTTGCAGCTATGCTCAGATAACCGCCTGTTCCTTGCAAACACTAACTTTAAGCATAAGGAAAAACATCTTTTGACATGGCGACCCCCTAATTCGTCTCAACGCTGGACCCAAATAGATCACATCTCTATCAGCCACCGATGGAGGGGCTCGATAGAAGACTGTCGCTCATTCTGGAGCACATGCTTAGACTCAGATCATGCTCTAGTGCGAGCGCGTATCTGTCTACGTCTTACTGGACGTAGGAAACATGCTGCAAGGAAACCCCTTAGGGTCCTACTTAATGATAGTCAAGCTAAGAGTATATTTCAGGAACATCTAGAAAAACAGTTAGGCAGCCATGTAAGTGATACCCACCCCGAGGCAGCATGGAATGACATCCGAAAAGCTGTAGAAACAGCAGTGATGTCTGCAAGTACGGTAAATCATAAGGTTAGGGAGAAACACTGGATCTCAGCAGCATCTACCGCACTGATAGATGCTCGAAAACTCATTCCATCTGGCTCTGAACATAACGAAGAGCGGAGTCAGCTTAAGCGTAAGCTGACTAGAAGCCTACGCAAAGATCGTGAACAGTGGTGGGTAGCGAAAGCAAGAGAGATGGAAAAGGCAGCGGCAATAGGTAACAGCAGGCAACTGTGCAGACTTGTTAAGGAAACCGGTATTAGGAACCCAACTGTTAGCGAAACAATCGCAGAGAAAGATGGACATATTATTCATTCTCAATCCAGGAGATTGGATCGATGGGCAGAATACTTTATGGATCAGTTCAACTGGCCTTCAGCCACACTTCGGTTTCCCACGATCCCCAGTCGACCTGAATGGCAAGTTGATGTAAGTCCTCCGACTCTTTACGAAGTTGAAAAAGCTATAGGAAATCTGAAGCGTGGGAGAGCAGCAGGCCCTCACAGGTTTACCCCTGAGATTTTTAAGGATGGCGGTCCAGTATTAGCAGCGAGATTGACTGAGGTCTTAGGTAGAATCTGGGAACTGGACGTAATCCCATCTGACTGGTCTCAATCACTGATTGTACCAGTCTATAAGAAAGGACAAAAGTCCTCCTGTGACAATCACAGAGGAATTAGTTTGACTAATATAGTGTCTAAAATATTAGCTTCAATAATACTTCGACGTCTAACCAAAGCTCGTGAAGAGCAGACTAGAGAAAACCAGGCTGGTTTTCGACCTGGACGTGGTTGCATTGATCAAATATTCACATTACGTCAGGTCCTAGAACATAGACACACATTCAGACGTCCCACAATGGTAGTATTTCTCGACCTTAAGGCGGCATTTGACTCTGTTGATCGTGAGGCTCTATGGCAATGTTTGTCACTGAAGGGAGTACCAAAGAAGTACGTCAACCTTATAAAGGCTCTCTACTCGAACACAACTGGTCGAGTGAGAGCTTATGGTGAACTGTCATCAGAATTGATTACCTCAAGTGGTGTTCGTCAGGGCTGTCCACTCTCTCCATTCTTGTTTAACTTTGTCGTTGACGTCCTTTTAGAGATGACACTTTCCTCATCTAAATTTCCAGGAGTTGAACTTCTACCGGGAGATCCACTTGTTGACTTAGAATATGCCGATGACATAGTTCTATTTAGTGAAGACGCTGACAGAATGCAGAGTCTGTTGACCACTCTAAGCAACAATGCAAGCCTGTTCGGCATGCGATTCTCTCCCTCGAAATGCAAAATGTTACTTCAGGATTGGGTTGCGTCGACACCCGAACTAGTGATAGGGAGTGAAGTAGTTGAACGTGTCGACCGCTTCACTTATCTCGGAAGTCTCATCAGCCCTTGTGGTCTGGTGTGTGACGAAATCTCAGCACGGATACAAAAGGCTCGACTAGCTTTTGCCAACTTGCGTCATTTGTGGCGTAGGCGAGATATCCGTCTATCAACCAAAGGACGTGTTTACTGCGCAGCAGTTCGTTCCGTCCTACTTTATGGCAGTGAAACATGGCCGGTAAGAGTAGAGGATATTCGTAGGTTACTAGTATTTGACCATAGATGTCTTCGAAACATTGCTCGTATATCCTGGGACCACCGAGTAAGTAACTCAGTTGTTAGGAAACGGGTACTAGGTAAGGATGGCAAATCAATTGATGAAGTAGTGAAACTCAATCATTTGAGATCGCTGGGACATGTGTTGCGCATGCCCGACCACCGACTGCCCCGACGTGCGATGTTTTATGGTATAGGAGTAGGTTGGAAGAAAGCTAGGGGCAGCCAGACCAAAACATGGCACAAATCCATGAAGTCACTGACAAGTGGACTGAGTCATGTTGGTAGGTGTAGACTACCTGGTTGGGGACCGTGAGACGATAGCAACCGATGGTTAGAGACCTTGAATTACATGGCTCAAAATCGTTTGCAATGGCGCAGGTGCATCCACTCTTTGTGTTCTCTCAAACTCTAATCTTCTGAATTCTTCATGTCCTTTATTTTCTTTCCCAATTTATTCCACTGGACTATACTCCTTTAATAACATCATCAAACCTTAATGTCCCCTATCTCTACTTATACTTTCAGTACCTCTACCACTATGGGATTTGAATCGATAACTGAATCTCTGTGCTAATGTGGTATGGCAACTCGAACTGATGTACGTACGTACGAAGTTCCACGTTGTTACTGACTGACTGACTGAGTAAAGATTTAATTAGATCTAATCCAAGGACATCGCTGATAAGCATCGATAATATTGGTTTTGTCTAGAATCAATTTTTGAAATAAAGTAAAAGAATTCTTTAACATAGCGGATATTCGAACAAGGCACATCGATATAAAAATGTTATAGCTATTATAATAAAGCTGTAAAATAAAATATACACTACATTCTGCGAAATAACTACTTGAAGATAACTCTCCTTTTTCTTTGTCATTGTTACCATATTATGTCGATCGCTTTCGCTATTTATCTATTTGCATCCATCTTGTCATGTTATTATAGTATAGCAACTTGGACTATCGCACATCTAAGCCGGGTTATATGTTGATGATGACCAACTAATTAACTTATCACCCCTAAAACGATTAATTGATATAGAATTATCCTATATGTTATATTATCTGAGATTAACTATTTTCATTGTTTTAAATTCGGAAAGAACCATACTTTCATATTAGTCAATAATTTATTCAGTGACAGAATTCAGCTAATAACTTTTGTAACCAATATTTCTTCAGCAATTAGAAACTTTTCGGATTCATTATCATTTAGGTGTCTGTCAATTATTCATCCATCAATTAAATACTGTTTGTTTTTGTTTAATGATATGAGATATTATTTTATCATAACCGTTTATTTCGAAAAATTTTGAAACTCTTATTCAGTCATTTTTACATCGACGTGATTTACAACCGGATATATCAGTGTTTCAGAATCAACCATTTGAAATAATGAGAAATAATATCAGCAATTTTGAGGAACCTATTGGACATTCTTCAAATCAGGCTTGTTCTTCTCATCATCATAATACTGAAAGTGATGAAGATGACACATCGAAATATAAATCAACGCATCTATTAGTATCATCATTATCTTTTCTCAGACGACGATCATCTGCTGAGATGATTCCTATAACGTTGGATGAAATATTCCGGTTTGTTTTCATGTTATCGCAAATTCTATTTAGTATATTTATTGACCAAATTTCATAATTTATTATTAGTAAAGTTATAACCAGCAGACAAACACAGAACTCGCGTTTTATCGCATTCATGACATTTCAGGTAGATGCATCTTTATCCCAGTGTTAATATTTACCCCAAGGTTCAAACCGTTGAATCTATCACTTCAAACATTAACTCAGTATTCACTCAGCTATTGAGTGCAAAATGTCACTATCTTTTTCAATGGGTATACATTTATTTAGAAGGGTTTCTAAAGTCTCTTACTTAATATTAAGGATTGTGATTGATCACACTGCTGGCGACAACCCAGCTTTACTAAAACTTGTAGCTAAACGACAAAATTGAGACAATCTGATTGATATGGATATGTATCAATAAAGGCTGATCAATTGCAGTCCTTAATATCAACAACTAACAAAATATGAACTCTTGCAAATAAGTATGTTGGTTGATTTTTGTAAAGCTGGACTAAGTATAATGTAGAACCAAAATGAAAGTCTCTGTTTGGAAAAAGATTAAGTAGAGTGAGAAATAAAACTATAATTAATAAGTATTCATTTAGTTTCAGGCATTAACTGGAATACTACTTAAATTTGTTTATTGCTGCTCATATTCAAATAGGATATTCGCTTAAAAAATATAATCGTCATAAATCACCTTTCTATGTCAATATATACCATATTGTGTCTATACAATGAAAATCAGTGGTACTAGGATCATTTTTTATCACATTATCATAGTTTACTCATAAATACAGAATTACAGAAGCTATCAATTTCATAATTAAATTATAAGTTAGCTGATTACAAAAGTGATGCGAATAATAATACAATTCGAAGGTGCTTTTTAGCGTAAATTAAGTTTAGTTAGTTCAAACCAGTTGAATAATATTTTCACACATAATATTTATTCATAAAAATAAATTATATTTTAATAATTAGAAATATTCAAACTCTGTGTTATAACTTTGTGGCCTGTGTGCCCTGTTAATGTATACGTAATGATAACGCCAATTAGAGAACAGTGAATTATCGATCAGACCAATGACGCGTAAAACCCGTACGAGCAGCCAAGAGTCCTGATTGGTCCTGCTTTCCTCCTCACCCAGCCAGTTAAGTTCAGAACACTAATCTCAGCCTCTGTGATATGAATCATTTATTTCAAGCATACTGGGTTTATATACCAACCAGACAGACCACATCGTACCACACAATAACAAATAACATTTGTATAAGATTTAGCCAAAGTGGATGTGAGTGTGGGAGGTAGTGATTAATAGACAGGGCATAATTCAAGAATGGTAAATCGTAAAATGATAGTTCATAGGTCAAAATAAAGCTCATAATACGAGGGGCATGAATATGAATAGTTTAGTTATTTAACAATTATACGATAAAAAATACGTATAGTATTGTTCCATAAATGGATCCCAAAAGTTACCATTCATTATGCTTATCGGTACCTAACACTCTGCACACATGATACTTTACTAATTTCATTAATAAATGTAATAGATTACGTTAAGAAGTAAATGAAAAACGGATTGATTTCCAAGTGAATGAAATCTTACTTGAAATTTTATTATTTGTTAAATGAAGCTTCTAATAATGATCAAGTTTTTTCTGTTAGTAAGTTGAAAGTAAGAACACGGTCTAGTACCTCTAATGTTAATATTACTTAAGATATTATTTATTATGAAAATAGTTTAAAGATCAATCATAATTGCTAAAATAAAATAATAACAATTTGGGTCATGACTTCAACCAGTGATCATGGAAAATCAGTTATTTCATTCTACTTTCAAACTCTTCGGTAGTGTAAATCTATAATGATTTGATACGCTCAAATTGATGTACTAACTAGGAATTACCGAAACAATACAATTTAAGCCATACAGAACTAGATGAGCACAAACGGGTGTATTGTATTTGAGATTTGTAACAGGTGGGTAATCAAGTAAAGAAAAAATCGTTAGCTTGCACAACTACCACAAAATTTCAAACTTAATTTAAGACTGAACCATGGAAACTCATTTTTTGTTATTCTACAGACCATATTGAAACTTAACATTTGTACAAAATAATCTATTTTACCTCAAATATTACTTATTTTACAAAATGACTTAGATCGTTTAAATATTGATAAAGAGCTCTAATATATATGAGCTACTTTCCATTATTTGATACATATGATAGCAATGTTATAAAGGTGATACAAACTTGTATCAAGTTAATTAGGAATTGTGTTTAAACTAGCAAACAAAAAAGATTTATTTGTTAATTTATTTTTTTTCTAGTGATCATATGTTAGAAATAATTTTACTAAAAATCAATTCATATTTACTTGTTTGATTTATTGTAGCTGTAAACTTCAAGAACCATCAGAAGAGTCCATTATTGCTGAAATATATTCCCACCCACATTTTCGAAATTTTGTAGCGTTATGAATAATCTGTATATTAACGACAATAAATATCGTTGTAACAGTATTGAGATATCAAAATAAATAAATCCTGAGTTTTGCTAAACATTTTTTGGTATTTTACATAATATTGAAATCAACCACTCCTGTTTATTCTTATTATATTATTGAATACAATCTCTGAGATCAGTAAAATGAAACTCCATATTATGTATTATATAAAGTTTAAACAATTCTCAGGAACATTTACCTTTCGTGTGTGAATATCAATTAAATACTTTCTAGCTGTGTCTACTTAACTTATCCAGCGATTCTGTTGGACAGTTTAATGTATAATATACGGAACAGAATAAAGCGAAATAACAAATAATTTTAATAGATCATATATACAAACTAGTAAATTCTCCAACACTCCAGCATAGAATTTGCTATCCTTTATTACATCCGAAATGTTTTCCCACATGTCTGATACTTATAAGATTGTATTTAATACGTTCTCGCTATCATGAATTCCAAATAACGTAGTACAGTTTTCATATACTTATATTCAGTACTTACTTAACCAACTGTTGATTTATCTGATGATCGTCCTGAACTCCTTCGTCGTTGGTTGGGTGATATCTATGAGAAGGTATGTTTGTGCTGTTCGATGTCCGGTAGATTCAATGGGGCTGGTCTACTTAAGAGTTTCTCGAAGTGCT
The DNA here is from genome assembly GCA_946903255.1 of Schistosoma spindalis. Classification (NCBI taxonomy): domain Eukaryota; kingdom Metazoa; phylum Platyhelminthes; class Trematoda; order Strigeidida; family Schistosomatidae; genus Schistosoma; species Schistosoma spindalis. Next base: position 76,402,555 of record OX336416.1, on the reverse strand, counting down.
CCACCCATCAGTTCCTCTGTCCTTCATTTTCAGTGCTTGACTTGCCTTCTTTGTTCTTGAATGGTCTATTATACTTTCCTGTCAGTTTCTGCGCTCTGCCATATAGTTGTTACATGATTCCTCTTTTGGCAGCTTTTTATGTTGTTGTTGCTATGTCTTCTACGTATTCCTGTTTATCAGCTCTAGTTCTCATCTTCATTTGCTTGTTTGCTTTTGTGTATCCAGCTTGTGCCTTGACTTTCTCTGTTCTTCTAAAGTTGTTGTTCACCACTGTCCTTTTGTTCTTCCTTTCTTGACTCTTGTTCAGGGTTTCCATAGGTTCCGTTCCTTATAATAATGATTCTTACGGCCAAGAACCTCCTGACGTGATGAATTTAATGACCCTTTGATCCTGTAGCGGTAAATAAATCCCCAAAATAAATAGCCCTGTAAGTTTTCGACACTGGATGCTGACCACAGTTTTAATGGACTGATCTAGCTAAAGGCGCTCGGTCAAGCATCTGCACCAGATCACGTATGGGAACACCGTGCTCAACATCTGCCGCAATCGCTAGCCAGATTAGTTCAAACGATCCTCGATATATTGATAGCTTATCAAATATATCTTCGATCTCCTCACTTCTGTCTTTTGATTTTACTTGGTGGATGCGCTTCATATTAGAAGGTGTTACTGGTTAAAGCGTTGTCAAACTCCGTCTTCATTGGTGAGCCCGACGTGATCTGGTACACCAAATTGCAAACTGTGAGTCTGTTCCTTTTTGTGATTTTATATATCATTGTCTTATTTTAATTTTTTTTCTTGTTTTTGGATGTATATATATTTACCACTCGTTCAATTTTTCGTACTTAATATATCACTATGACTGGACAGACACCTAAGGTATTTAAGTTAAAGACTGTGTCACTACCTTCGTTCCAACTAATGCCTTTCTGGCCTGACAACATCGAAGCCTGGTTTTGCTACGCAGAAGCCGACTTCTATGAGCACGGCGTGAACGACACACGTACACAATTCCTCGCAGTAGTCAAGACACTACGGCGCGATTTCAACAGGTACGTAACACCTAGTATGTTTACTGGTGATGTTTCTGAACCATACGAAACTCTTAAAAGATCCATCCTTAAACGCGGAGATCTAACCGATCGACCAAGGTTAGACCAACTCCTTAACAACATCGACCTGCAACACGGCTCTGCCACAGACATGTTGCAAAGAATGAGAGAACTTATTGGCCAAAGAACCTTTGACGATGGCCTATTCAAACAGCTTTTCTGGTCAAAACTTCCTCAACATGTGCAAGCTGTGCTGGTCTCGTTTCGAAACAACGCCGTAGACGAGCTGGCTGCATCCTCGAAATCAATAAACCTTCTAATGCCGAGGTTTTTTCAGTCAAAGAAAAGCCTCAAACGACCCAGAATGACATAACAGAGTTATGTCATACACTTACGCGTTATCTCAAACTTCGTAACAGCCGTAAACAGTCACACACCCCGCGAAGAAGCACATTACGTAGTCGATCTGTATCTAGACCTCGAGAGACGGATAATTCTGACTGGTGCTTGTATCATAACCAGTATGGAAAGTCCTCTAGAAATTGCAGAAAACCCTGCAATTTTCCCAAATCAAAATTGGTCGACACGAAAAATGTTTCGGGAAACTTCCAAGCCAGCACGCGTTAACGCCAACCGTAGCCGGCGAACATAGCCGTCTATTATATGTCACTGATGTGATAACGAGAGTTCACCACCTCGTCGACACTGGCGCAGAAGTTAGCGTTCTCCCAGCTAATTCAAACGACCGGCTACACGAATCGGTTTTCAATATACAGGCGGCAAACGGAAAGCCTATCGCTACGTATGGCAAAAGCTATGTTTATCTTAACGTGGGTTTACGCAAACCCATTCACTGGATCTTTGTTGTTGCAGATGTTTCTATGCCAATCATTGGTATGGACCTTCTACAGCACCACAACCTAATCATAGATACGCGCGAACGGAGGCTAGTAGATGGAAATACTAATTTATCTGTTTGCGTAACTTATTTTTCTGGTTGCAGGTTATCTCCAGTCACTATTAAGCACAATATAGACCCCTTCTATCACCAATACTCGACAAGTATTCTGGCATTTATCAAACGCAACCGAAATTGCCGTGTGTAACCAGCAACGTTACACATCACATCACGACTATAGAACCACCTGTCTTTTCGAAAGCACGCCGACTGTCCCCCGAAAAGTTAAGGTTGGCGAAAAACGAATTCGATCATATGATAAACTTAGGAATCATACGACCGTCAAATAGCCCATGGGCATCTCCGTTGCACATGGTCCCTAAAAAGGACAGCAACGATTGGCGTCCAACTGGTGACTATCGGCGATTGAATGCAAAACCCATTCCCGATCGTTACCCGTTGCCCCACATTCGCGATTTGACAGCTACCTTGAAAGGTTCAACTGTCTTTTCGAAAATCGACTTGATTAAAGACTATAAGCAAGTTCCTATAGCACTGAAGATATTCCGAAAACCACTATTATAACGCCCTTCGGACTCTATGAATTTTTGCGAATGCCTTTCGGTCTGAGAAACGCGGAACAGACTTTCCAAAGGTTCATAGATGACGTTTTTCGAAGTCTCAACTTCGTACATACATATGTTGATGACTGCCTAATAGCAAGTCCGGACAGAGAATCACATCTCCAGCATCTGGACCTTGTTTTCGACCGACTACAAAATCATGGCATTACTGTGAACATTCAGAAATGCCAAGTCGGAACCGACTCCTTAGACTTCTTAGGACACATTATCGATGCGCAAGGTATCCGACTCCTTAAAACAAAAGTGGCGGCCATTCTGGATTATCCAGAACCGACCACCATCAAACAATTGCGCACGTTTAACGGTTTGGTAATTTTCTATACACGGTTCATACCGAAATGCGCGTTACTTATGAAACCCCTTACAGACCAACTTCGTGGAAATGCGAAATCCATCAATCTGGATGACACCGCATGAAAAGCATTCTCCACGGTTAAGGAACGTATCGCTCAAGCGACCATGCTTGCTCACCAGGACCCTGGAGCGCCCATTAGTATCACAGAAGACGCATCCGACTCAGCAATCGGAGGAGTATTACAACAATGGGTTAACTACTCCTGGCAACCTTTGGCATTTTTCTCTAGACGGTTGCTAGACACTGAATCGAGGTACAGCACATTCGGTAGGGGACTCCTAGCTATGTATTGTGCTGTACGGCATTTTCAACACTATATCGAAGGCTGTGAATTTGTAGTGGCATTGGGCCCTACCACGAGACAATATTGGGAAATAGGCATTCAACATTTAACGCGGAGAAATACAGAAGAATGGAGAGTTGATCGGATGGCATGGCTCGGCCATACAGTTGTGGTCCCTGCTAAATATTACCTTATATCTTCTATTCATATTAAATATATTGTTCCATCTCTGACCTAAGATTGTTCTCTATCATGTATTGGTAATTGTTACGATGCAGTAAGTTGGTGTAGATGATGATATGACTTCCACGTAAGATCTTATAGATTAGGCAGTTATATCATGATAAATAAACAATTTTAGGATTAGGTCTATTATTAGAGCCGTGCTAATGTCATAATAGACCATAATTCTACAAATTCACCCTTTTTACCTACCATAAACCTCTTACCCTCTCTCTAAGCTCATCTTCAGACAAGTACTCACCACTTGAGTCTCGACAACTGGACTACATTTCGCAGTTTACTTCAGATATTCGACATATTTCTGGAGCAAACAATGTAGTTGCAGACGCTTGGTCCTGCATAAATTCCTTGAACAGTTTCCAAGGAATCGACCTTTTAAAACTCGCTCAACTTCAAAAAAAGACAATGATGTTCAGCACGAGTTAGCGTCAACAACACTTAAACTGCAAATTAAACAGATGGGAACAGGTAAGGAAACCTTACTTTGTGACACATCTACAGGTAGGGATCGCCCAATCGTGCCGAAACATTATCGACGCAACGTCTTCAATACGTTGCACAGAATCTCTCATCCAGGTGTTCGTGCAACCATCAAGCTTATAGCTGAACGTTTTTGCTGGCCTGGTATGAGTAAAGACGTGAGGGAATGGACACGCTCCTGTGTAAGCTGCTAGAAATCTAAGATTATTAGACATAAAAAATGTTCCCTAGGCTCGTTTAAAACTCCCGATGCTCGTTTTGACCATGTTCATTTGGATTTGGTAGGACCTTTGCCAGATTCAAATGAATATTCTTATCTTTTAACATGCGTAGACCGTTTTACTCGATGGCCAGAAGCAGTGCCCATCAAAGACATAACTGCTGAAACAGTGGCCCGCGCCTTCATCGAACGATGTGTATCAAACTTCGGCTGCCCAACAACCATCACTACAGATCGTGGACGTCAGTTTGAATCTGAATTTTTCCGTTGTCTAACCTCAAAATTAGGAATCACTCGCTTCCGAACGACGGCCTACCACCCACAAGCAAACAGGTTGGTAGAACGTTTTCACCGACAACTAAAAGCGTCACTATCAGCCTCAAACATTTCTCAGTGGACTGACGCACTTCCACTCGTCTTACTAGGTATTCGCAATGCAGTGAAAGCTGACATTGGATAAACTGCGTCTCAACTCGTTCATGGAACGACCCTTCGACTTCCAGGAGAATTCGTGGATCCTTCATCCTCTTCGATGAACATGGATCTAACCTCCAACACGAACAGGCTTACAAACGCAATGCGTTCAGTTAAACCTGTTTCCACTCGACCACAATCAACTGATGTTTTCGTTCAACCTGACTTACGACATAGTACACACGTTTTCGTACGTCGAGACTCGCATCGACGACCTCTCGAATCAACATATGAAGGACCTTTCAAAGTTCTTCAACGCAAATCTAAGCACTATATAATCGATAAGAATAGGACCAATGGAAGCATCAGTAACGATCGCCTCAAAGCAGCGTATTTGGACGGAAATCCTATTCACGTCGATTTTCCTTCAATACAATCGCACAACACTACTCCTGCACTTATAATACCTCAATCGACAGCAGACACACACGTTGATACTTCGGCGATATCAAAAAATAAACTCAAAACAACGCGTTCTGGAAGAAGAGTAAGATTTTAAGAACATTTGAACGATTACTGCACGTAAGATACAAGTTTACATTTTACATCGTCTCGATTTTCCCCTGTACTATATATATTTTAAAAAAATCCGAATTTAATATACTTTTATATCTTTATTATTTTTCTATTTAAAAAAAATATTTTAAAAATCCTTTTTTTACACTATTACGTGAGCATTGTGCTTTCACGCGCGTACGAGTGTATTTCGACATGCACTTACATATTTTTTTCTTTCCCAGGACGGCTGGAAAAGACGATAAGAAGAACGATGAAGTTTGCGAGAAACGGAAATCTTCATTGTACCTTTTCTTTTTTTACTATATTGTACATCATGGTCCATTATAGTAAGGAAAGACGACCAGACGCTGCTTAACCTAGCAAGCTATCAGAAGAGTGTTTACCAACGAAAAACTCGTTGGGTTCAAACTCCTGGCTGGCCATATCTTAGGCTCATTACTACCCCACTAGTGGGAAGTGATCTGTAGCGGTAAATAATTCCTCAAAATCAAATAGCTCTGTAAGTTTTCGACACTGGATGCTGACCACAGTTTTAATGGACTGATCTAGCTAAAGGCGCTCGGTCAAGCATCTGCACCAGATCACGTATGGGAACACCGTGCTCAACATCTGCCGCAATTGCTAGCCAGATTAGTTCAAACGATCCTCGATATATTGATAGCTTATCAAATATATCTTCGATCTCCTCACTTCTGTCTTTTGATTTTACTTGGTGGGTGCGCTTCATATTAGAAGGTGTTACTGGTTAAAGCGTTGTCAAACTCCGAATACCTGTGGCATCTTCAGTCCATTTTCATTTGTCTCCATAGTAGTTTTTTCCTCTTTCATTAGAACCTTTAGGGCTTAGAGCCTGTTGCTGAAACTTATCTTGAATTAGTCAATGTTAGTGGTTGAGTAGTTGTCAAACGTTGAATACTTGTGACAACTTAAGAACCATTAACTAGAAATGTCACGCCTAAATGTTTAGCTAATCTGTTGTGGTTACACTTCAGTGACCTGTACATACTTTCTTCGCCTGTCCGGTTAATCTCTTGGTCATATATCTGCACATATTAACTATTTACTATTAACTATCAAGTTTAATGCCTGATATTTGTATGCCCTTAATTTGATTTTCTTTTACCAAACGCCTCTACATTACGCGGCCGTGTTTTATTTGTTCTGTATTCATATAAAGACGACTTGAACCTAAAGATTCCAGTCAGGATTTCAATTTTTCTCTCGTTCGGCTCAATATAATTTTCACAGCCACTTGCTCAATCTAATAGCTTCAATCTATGCCTGAAATATACATTTCCCAAACACAATCTGGATTCGAATTTATTTCTATATTGTATTCGGAGTTTGACAACGCTTTAACCAGTAACACCTTCTAATACGAAGCGCATCCACCAAGTAAAATCAAAAGACAGAAGTGAGGAGATCGAAGATATATTTGATAAGCTATCAATATATCGAGGATCGTTTGAACTAATCTGGCTAGCAATTGCGGCAGATGTTGAGCACGGTGTTCCCATACGTGATCTGGTGCGGATGCTTGACCGAGCGCCTTTAGCTAGATCAGTCCATTAAAACTGTGGTCAGCATCCAGTGTCGAAAACTTACAGAGCTATTTGATTTTGGGGAATTATTTACCTCTACAAACGTTATCGATCAGAAGGCAAACAGACTTACATAAAATGCATGTTCCATAAACATAACCTAGCTATAACCGTCAATTGTACCGAGCCAACAGAACACGAAAAAAAGTTTAACATGATAAACAACCATACGCAACATATATATTTTGTGAACAAATACAGCACAATTGGTACAGTAGACTAAAAATGCAGAAAACATAGCCCCTTAAATCCGATGCAGCTTGAGAAGCTACTACGGATGACAAAACAGGTGGCCAAATAGTTCTGAGATAAAACACAATACAAAATATTATAAAAACAGATTCAAAAAGTTTGTTTACCTACTAACTGAGTCACTTGTGCTCAGTGAAGGAAAAATCCAAAAGATCAATGAAGTTATCGAAAAAGATCAAGTCTTGGATTTTTTTTCAAAAAGAAAAATCTCTCGACATTTGAAACGTACTGAGCGACAAAATTTAGCGGGAAAAATGCTTTTTGCGTTGCGGTAGATCTGCGTTTGCGTTAGTTAATTTAGGTAAAACTATATTAGCCAATATAAAAATACGCCTTAGTTTCGATGGCTTAAAAAGAGGTAATGTATGGCAGATTAGTAGTCTTAACATCGTAATTGAACGGAGAATTGAATATTAAATGCCTTGTCAAAACTATGATTTTGGATGCGAAGCTAGATTTTAGGCGCATATAGTCATAAGCTGAGTCAATATTCTAATGTTTAGTAGTCGTAAGATCTGGGTAGCTAGGATTGAGATTGTTAGCCTTAGGATTTTAGGATCATAACACGTGTTAAGCGTTTAAGAATGGTGTTATTTCAAAAACGTCGTCTTGCTTTGAACGTCATAGTGAACTTTCAGATACGCTGCATACAAAACTCATATTTCGGGTAGTTTACTTGACGAACAGAGTCAAGTGTACCGTGCGGTTTCGTGAAAGTTACTGTTGTCTATTTCACTCATTTTTGAAGCCAGTTGTATCCAGTGTTTGTTTTTCACTTTATATGTTTTATTTGACAGCTTGTAACCTATGTGCCAGTTCTAGTTGAATATCTAAAGGTCATCGCCTTAGTGTTTTTCCACCTAACATTTTCTTGATTCTATAACTCGGAGTCTGCAGCCTATGTAATTATGTAGCTATTTTTGTCTTTTGTCAAAGTACATTTCCTCAAATATGTAGCCCTGTGTTTTCAATCGATATACTGTCATTCTAGTCACTGCTTCTGGGAAACTTAGAAAAGTTAATAACATCTATTTGTGTTGCTCATAAATGACCAAAATCCATATCACTTTACCCCATCCAACATTTCAGGGATTAATTACCCTCTAGGAGATATGTTTATCCACCAATCCAGTTTGATGCAGCTTTTGAAAAAATACAGCTATGAACATTTGAAGTAACAATGCAATCATGATTATCACGTGTCTTTATCCTTGTAGTACTAAATGCTTCATGTCATCCCCTAGAATAATCATAGTGGGTGAAGTATTTGGGCATTTCAATCACTTAATTAAACCTAGTGGTTTGGTGGAATCTTAACGCGAGTTCGAAAATCTCTCTTCGCTTTTGTTAGATCAAGTTACTATTGTAGGCGGGATATCTGTCTGCTGGTATTGTAAAGCTTTTCCGTTTGAGGCTAGATTTCAATTGCTAAAACCCATGAATAAAATGATTATCGATTGATAAACGCAATGGTGTAATGTAATCCAGTAATGGGTACTTATAAAACCGAATGATCGATTTAGGACCCCGAATAATTAGAAATCAAAGACAAGACCATTAACCAGATGAATTTTTCATGTAATAAAATAACATTGTTGTATGCGAAATATGAGCACAAAGTGAACATAATAAAATGCTATGGGTGGTTGGAGGAAACTTGTAGATGATATGTTCTCCAATCAATCAATTCGAACCTGACTGTTAGGCCTATCTTTGGACATTGTGTCATCCTGCGAAAGGAGTATACTGTGCATCAGTCCAGTCGGAAAGAACTTAGAAGGGTCAAACCAAAATGTGGCGTTAGTCCGTGAATTTTTTGACTATTGATTCTCTAAGATCATCCATTTTTATGCACAGTTGTTTTCAATATCAGTGATACTGCTATAGTATTCATCTTGGCAATTCCATTTTGTCATTTTGATATGGTTTAGTAATTTGAGCCAAGTTCTATGTTGTTTATGGCTGACTTGTTGAAATGCTTCATTCAAGCATAACACCCGCTATAGCTTAGTTGACTACTTGGTGTTCTTTTAATTTTCGAAATATCATGTTATATTGTTTTATCTATTTCAGAATCGTCAACAGTCGAAGTGACGAATTTTTCATTGGTACTCCAACTTTCGGCACAAACTCATAGATGTAGCTTTTTTGTCCCGAACACTTTCATGTTTATTACCTGACAAGTTTCATAACTAAAAAAATATGGTTGTAGCTGTACTGTCTTTAGATGATGGGAGTGGAAGCAATAGTATAGTAAGTTTGATTGTATTATATGCTTTTTACACTGATATTATCGAGTACACCACTTTTATCTACTTAGACCTTTGATTCACAGGACTCAACTTTTTGCAGCTTGTTCAGTTTGAATGTTTATAGCTTGGATATTTTCTCTCATTATCTGGCATAGAACCAGGGTCATCGATAGCGAAACATATAATTGAAACGGGGCAAAAAATTGACATTAATGCAGCTTTTAAAACGTATAGAAATTGTCAAGGACCAATTCTGAAGTTTATTGAAGCCTTGACTATTCGTAAATTTAAACCCCCCTTATGTGTACAAAAACAATTTGTCGTAACCTTGAATTTACCTTGGTAATCCTTAAGTCATTCTATGGCCTAGGATAACGCGACAATTTCTTATTCTTTCTCTCCCCTTTGTTATTTTTTTTCGTTTGTTTGTACTTTAACTTTCATGTAATTGACCTTTATTAGTTTTTATATAAAATGCCCTGACAAGTATATGTGTGACCAGATTGTTCGAAATGTATAGCGCAAATACATCACATTTTTCAGATCAACTCCTTCTTATTGTTCTATCGAAAAATAGAACATATGTCTAAATACTGAGTTGGTTGTGACAACTTTACTCAAGGAAGGTAGAATGTCTTCAGCAGATTACATAATTATGCAGCATTTATCCAAGTGTTTTTCCTCCTGACATCTCAGTTCCGTGTCTCGGTAAACTGAACATAATTTTCCTTCATCAATGGGCTTATTAATACTTACTACTGAAATATAGATTTATATTTACTAACATGTAGTTCTACTCTGGATTCACAACAAAGGTGAGCTTGACTAATAAGTATGCACATATTAAGTCAGGAGAAATCTCTAAATAAAGTAATGTATAGGCACTTATTAGATTCTTACAGGTCCTACTTTTTAAATGTGGTTCGTATGTACACTTCTAAAGCATTCTAGCATTGGTATCTTAAAGAAAAAATCGATCCCCTGTTTTATGCATTGTTGCTTGTTCCAGCTTAATATTAAGCCGGCAAGTGTTTCATTCTATTGAAATCGATAGTACTAATAACACTATATCTAATGGAGAAGATAAAAGCAATAGAGAGTGAACGAAAATTGAAGAGAAGTAATGTACCAGTACATGTCATATCTGTTAGTAGTAAAATAAAAGTTAAAAAAGTGAGGGAAAATATTTCGAGATCTGAATCGTTATAAAAGCGACATACAAAGCAATGAATAATCCTGTTCAGTAGTATTAACTAGTTGAAAAGTTATGGAATTTCATCCCAAAAGGTTGTGTGTAGACAGTAGCTCTTAATGACTTATAGTTATTGTAAGTATAGATTACTTTCGTGTTTGAGTATTTTATCTCTGTTGAATCCGGGTAGATGGGGAGAAGTAAATTGCTTGCTTTGTTTCATCTTCATTTTGTTGTTGTTCAAATATAAGTCACCCATGGTTAATTCTCTTCTACCGTTCTAAGCTTCATCTTTTTGAAACTCCCTTTCTTCCATCAAAGTTTTTATTTGGTAAAGATCATTTGCATTTGAGATTCTTTTTATAATCCCTCATGTCTTACAAGTTTAGTATTCATAGTCAACATCATATAAGACTAAATATGGAAATGTTAGTTATATTAAGTTTATCAAGTTATGTTCTAGTGTCAACATATCTAGAATGTATTGTAAATAAGTTAGTGCAGTTTTGGGTTTATGAAACATTTGTCTGATGGGCTTAGGTTAAAGAAAAAACGCAAAGTGAATCAGAAAATAGTGAAGTAAATTATTCAATATCTCATAACATTAATGTGATCCTGTTCTATATATTCAGTCAGTCAGTCAGTAACAACGTGGAACTTCGTACCTACGTACATCAGTTCGAGTTGCCACACCACATTAGCACAGAGATCCAGTTATCGATTCAAATCCCGTAGTTCTATGTATTAGAAATTTCAATGTTACTTTGTAACTATTTAATTGTCTCCCACAACCCACATTCATGTTTTCTTGATTTTTACACAATCTCAAAGCAAGTATAATCATTTGTTTCGAACTATTAAGTTCGTAAAGTTATGGTAATCATGCTTTTTTTCTGTTGTAGAATTCCACCTCTATCCTCCCGGTAAGTTTCTGATCATAGATTATGTTTATGTACCCCATATGTTCATTTATTACTGATCCTTTATCGAATCTCTGAAATCACATAAATCTTGACATAGTAAAGGACATACGGAGGGAAAATATTGTTAGGAAACAAAGGAGAGAATAGTAGTACGGTCAGTAAAGAAATGACTAGAAATAGTATTTAGTGAGAGATACAGTTGAGTTAAAAATACAGCCAATATTTCGTTAAGGTATGAAAGCCCACCACACTATTATGATGAATGTATTAAAAAACTAAAGCTGGAACGCTACTGGCTACTATTATGCATTATATCTGATAACCCGTCAGTCCACTGAACTGCATCATTTCTGGGACTCTGACTGAACATTCATGATGGATTGAAATTCCAGTCTTATAAAACTATCACACCACGGGATTATACTATAGTGTGATCCATTTTAAAGTATTTACACGGTTGTAATCCGTAGTAATTATTTGCAGGAGTTTTTTAAATTGCTTCCACATTGCGTTGTTATCTAATATAGACGTTAGAGTAAAAAGTAGTTGTCAGAATCTTTGATTTAAAATTGGTTATGGAAATAAATTCTAGAACTTAAAAGTAACGAACGATTCAAGGTATATGTCACTAGTCGTTATGGGAATTGGATGAAGCAATTTTATTGACTTTCCTATCAATCAGAATCTTGATTATAAGGCTTACCCTCAAAATAACTATCAACTGTGACCTATGCTCATCGTAGATAGTATCATGCTTTCTACCTCCATTGCGGCATAAAGTCAAGCAATAAAGAGTGATCTCATACCGCGTGTCTCATCGGTTCCATAAAACGTTTCTTCAACTTAAGGTTTGGTTAACTTGCTTTAACTGTGAAGCTTAATTGTATCTGAACAGCTATTTCTCTATATCCCATTCACTGGCTTGTTAACGTATGCACAATATTATGTAACCGTTACTAAATTAAGAAAATGGCAAATTATCATTGTATCCACGTAGTTACATACTTTCTATCATTTCAGCTAAATATTTTTTTTAACCAATACTTCTCACTTTTTTTACTTTGAATCTAATCAACAGATGACTCAAGAACAGAAAGATTGGTTGTTAGCTATCGTTGACTGTGATCAGCCGAAAATGACAAGAATGCTTAATCAACACCCTGAATTAGCTGTATGGAAGGTAATTTTCATTTACTTTATTTATATTTTGTAACAGCTATTGGTGAATATATGCTGTACAATTATGTCGTTGCGTTTTGAGAATTCTCCTATTATGAACACCTTTTACAGAATAATGCTTAGCTTAATGTTTAATTAAAGTTGTTTTTCTATGTAACTATTAAACTCGAACGAAGCTGTATATTATTTTTAATAGCTGTTTTCAAGTGTATTTCAAATTGGTATTAATAAACTACTGATCAATACTTTATCAATATACCAACCCATATTAATTTTATATAAGACTTGGAATCACTTTGCATTTAGAGCCTCAGAAAATTGCGTTGTCATATATAATTAAGAAAAGTAATCTTATTGTACAACAATGATCTAAACTAATTATAAATTGAATGTGCTGTGTGAGTTCTTCATGTTTATGGCAAGGTCTATATTAAAGTGGCTGTTAGTCATGTGAGACATTTTCCAAGATCTATCATGTTACAACTTATGGCCCTGTCTAATATCACTTGATAAAACGACCAATCAAAATACGGAACGTCACAACCTTGTTTGTGAGCTGAATCGACCCGGATCCTTATTGGTCCTCGATACAGTAGCTTATCACATCCCTCTGCCCGTTGAGTCCAGAATGTAATAATCAGCCGGGTTGGTGGATATGGAGGATCCACCTAGGGAAGTTGAAAAACCTTGATTCCAAACCAATGGTTTACATGGGCTCCAGGATCCTGAAGGAACAATTGGCATATGAACCAATTATTGGTCACCGGCTCCCATGGGACTTCATCTCCTAACGTTGCTTCACTGCCTTGTGGATCAGACTTTTAGGTCGAAGGCTCCGGGTGTGGCCCCCTAAGAAAACCACTTGCTTCGGTTTGGGCACCCGGGTAGTATCATGGCCCACACACACAAATCAAGCGACTTGTGTGGCGCATATGTATTCGGTGCCCCGTTGTACTGATATTTATGTGATCCAATGAATGAATGAGTCAACCTCTGCTATACAAATATTATATTTTAGACATAGGTAGTTTATATACAAGCAGACCAAACCACATCAAACCAAAAAGTGGAAAATAACAATTACACAAGATCAAGCCACAGTGGCTGTGAGTAGCAGAGATTGTAAGTAGTAGATTGGGAATAAATTAGTAACGGTAAATCGTATAATAGCAGTTACTAGGTCAAACAAAAGCATGTGGTAAAAGGGGTGTAAATATATCTGGTCTGGTTACTTAGTAATTATACAGTATATATAAGCATTATTATAAATGTGCGTTATTTCAGTGTTCTTACGTCATACGTTCGCAACCTATCACTATGTAATTACATGAATATTCTGAATTTAAGACAGTTTTCTGTATAGAAATGAATGTTAATTGGCTATTTTGTCGTGTACATATCGGTTTTCCCTACTCTTCCATACTTTGTTTTCTCACCAAGGATATGCTTCAATAGGCTTTGGTTGTATGTCGTCAGCAATCGTTGGTGCTGCTACTTGAAGTTATTTTATTATTTCTTAAAACAACTTTATAACTAGAGGAAATATATTTAGTAATGACCATTGCGAACATTTGTTTTTGACCAGAAAACTCAATAAACCTACCAAGAAATATTAGCTAGATGTATATTTATTATGTACAGATATATTATATGACGTTGAAAATACAGTTACAAAGTGACGTACTGCGATGCCAATTAAGAATAACGGAAAAGTGTGCTTTTAGCAGTGATGAACAATATAGTCGTCATATAACAATCGGAGATTTAGCAGAAAAAAATACTAATTCGAGGTTGTACAAAACAAATTTTATGATAATGCTTCTTTGAAAAGTAGTTTGGAAGATCCAACCACTATTATCTGATTAATGGCTTTAATTCTTATATGATAATTACAACCTACATCAACAGCTTATTTTACTGTGCTGATATCTGTTTAAGTGTTTTTGTGTGTGTGAATAGGCGGTAAATATGAGAACATACTTTTAATGTGTTCAAATTTATTTAAAATTACTGTATTCTCATAATTTCAGTTGACATACCATCACCATTCACTTATCTGTCTTTTGTGAAACATATATTATAAGTGATTGGGTTGTAGTATTGATTTTCTAGCTGTTTAATCATAAACTGCCTACGAATAATTATTTATACTTTACGTGTCTGATTGTGTACAACTTTCTTATGGTCTCATATGATTATGCACACAATGTTGATGTATTTCAATTCTATTCGATTGTCAATTATTTTTGTTTTTTTTAGACTAGTATCAATGGAGTAAGTAAAAAAAGTATTTTGTATAAAATTTATTAGTTAAGATAAAATACAAAAATTTATTTTTTTTTAAGTTCTAATACATGATTAAAACTTTTATGTTAACTGAATACATTTGGTTAAAGATGGTGGAGAAGATTTGTAGCTCAGGTGGATGATTTTGATGGAGTTTTGTTCTCTGAGCTGGATGGTTTGGTCGTGGAGCTTTCATCGTTCTTCTGAACGACATCATCAGCACAAACTTCAGATAGAAGTGAAGTGTTCGAATTTCTCCATATGTGTTTCACAGCTTGTTCTGTGCACCTCGATGTTGATTGGTTCTTATTGACCTTAAATTTGTCATTGTTTACTTTTTTGTTTTTATTTTGTCCCCTATTGGTTTGATTCTTGTTCCTATATTCGTGCATAAGTTTCCTGATTGGTTGATAAATCGGATCAATTTCAATATGTTTGTTGATCAGCAATCAGCAATCAACAAACATATTGACGAGATTGTAAATCCCCATCAACTGATTTAGTTAAGACATGTATTATCTATCCCCTACCACCACCTGCCACAATATGTATTGTTGGTCGGTGTAAAGTTAGGTTGAAAGCTCGGGCGGTAAATCTAGGTTGAATTTAATGACTACTAGTTTGAGTCGTGTTAATACATCCAGACTATGTGGTTAGGATTTGCGCTTATCGTAAACATGGTTGTTATGCCTCAATATCATTCAAGATGGCGTAGATGCATTCAGTTGTTGTTGCCACTTAGATCATGAGTTCCGAAGTTTTCTAATACCTTTTTATTCCACGGGTTTTTATTCTTTTTCTTGAATCGTATCTTTTGTATCCACTCTTTTCTACAATTACTGATACTGTTACTACCCCTTGTGAGGGCCTCCATGAACTCCTCGCTATCATTCCTAGCACACTGTCACAAATCATTTGATATTCGTCTCGTTAATTTTCTGTAGTCGTACTTGTGTTTATGCCAGGCCCTACGTCAATTATGACTTGAATGACATTCATTTCATAATTTACTTTTCCAGGTACAAATCGTTGAAATCAAAAGGCTCCCAATTTATTGAAATCCACTAAAAGTAGTTAGAATTAGTTATCATTCTTGCTGTGACTTTATGTCCGGCTTTTTGTCACGTGATTTATCCACCAATCAAAATACGACTTATACAATCTTAGCACTGTGCCAAACCAATGACGTTCGACCGGTATGAGCAGCCCAGCGTCCTTATTGGTCCTATGTTCGCCTAACCCGTCCACTTGAGTCCAGAACACCAATAGCAGCTCCCACTATGCGAATCGGATCATCTATTTCAGGCATACGGGGTTTATATATTAAGCAAACAGACCGCAACGTACCATAAAATAGGAAATAAAATTTATACACAATAAAGCCAAAAAGTGGCTGTGAACGTGGGAGGCAGTAGTTGATAAAGTGATCATAATTCACTTACTTACTTACTTACTTACTTACTTACTTACTTACTTACTTACTTACTTACTTACTTACTTACTTACTTACTTACTTACTTACTTACTTACTTACTTACTTACTTACTTACTTACTTACTTACTTACTTACTTACTTACTTACTTACTTACTTACTTACTTACTTACTTACTTACTTACTTACTTACTTACTTACTTACTTACTTACTTACTTACTTACTTACTTACTTACTTACTTACTTACTTACTTACTTACTTACTTACTTACTTACTTACTTACTTACTTACTTACTTACTTACTTACTTACTTACTTACTTACTTACTTACTTACTTACTTACTTACTTACTTACTTACTTACTTACTTACTTACTTACTTACTTACTTACTTACTTACTTACTTACTTACTTACTTACTTACTTACTTACTTACTTACTTACTTACTTACTTACTTACTTACTTACTTACTTACTTACTTACTTACTTACTTACTTACTTACTTACTTACTTACTTACTTACTTACTTACTTACTTACTTACTTACTTACTTACTTACTTACTTACTTACTTACTTACTTACTTACTTACTTACTTACTTACTTACTTACTTACTTACTTACTTACTTACTTACTTACTTACTTACTTACTTACTTACTTACTTACTTACTTACTTACTTACTTACTTACTTACTTACTTACTTACTTACTTACTTACTTACTTACTTACTTACTTACTTACTTACTTACTTACTTACTTACTTACTTACTTACTTACTTACTTACTTACTTACTTACTTACTTACTTACTTACTTACTTACTTACTTACTTACTTACTTACTTACTTACTTACTTACTTACTTACTTACTTACTTACTTACTTACTTACTTACTTACTTACTTACTTACTTACTTACTTACTTACTTACTTACTTACTTACTTACTTACGCCTGTTACTCCCAATGGAGCATAGGCCGCCGACCAGCATTCTCCAACCCACTCTGCCCTGGGCCTTCTTTTCTAGTTCCATTCAATTCTTGTTCATTTTTCTCATATCTATCTCCATTTCCCGGCGTAATGTATTCTTTGGTCTTCCTCTCCCCCCTTCGACCTTGAGGATTCCATGTGAGGGCTTGTTTTGTGACGCAGTTCGGTGTTTTCCTCAATGTGTGTCCTATCCACTTCCAGCGCTTCTTCCTGATTTCTTCCTCCACTGGGATCTGATTTGTTCTCTCCCACAGTAGGTTGTTGCTTATAGTGTCCGGCCAGCGGATCTGAAGTATTTTGCGTAGACAACTGTTAATAAACACTTGTATCTTTTGGACGATGGATTTCGTTGTTTTCCAGGTTTCCGCCCCATACAGTAGAACTGTCTTGACATTTGTATTGAAAATTCTGACCTTGGTGTTGGTTGACAGACAGTTGTTTTGACTTCCAGATGTTCTTCAGTTGTAAATATGCTGCTGTTACTTTGCCGATCCGCGCATTCACATCTGCATCAGATCCACCGTGTTCATCGATGATGCTGCCCAAATATGTAAAGTTTTTTACATCTTCCAAATCTTCTCCGTCAACTGTGATTGGATTGGTGCATGCTGTGTTGTATTGGAGAATCTTGCTTTTCCCTTTGTGTATATTGAGACCTACTGCTGCTGAGGCTGCTGCTACACTGGTCGTCTTTTCCTGCATTCGGTGTTGCGTTTGCGATAGAAGGGCGAGATCATCTGCGAAGTCTAAATCGTCCAACTGCATCCTAGATGTCCACTGTATCTCGTGCTTCCCTTCAGATGTTGACGTCTTCATGTTCTAGTCGATCACCAGGATAAGGAGAAAGGGTGAGAGTAAGCAACCTTGCCTGACACCGGTCCTTACTTCGAACGACTTTGTCAACTGTCCTCCATGCACGATTTTGCAGTTTAATCCATCATAGGAATTCTGTATGATATTGACTATCTTCTGAGGCACGACGTAGTGTCGAAGAAGCTTCCATAGGGTTGTTCTGTCCACGCTGTCAAATTCTTTTTCGTAGTCAATGAATTTGATGTAGAGTGATGAATTCCATTCAATTGATTGTTCCACAATGATCCGTAGAGTTGCGATTTGGTCTGTGCACGATCTATCCTTAAGGAATCCTGCCTGTTGGTCTCGAAGTTGGGCGTCTACGGAGTCCTTCATCCTGTTTAATAACACCCTGTTGAAGAATTTTCCTGGTATTGAAAGAAGAGTGATTCCGCTGTAGTTGTCACAGTTGCTGAGATCGCCTTTCTTTGGTATTTTGACTAGAAGTCCTTCTTTCCAGTCTTTTGGTACCTGTTCCTCATCCCAGATCTTTGTGAAGAGAGTTTGGAGTATCCTTGCAGTCGCCGCTACGTCTGCTTTCAGTGCCTCTGCTGGAATGCTGTCTAGTCCTGTTGCTTTGCCACTCTTGATTTGTCTGATAGCCATGCTGATTTCTTCAATTGTCGGTGCGCCAACATCAATTGGGAGGTCCGTGAGTGCTGCTTCGATGTTGGGTGGGTTCAGTGGGGCTGGTCGATTCAAGAGTTCTTTGAAGTGTTCTACCCACCTGTTTCGTTGTTCTTCAATGTTGGTGATTATCTTGCCTTCCTTGCTTTTCACTGGTCGTTCTGGTTTACAGTGATTTCCAGAGAGTTTCTTTGTTGTGTCATACAGTTGTCTCATGTTTCCTTCTCAATGCCAAATCTTCCACATATTTACGTTTGTCAGTTCTGATGCTCCTTTTCACTTGCTTGTTTACTTCTGTGTATTCAGCCTGTGCCTTGACTTTTTCTGCTCTTGTTCGACTGGTATTGATTGCTGCTTTCTTGTTCCTCCTTTCTTGAATCTTATCCAGTGTATCGACCGTGATCCAATCCTTGTGATGGTGCTTCTTTTGGCCCAGAACCTCATGACATGTTGAAGTGATTGCCTCTTTTATCTCTTTGCATTTGCTCTCCATAGTAGTTCCTTCTTCATTGAGTAGATCATGAAAGGCTTGGAACTTATTGCTGAGGGTTATCTTGAATTTATTGAGTTTGTCAGTATCCCGAAGAAGAGCCATATTAAATTTTTGTGATATTGTCCTCCCCGTTGTCCAGTGCCTCTTGAGTTTCAATTTCATCTTGGCGACCAGCAAGTGATGATCTGATGCTATATCAGCTCCTCTCTTTGTTCTCACGTCCTCCATTGTCCTCCTGAACTTTTTGTTGATGCAGATATGGTCGAGTTGGTTCTGTGTGCTGTGATCCAGTGAAGTCCATGTGGTTTTGTGTATGAGTTTATGTGGGAGTATAGTGCCGTCTATGACCAGTTTATTTAAGGCACATAGGTTTGCGAATCTCTCACCATTTTCGTTCCTTTGTCCCAGTCCGTGTTGTCCCATGATCTCTTCATATCCGGTGTTGTCAATTCCAACCTTGGCATTTAGGTCTCCCATCAGAATGGTCAGGTCTTTTGTTGGGCACTTCTCGACGATTGACTGCAGCCTATCGTAGAATTGATCTTTAGCGTCTTCATTGTAGTCATTGGTAGGCGCGTAGCATTGGATGACGTTCATTGTAATCCCCGTTTTCTTTGTTTTGAAGGAGGCTTTGATGATCCTTGGTCCATGAGATTCCCATCCTATAAGTGCATTTTGTGCTTGTTTGGACAGCACCAATGCAACTCCTTGTGTATGTGGAGCATTTTCTTGTTCATGTCCGGAGTATAACAGCAGCTCCCCTGAAGCTAGTCGTTGTTGTCCAACTTGCGTCCAATGTGTTTCACCGATCCCAAGCACCTCTAGATTGTATCTCCTCATTTCTGCAGCAATTTGGAAAACTCTCCCAGTCTCCCACATTGTGCGAGCATTCCATGTACCTAAATAAATGGTTGATCTGGTTGTCAGAAGGGGCATCGGCCTCGTGACTTCCGAAGAAACTCGGCTTTCATCATGAGGAGTCATAATTCTTCTAAACGAAGATCTCCTGACTCCCAGGGCAGAGTTTAAATGGTTTGAATAATTTTTTCTGGTTAGCGTTTTTTTAGTGAGTTAGTTTTCTACGGGATGGGGTCGCTAACCCCATGCCCAACCCTCCTCGTTTATCCGGGCTTGGGACCGGCAGTAGCCCCCGGAAAGGGGCTCCAGGCGGAGTTGAGCATAATTTAGGGACAGTAAATCGTATAATAATAAATTATAGGTCAAAATGAAGTTACAATAAGAGGGATATAAATATGCATAATCTAATTATTGAAGTTATACCGTAAGAATATATATATATATATATATATATATATATATATATATATATGTTAATTATGCCCATATTGTAAGTTATTGATTAATCAGTGTTAAGTGGTACTGGATTCACATGAACAATGCATCTAAGTTCAGTTGTAATCAAGAGATTTTCTTGGCTCTTCATAATACGTATGTATATATATCAAGCTCCACGGTTAAGCCATCTAGTTCAACGAACTCAATATATATATATATATATATATATGCCATGCTTCAATATAACACATAATATTACTAACGCTTTACGTAATATGTGTGTTTTTGGGAGCCAAGTACTTAGACCTATACTCGGTTAGTGAGTTATATTCGATCAAAATTTATATCTGTTTAATTAATTATTTTTGAAGTTACATAATTAGAAATGGTGAACACATTAACATAGTTTCTTTATTTTAACGCGACTCATTGAATGAATACTTATTGAGATGTTCATATCCTTTCGTATGATGACAATAGTACAACAGTCCTTTAACATATTACCTCTTGATTAAAACCTTTGTTACTTGTTAATCTTAGAAATAGATACATTTCCTGTTGCATACAAAATGTTATAACAATAAAAGTTGTTTTAGTTCCTATATATTGTCGTGTGATATTAAGAACTAATTGATCTTATCATGTCTTATAGTAATCGTACAACATTCCATTTTTTTAATTCTCACTCATAACATATTTACTTTTTCTCTTACCTTTGAATACTGTTTTTAATCTATGGCGAATATGAAAAATTCAATTGAAAAACAGTATGTAAGTATTTATATTCACATACGTTCCCTGATCATGTTCATTATGATGTTATGTAGTGGTTATTTAGCAGTGTTGTGGGAGTATTTATTTGTGTGTGCTTTTATTTACGAACCGATTTGCTCTATTGTGTATATAAGCTTTCACTTCAGATTTGCGAAACTTATATTCCTCTAAGTTACTATTTTATCTTAGTAGTTATCTATTCAATTCACCAAGTCTTTGGTAAGATTATTGAAGTAAAATCAAATGATCAAAATTATGAATCTAGTTCATACTGTTTATTTTGTTAGAAGGTAAAAAAGTGTACACAGCTGATACATTGGTTCCAATACGCTCTTATTTGGATATTTTAACTTGGAACTGCTCCCAAAAAGCATGACGGAGCTTCCATAGGCTTTAAAGGAAAGGAAGAGAACCTTCCAGAATATCAACGTAACATTCTGTGATTAGACAATTATATAGCTTTTCTATTTGAGTATTGGCTGGATTATAACGATGTTATAGCCTATACTGAAAACTATACATATCCTCGTTTTTCTGTACATTTTCAACTCTTACCCAATAATCACTTCCCCAGCTTCTTTTGATTTGCGACTGGGGTTCTGCACGTTTGAGTGCCGATAGTTTTATACCGTATTCTGCCGTAATTAAGTAGAGGATGTAACATTAACTGATTAAAGCAAAGTTGAGTTTGGGATGTAAGGTTGCTGAACAATGTCGTTACATTTAAAAAAAAGACAAAAGCTCAGAAGAGCAAAAAGTGTTAGAACGAATCAGTAGAAAAATATAAAATGTTATGAAGAAAATAGTTACTTAAAGAAAACCAGATTGTAATATCGGTGATCATTGTGTCTTTCTTGTTGTCTTCTGACATCAAGCTATTCTGGTGTACCCTTACGCGGCTTCGGTTAAACCTCAGTATTTTATGACTTATTGTCATTTGTCTGTTTATTGAACATCAGGCTACTTTTACTCTGTAATAACCGACCTTAGTTGTATGGTACCTACTAACGCGTTAGATTTTTGTCGATGCTTGTTTGTAACCTTGTGAATAGATATGCTTTTCAACTAGACACAATGGATGTTTTAGAAGCATTTTTTATTAAATATCTGAAGTCATCTTATGTCTGATGTCTTCATTATCAATACCTAGTAGTCATAATTTAAGAATATTACACCTCTGCCGCATGCACGGGACTGTCAATTGTTAGTTAGGTATCTGACCGGTACAGCAAGCCTTAGTCGTTGTTAAATGTTAGCTGGATCTTTTGTATATCTACTGAAACTTTACTAACGATCATTTCAGCAGAAATTAATACACTAACCCAATTCGATAAAATATTCAACTATATTTTATTAACCATGTTTAATTTTTTCCGATCTCTAGACTGCACTACATTATGCAGCCAAATATGGAGATTGTGCTGCTATCCGATTGTTACTTGGGAATTATCATGTTCAAGTTGATGCTCAGACATGTGTAAGTTTTATGTATTACTTGTGTAAGTTTCATTCTATTATCACTTATAAAATGCAGATGATATAGTCCTATTTGCTGAAGACGCTGACAAAATATAATCTTTTGATCTCCAAGAGCAATAATGTAAGCATGTTTAGGATGAGTTTCTCTCTCTATAAATGCGAAATTTTGCTTCAAAACTGGTCTGTGTCAACACCCGAACTAGTGATAGAGAGTGAAGTAGTTGAGTAGATTGACCACTTTGCTTATCTAGTAAAGGCCAACTGTTAGTGGGACATAGATTGGATTTAAGCATGCTCAATGCACGATTGCTTTGGCGCACGCTGATTGGCTGATTCTTATCCAATCAGCGCTAGTCTATACATGGAGAAGCTTCTAGATTCTTCTTATGTAAAAAGCTATAAATATACTAACGGTTTTCCTATTTCGCTTCTTGCTTCTTGCTTCACCTAACCTTGTTATTTGGAATATAATCTCCTTCCTGCTCAATCGTGTTCTGATTTTGGGGGCTTGTCGAGTAAATCTGTGACCGTGAATACTAAGCGATAGGAATAGCTGGGTTATAACCGTAAGAGCGAAAATATAACAGTGGCGACGAGGAAAAAGGAAAATAAATTCAATATGTCCATATCAGACGACCAGCTTAAACGAATACTACAACAACAGCAACAACAATTAGATGCACAAATGCGGTTGTTAGAGACTCTGACTCAACAGCTTAGCTTCCACCGCTCGAGTTCACATGCCATTTCAAGTACGTCTTGTGATGCAGTTGCTAGCAGCATATCAGAATTCATCTATGATCCCGAAAGCGGAAATACTTTTCTCACGTGGTTCAAACGTTGGGAAGATACATTTAGAATAGAATTCTGTAACCAAGACGACGCGTGGAAGACTCGACTGTTGGTACGTAAGTTAGGAATTAATGAACATGCACGCTATGCTGACCATATATTGCCTAAGTTACCTCGAGAGCTCAGTTTCGAGGAGACGATAATTCAATTGTCAGAGATATTCGGTGAATCCTCCTCATTGTTTAGTATTCGACATCAGTGTCTAAATTTGGTGAAACGCGAAGCCGATGAATATGGTGTTTTAGCAGACATCGTCAACAGAGAATGTGAACGGTTCAAGTTACGCTCGTTGACAGAAGACCAATTTAAATGCCTAATATTCATCAAAGCTCTTCAGTCACCACAAGATGCTGAGATCAGGACTAGACTTTTGGCTCGACTAGATCAAGACCCAAACGTCACACTCAGAACGTTAACAGATGAGTGTAAGCGGCTACAAAGCATCAGACACGACAACAAGTTGATTGAACAGGTAAATCCTAATTTAACCTGCAGTAGTGTCAATGCTATTACTAGGTTAAAAGTTAAAAAGCCGATAACAACTCGTAATAAACCAACGACTGCATGCTGGTTATGTGGTGATTGGCATTATGTACGATTCTATCCATTTAAAAAGCATATATGTCAGGTGTGCAACAAACGTGGACATAAAGAAGGTCATTGTCCACCGAATCGTACGTCTCATCCCAAAAAGAAGCATAAACGTTCTCGACATGTGAAATCAGCCGAGTTTAAATCTCTTTCTTTGGTAGCTGCCTTTCAAACAAACTATGACATTCGGAGAAAGTATGTTACCATCCAGATAAACGGCATATCAGCTCGTCTTCAAATTGACACGGCATCAGATATCACCTTAGTATCTAGAGAAACGTATAACTTGCTGGGTAAACCGCCAATGAAGCCATCTAAGAAAACGGCCAAAAACGCATCAGGTGGTGTGCTAAAACTGGTTGGTGAATTACAATGTGAATTTTCCTTCAATGGAACTAACTGTACAGGAATATGTTACCTAACAGAACGGTCAAACCTTGATCTTCTTGGTCTAGATATGTTAGATAAACTTGGAATAATGGATGTACCGATTAACAGTGTCTGCAACGTATTGTGTTCATCATTAGACACCCCAGTACTTGCAAAGAAGACAGGTGAAAGGTTACTAGAAAAACTGAAAAGAAAGTTTGCCTCTGTTTTTCAGAATAGCCTTGGCCACTGTACCAAGATGAAAGCTCATTTACCACTGAAACCAGATGCCAAACCTATTTTTCGTCCTAGACGTCCTGTACCATATGCTGCTCTTGAGTTAGTCGATCAGGAACTTAATCGCTTGCAACAGGCTGGTGTAATCCAACCAGTCAACTACTCTGCATGGGCCGCACCGATCGTAGTGATTAAGAAGGCGAATGGAACTATACGCATATGTGCCGATTTCTCGACCGGTTTAAATGCTGCATTAGATGTGTATCAATATCCGTTACCAGTTCCTGAAGACCTGTTTGCCAAACTTAATGGTGGGACATGTTTCGCGAAAATAGACTTTTCCGATGCCTATCTGCAAGTAGAAGTAGATGAAGACAGTAGAGAGCTTTTGACCATTAACACTCATCGAGGGTTATTTCAATACACCCGTCTACCATTTGGCATCAAGACTGCACCTGCCATCTTTCAGCAAATAATGGATACGATGCTAACAGGTATACCTGGTACAGCAGCTTATCTAGATGATATCATAGTTATGGGTTCAACTGACAATGAACTTTCTGATCGACTACATCAAGTCCTTAACCGAGTGTTGGAATATGGTTTCCAACTACGTGAGGAAAAGTGTACTTTCTTTATGCATTCCATCAAATACCTTGGTTTTATCTTAGATAAGAACGGTCGCCGACCAGACCCTGCCAACATCGAAGCCATTCAGAAGATGCCTGCACCAACTGATGTCTCTTCATTAAGATCCTTCTTGGGGTTAATCAGTCATTATAGCACATTCTTGCCTGAAATGCATCGAGTGAGAAGTCCCCTGAATGAATTACTATCAAAAGATAAACCTTGGTAGTGGTCAGCAGAATGTCAAGCATCTTTCGACAGAGTCAAATCAATGCTCAGCTCAAAGATTCTTTTGACACACTTCGATCCCAGCTTGGAAATTGTTGTTGCATCTGATGCATCTAGTCATGGAGTTGGAGCAGTGATATCTCACGTGTTTCCGGACAAATCAGAAAAGACAATTGCCCATGCTGCTAGATCACTTACCCCAGCCGAGCGGAACTACAGTCAAATTGAAAAGGAAGCTCTTGCGATCATTTTCGCTGTCAAAAGATTTCATAAAATGCTCTATGGTCGTACATTTACTCTACTGACAGATCACAAACCTTTGATTGCAATCTTTGGTTCTAAGAAAGGAATCCCTGTCTATACGGCTAATAGATTACAGCGCTGGGCAACAATGCTCCTGAGTTATGATTTCAATATCAAGTATCAGTCGACAAATACTATCGGTCAAGCCGACGCTCTCTCTCGATTAATTGGAGTTCAGCATCCTGGACCAGAGGATATAATCATTGCCTCCATAGCAGTAGACCCAGAAATACGAAGTATAGTGGCAGATGCCATTCGAAACACTCCAGTGTCGTCAGATGAAGTCAGAGAAGAAACTCTTCGAGACCCGATTCTACAAGAAGTTAGAAAGTTCCACCTGGAAGGATGGCCCACGAAGATCAGTTCCACAGAGCTTCAACAGTTTTACCAGCGTAGACTCTCTCTCTCAATCATCGACGACTGCCTGCTGTTTGCAGAACGTGTCATAATCCCAAAGAAGCTACAACCAGCAGTGCTTGAACAGTTGCACGCAGGACATCCTGGAATAAATCGCATGAAAGCATTAGCACGAAGTTATGTATACTGGCCGCATTTAGACACTCAACTGGAGCAGCTATCCCGTTCATGTACCAAATGTGCATTAGCAACGAAAGCACCGCGAAAAGCAGAGCTGCAATCATGGCCAATACCACAGTCACCGTGGCATCGTATACACTTGGACTTTGCTGGTCCACTTCATGGACAAACTTACCTTTTGGTAGTTGATGCATATAGCAAGTGGCCAGAAATCTTTCTCATGGAACACCCGACTGCAAGCTGCACAGTCAGTAAGCTACGTCAACTATTCAGTCGTTTCGGAGTCCCGGAATTGATAGTTAGTGACAACGGAACACAGTTTACGTCCGTAATTTTCTCACAATTTTGTCGGCAGAACGGAATCCATCACGTCCGAACACCTCCATTCCATCCCCAATCAAATGGTCAAGTGGAACGCTTTGTGAGTACATTTAAAAATGCTCTAAAAAAAATCTAAAGGGGAGGGGACCACCGAAGAGATCTTAGAGAGGTTCCTGCTTATTTATCGCTCGACACCGAACCCTCAGACGATTAAGGGGGTCTCTCCAGCAGAAGCTCTACTTGGCAGAAAAATACGAACACATTTCGATGTCATCCGTCCTACGCCAGCTCTTGAGCCTCAACGAAACCTATCTATGGAGAATCAGTTCAATCGACATCATGGGGCACAAAAACGATTGTTCACGGTGGGACAAAAAGTACTTGCTATGGACTATCGTGAGAAACATCCTACATGGACAGCTGGTCGGATCTTGAAAAAGAAGGGGAGTGTGGTTTATGAGGTGTCAGTTGGCTCAGAAGTTTGGGTACGTCATGCTAACCAAGTGAAAGCAACTTCGATAGCCAGCAATGAGATTCAATATCGATTACCTCTTGATGTTCTGCTAGACACCTTTGAAATCAAAACGCCTGGAACAGACAGGTCAGTTTCTGTGCAAGCAAAGAGTGATACTTCTTTATTGCCTAGACGATGGACAAATTGAAAGCACAGGCCAGTCACTCGGTTGCAGTTGGACCCTAGCACCAGATCCTACGAATCTGCTCAAAGGGGAGGTGTTAGTGGGACATAGATTGGATTTAAGCATGCTCAATGCACGATTGCTTTGGCGCACGCTGATTGGCTGATTCTTATCCAATCAGCGCTAGTCTATACATGGAGAAGCTTCTAGATTCTTCTTATGTAAAAAGCTATAAATATACTAACGGTTTTCCTATTTCGCTTCTTGCTTCACCTAACCTTGTTATTTGGAATATAATCTCCTTCCTGCTCAATCGTGTTCTGATTTTGGGGGCTTGCGAGTAAATCTGTGACCGTGAATACTAAGCGATAGGAATAGCTGGGTTATAACCGTAAGAGCGAAAATATAACACCAACATAGGTCGAATTCTCCCCGCAAATTGAAAAAGCTCAGTTGGCGTTTGCCTACTTGTGTCACTTTGGCGTAGACGCAATTTCCGTCTGCAAACCTATAGACGTGTATACTGAGCAGCAGTCTTGTATGTAATATTTTACTGTTGTGAAACATGGTTTACGAAAGTAGAAGACAAATTAGGCTACAGACTAAAGTATATTTGAAACACTGCCCACGTTCTGTGGAACGAACGATTTGGAAATATTCAAGTTGGGCATAGGGTACCAGGCAAGATAGGCAAATCGGTTGATGAGATTGCAAAGCTATATCAACTGAAATGACTGTGACATGTTTAAGATTTGAGAACCTGGTTGAGGTCCTTGTGATAAACTCGATCAGTTCACAATGGTCCAGATTCGTTCACTCCATATCTTCCTTTCGATTTTGAATTCCAGTATTCCTTCATACATACCTCTCCACTCTGTCTTTTTGTTATGAAGATAGCTTTTAGTGAGGGAATTCTCAATTGTCAAAATTGATGAGTAGAATGATAATCATTAGTTAAACGCAATAGTATAATGTAATCCAGTGATGGGTACTTATAAAACCATAATTGACTTGGGCCCTTGAGTAATTAGAAATCAAAGACAATACCACTAACTAGATGACTTTTTTTCATGTAATAAAATATTGTTGTATGTGAAATATGAGCACAAAGTAAACATAATAAAATGCTATAGGTGATTGGAGGAAACTAGCTTGTAGGCCATGTGTTCTTCAATCAATCCGGACCTTATTTATTTTCTGGCATCGTATCGCTTTTCCCATTGTTTAGTCTCTCTTATTGTCGTTTCTATTACATTATTTCTATCTCCTATGCAGATTATCATGTTATTTTTCATCTCGTAGTGCTAATGTAGTATAGCAACTTATATCAATCCATGTTAATGATGACTGTCTGTTTGACTAATAGTTATTACACACAACATTTTTCTCGGTTTCATTTGTCCTATTTAAAATGTAAAGTATATACACTCACCCAAAATATACTACATTATCTAAGAGTAAAGTATGGTAAATAATTAAAAAAGCTTATTGAATAAAAGATTTTAAAGTAAATTGTCAACATATTTTTTTCTTTGTGTGCACAAGATTTGGATGCCTTAGTATTGTTGTAGAATTATTGATATGTGAGTATTCTGCGTCAATAAATCTCCTTACACAAAGATTGAAATACGAATGTTTTACTGTTCCACGTCTCTTTCTAGAAGTTGGTGGTATTCAGTATTCAGACTAAAAGTAGCATAGGTTAACATTGATTATGTAATGATATGTACATGTGGAAATAGCCATTCAGGGTTACCTGAATCTTAGTGGTTTACTCCAGTTCATGTTGGTTCTTAAAAAATTCACTCATGTCCGAAAGAACTTAAGTAAAAATGTCCAAACTACAGGTCAAACGGATTGTATTGTACTCTGACGATCTAACAACAGGTCGTGTATATGAAACTATCATATTCCCGATACGGATAATGTCACACCTCTCCGGTTAAGTATTCAAGAGTGATGTATAAATTACCCAACTTATATCAACACAACTATAATAACTAAACAAAATATTCGAAGTCATATGTTGTTTTTTTAAAAAAAATATCTTAATTGTGTTTTTCTTTTTTCATTCCTCTTTCTATGTTACTGCTTTCATTTCCACAGGAGGTAAGTAGTTATAAACAGTTAGTGTTATTTACGTATGTACTAATTAATTTTTCAAATGCAAAGCAGTTTATAGTATGTTCTGTGTTGTAGTTCCTCAGTTATATACTTAGTAAATCTTATCAACAATTCTGATCGATTTATGTATATATTTCTGTCAATGAATAATATATGTATAATTTATTATAGGGTATGACTCCTTTACATTTGGCCGCTTCTAACGGGAATGAAGATGTTATATGCTTATTAACTTCCGTGTACAGTAAGTACATTTGTTCATTTACCGCTATTATTTTCAGTTATTATTTATAAACTGATTGTAACAACTTGTCCGAATTACTATTCTTAGTCTAATGCTCTTTTTTTCTGACCTTATTATCAAGAATTGATTTTCACTGTTGTAATGAAAGCTATAATTTGAAATTATTTTAAGAATTATACTAGTCTGTATATATTTACTCAATGTGACATGATAGTGTGGGTGGCTATAGACATATCATTTGCTGTTAAGTTCTAAGCTATAACTCCGCCTGTAGCTCTTCCAGAGTTACTGCCGGTCCCAAACCCGGGTAAAGGAAGAGGGTTGGGCATGGGGTTAGCGACCACATCCCGTAGAAGAGTAACTCTCTAAAAAAACGCTAACCAGAAAAAATAATTAAAACCATTTAAACTCTGCCCTGGGAGTCAGAAGGTCTTCATTTAGAAAAACTATGACGCCTCATGATGTAAGCCGAGTTCCTTCGGAAGTCACGAGGCCGATGCCCCTTCTAACAACCAGAGCAACAATCTTTATAGGTACATGGAACGTCCGGACAATGTGGGAGAACGAGAAGACCAGTCAAATAGCAACGGAAATGAGGAGATACAACTTGGCAGTACTCGGAATCAGCGAAACCCATTGAACCCAAGCTGGACAACAAAGGCTAAATACGGGAGAGATGCTGCTATACTCCGGTCACGAAGAGGAAGATGCTCCACACACTCATGGAGTTGCTCTAATGCTGTCCAAAGTAGCACAAAATGCACTGGTAGGATGGGAATCTCACGGATCCAGAATCATCAAAGCATCATTCAAAACAAAGAAGGAGGGGGTCACAATGAATATTATCCAATGTTATGCACCCACCAATAATAGCGACGACGACATTAAAGATCGATTCTATGAGAGGCTGCAATCAGTCATAGAGAAGTGCCCAAGAAAGAACCTCACCATTCTGATGAGAGATCTAAACGCCAAAGTCGGAATAGACAACACCGGATATGAAGATATCATGGGACTACATGGATTGAGAGAGAGAAACGAAAACGGGGAAAGATTTGCGAATCTGTGTGCATTTAACAAATTGGTCATAGGCGGCACAATATTTCCACACAAAGCTACATGGATCTCACCGGACCACACCACACCACAGAGAACCAGATAGATCATATTTGCATCAATAAAAAGTTCCGAAGGATAATGGAAGATGTGAGAACCAGGAGAGTAGCGGACATAGCTTCAGACCACCACCTGGTTGTGACTAATTTAAAACTGAAGCTAAAGAAGAACTGGACAAACAGCGCTGCAAAGTTTCAACACAGCCTTCCTTCGAGATACTGACAAACTCAATGAATTCAAGATAGCTCTCAACAACAGATTCCAAGCCCTACAGGATCTACTAAAGGAAGAAGAAATTACTATGGAGGATAACTGGAAAGGTATCAAAGAAGCATTAACTTCAACGTGTCAAGAGGTTCTTGGCCCCAACAAGCATCATCACAAGGAATGGATCTCTACAGAAACACGACAGGATCAAAGAAAGGAAGAACAAGAAAACAGTAATTAACAATAGTCGAGCACGAGTAGAGAAAGTCCAAGCACAAGCTGAATATACAGAAGCAAACAAGAAAGTGAAGAAGAGCATTAGAGCTGACAAGCAGAAATACGAGGAAGAAATAGCAACGACGGCGGAGAAAGCTGCAAGAGAAGGAAATATGAAACAGCTTTACGATACAACGAAGAAGCTAGCAGGGGAATATAGTGAACCAGAGAGACTGGTCAAGGACAAAGAAGGCAGGCCAATCACCGAAATTCAAGAACGGCGGAACAGATGGGTAGAGTGCTTCGAGGAACTCCTGAATAGGCCGGCTCGAATGAACCCACCGGACATTGAAGCAGCACACACAGATCTTCCTATAGATGTCAATCCACCAATGACGGAAGAAATCAGAATGGCCATCAGACAAATCCAGAGCGGGAAAGCAGCAGGACCCGACAATATGCCAGCCGAAGCACTGAAGTCAGACATCGAAGTAATTACAAACATGCTTCACCCTCTATTCAAGAAGGTTTGGGATGAGCAACAAGTGCCGATGGACTGGAAAGAAGGACATCTCATCAAGATTCTAAAGAAGGAGACCTGAGCAAAGGTGAAAACTACCGAGGTATCACATTACTCTCAGTACCAAGGAAGGTCTTTAACAGAGTGTTGCTGAACCGGATTGTCAACATTATCCGAACTCATACAACGGACTACAGTGCAAAGTAGTGCATGGAGGACAGCTGACAGATGCATTCCTAGTAAGGACCGGAGTCAGAAAAGGTTGTTTACTCCCCCCCTTCCTCTTTCTTCTGGTGGTCGACTGGATTATGAAGATCTCAACATCTTAGAGAAAACACGGCATACGATGGAAAGCTCAGAACCAACTAGACGATTTGGACTTTGCAGATGAGTGGCCTATGCTCCTTCATGAGGAGTAACAGGCGTAAGTAAGTAAGTCAATCTAAGCTATAACTGAACTGTTAGAGAACAACTGTTCACTACATCTTGGTTTTCATTAGTTCTCCATCTGATATCAATCTGATAGTGGGCAATCACAGACAAATCACGTGTTGTGAGGCTACATGGTATATCGAAATCCAAGTGTGAATGAAGGTACTGTGATCAAGTAGCCTTATTTACCCGTCTAATATTTATACCCACATTTCCCTATCTGTATAAGTCCAACAATTTATGTATGTGCATATTCAGTGGGCTTTTAGTGATACAGCTACCTACACACTCTTATCTCACCTTGTGCAGTTGATGGGTCAGGGATTGGGAAGTATGCATTAGTAATTGAACTGAATTGACGAATAAAACAGTCTGTGACAAAAATTGTTATCTTATTCAAGTAATTACTACCATCTTTTTAAATATATCTTGACACTGTATTCTTATAAATATTTATTTATTTATTTATTTATTTGAACACATAAATATTGGTACAGGGGGGCACCAAATATATATGCGCCACACAAAACAATGATAATTTGAAGAGAAGGAGAAAAGAGAAAAAAAAGTAATGAACGTAGGGAATTATAAAAAAAAAGAACAAAAATGAGGGAAACGAAAAGGTACAGTCGGAGGAAATCTTACAGTTAAGGAAGAAGCAACCACTCTTTACGAAGAAATTAAAAGGAGGTTACAGCAGGATCGTAGTGCATGGAGGACAGCTGACAGAGGCATTCCAAGTAAGGACCGGAGTAAGACAAGGCTGTCTACTCTCTCCCTTCCTGTTTCTTCTGGTGGTCGACTGGATTATGAAGACCTCGACATCTGAGAGAAACTACGGCATACGATGGACAGCTCAGAACCAATTGGACGACTTGGACTTCGCAGATGACCTAGCCCTCCTATCACATACACACGAACAAATGCAGATAAAGACAGCCAGCATAGCAGCAGTCTCTGCATCAGTAGGCCTCAACATACACAAAGGGAAAACCAAGGTCCTCAAACACAACACGGAGAACAGCAATCCAATCACTCTTGATGGCGAAACTCAGGAAGACGTGGAATCCTTCACATACCTGGGAAGCATCGTCGATAAACAAGGAGGTTCAGATGCAGACGTCAAGGCGAGGATTGGCAAAGCTAGAGCGGCATTCCTTCAACTGAAGAACATATGGAACTCAAAACAACTGTCGACCATTATCAAAGTCAGAATCTTCAATACGAACGTCGAGGCAGTTCTACTGTACGGTGCTGAAACTTGGAGAACTACAACAACCACCATCAAGAAGGTACAGGTATTTATCAATAGCTGTCTACGCATGATACTCAACATCCATTGGCCGGATACCATCAGCAACAGTCTTTTGTGGGAGAGAACCAACCAGCTTCCAGCTGAAGAGGAAATTAGGAAAAGACGATGGAAATGGATAGGACATACATTGAGGAAATCATCAAACTGCATTACGAGACAAGCGCTAACTTGGAATCCTGAAGGGAAGCGGAAAAGAGGAAGGCCAAAGAACACATTACGTCGGGAAATAGAAGCAGATATGAAAAAGATGAATAAGAACTGGAAAGAGCTTGAAAGGATTGCCCAGGACAGGGTTGGATGGAGAATGCTGGTGAGCGGCCCATGCTCCTTCACGAGGAGTAACAGGCGTAAGTAAGTAAGTACAGCAGGATCGCCACTGGCTTCTATTCTGAGCCATATCTGATAACGTCTTTACCCACTGTGTTACACCATCACTCGGACCCCAGCCAGGGAGTCGTGAAGGACCAACAGAAGCTAGCCCTTTGCAGCTTTCTTTCATACCACGACACCATGTCATACACTGACCACCTCTCCGCTTTTTCCAACCAGTCCCAGAGTCGGCAAATAATGCACGACGAAGAATTCTCTGGGACGACATTCGTAGAACATGTCCAAGCCACCGAAGTCGGTGTTTCAAGATGGTGACACCAATTTCATTATCGTCTCTGTGACCGAACACTCGATGCCGAACCTCTGCATTACTGACATGGTGTTGCCACTGGATGCCAGCAATCCTTCGGAGACAGCGATGATCGAACACAGAGAGTCGTCTAACATCCTCAACTCGGAGAGGCCAGGTTTCACAAGCATAGAGCAAAACTGCTCTCACCGTCGCGTTGTAGATCCGACCTTTTACAGCCAGACTAACATCACGAAGGCGCCAAAGATGGCTCAGATTTGCATAAGCCGCTCTGGCTTTCACTATACGTGCATTGATCTCATCACTCACACCACCACCAGCACTTATGCAGCTACCTAGATACACGAAACCCAGTGCTTGTAAGCGGGACGTTTCGCAAACCCACAACAGACTGTACCCGCCATTTTCATGGCGTCATTCAATTGCAACCAATGCTCATCTATACTTTTCGGTGGAATGGTAGCTAGCCTAGAAGCTAGCTCGTTTCGGTACTTACTAGCAACAGAAGTTGCAGCCAGCTTGCTAACATCAATCCTTTGGTGGCGGTCACTTCGTTGTCCACTGAAAAGTAAGGTAAGATTGGCGCAGACCAGAGCATGATCAGATTCCAGATAGGTACTCCAAAAGGAGCGGCAGTCTTGTACACAACCACGCCAGCGGTAGCTGATCGCGATGTGATCAATCTGAGTCCAGGCTTGAGATGCAGAAGGGGGACGCCAGGTGGCACATCGGCGATGACTGTGCCGAACGTTAGTGCTAGCCAGAAACAGGTTGTGGTCTGTGCATAGTTGCAGTAGACGTTATCTTTCCTGCGACCAACGAGTCCTCACCGGCCACCTAAACGACTCTCTTCTGTGCCTAGACGCCCGACCTGAGCATTCAAGTCTCCAGCTAGTACTACAATATCTGTCGAACGCACTTTCTGGAGAAGAACAGTTAGCTGGTGGTAGATCTCGTCCTTGATTGCATCCGGGCTGCAATCTGTCGCGGCATAGGCGGAGATGACGAAAAGACATCGTTTCTCACGCCGATTTCTCACTTTGATGGATTTTTCTAATCTAACAGCACATAACCGACTGTTAATGGGGATCCAGTCGACTAGTGCCGCCTCAGCTCTTGCGCTTAGTGCGACACCAACGCCAGCAAGACCAGACGAAGATGCCACGGGGTCTCCGAATAAACGCACATAAAACAAGCTTTTTGAAGCGACAGATGGAGAGCGAACTTGTAGTACTTCACCAGAGTCTTGAATACGGGTCTCGGATAGACAACACACATCAATATTAAGACTTTCCAAAGACATAGCCAGCTCTATCTGTTGTCCGACCTGCATAAGTGTGCGAACGTTGAAGGCAGCCAGTTTAAATGGTGCACGTGGTTTTAGAAAAACTGCTTCAGTACTCATATTCGGTGGTAACATACAATTTTCAACCAGGCAGTGACTCGAGAACGTTTAGATAAAGCTGAATTTTTACCATAGGCGAGCTGCTGTCTGAGTCGAAACGGATACAAAAAGTAGAAATAGGAGATAGTGAATAAATAACGTAGTAAATAATAATAATAGTACCAGTCATTTCAATGTTAGTCGGAGAGAAACGAATATTTTCCATAGGCAGATAGTTCATCATGGTTTCTTATAAATACGTTCCGAATGAATGCTCTATCCATCATTAATGATGGTGTGGAGAAAACAATTACATTTATGTTGTTTATATGTTTGTTTTCAATTTATTGCTTATCATTATTATTATAAATAGTGCAGTGTTTCCTTTTGTTTTAATCTCAATATAAAATTGTCATTCCACCGTATGTGAATCACTTCCATGTGTTCTATTGTACCAAACTTTTATCTGTAATAAATGAGAATAAATAGCGAATAACAGTTTCAACTTGATCATGTATTATTTATTTGCTTTTATATAGAAGCTAGAACTGATATACGAGATTTTTGTGGACGGTTACCAAGCGCTTATCTGCCCAAAGAAAAGGAGGCATTAGCAAGTGAGTGTTCATACTTGTGTCGTTGCAAGTTTGTTACTCATCATTACCTTTAGTGTATAAATTTGGTTTGCTTTGTTTTGACTTTTTTATGTTTATTGTTATAACATTTAATGCGTGCTTCCAAATCAAGATTGATTTAATCCTCTATTATGGTAAGCTAATGTACATGTAGTTGCCCGAGATCTGACTCCAATTTGATCATATGAATGTTTGTTATCGCCTATCCTCGTATATAATCATTGACTTGAATCGCTTTAGTTAATAACGGAATTAAATAAGTCAAATAACGAGGATGGACTTTTGAATGCATATATTTTGTATAACCATTGATCCAGACAAACGAACAGGAAAACGATGCGAAGAAAGGAAAGCGAAGCAAAAATGACGCGCGGTGAAGTTGGCCGGTTAGCCAAATTCCTTCTGACAAAGAGTTAATCAATATTTATAAGCACACAAAGATAAATTACAGACATGTGATGAACAGTGGGATAAGAAGTGTACACACACCCAGGCGCTCATATAAAGACAGTCAAGATTGATAAGTGAATAATTAACAAGGTCAAAATATGACTCAAGTAGAATGAATAGATTGAGATGTCCGAAAGCTAGAATAAGGTATGTGGGCTTAAAATAATAACAGACACTACATACATAAACAGAATTAGCATCTATCTCTATAATTTACTCACTCTGTGTAGGAGAATTTGACAGTTATCTCATTGTTCTCAAAATTCAACTAATTTCTTGATAGCCTCCGCGAGTTTGACAGTAAATTTCTTAGGAGCTATTGAAGAATGATCAGCAGACACAATGGAAAGATCCATTTGTTTTCTGTCACAAGGCATAAAACTATTATCAATAAAGTTTGCGAGATTTATACTCTTAGTATGGAGACCATCATTCCGTATCAAGACGGTGTTATCTATTCCTAGATTGGGCTTGACTGATATTAATTAACAATAAGTTATTACCTGAATTTGAAACACTCAGTCACAATCTGTAAAATAGCAGTCTGTGGATAATTACTTCATGTGGCATAGATCACATTTTCAAATAATATGATATTTAATATTTATATTTGATAGTAAAATCATTCTTTGACTCAATATACACCGTTAAACATCTAGTATTATACCACTGATAGTCAAATATTGACTATCCCTATGATGTTATATGTAGGTTCTTCTTCCTTTCTGGTTTGTTATTCCAACTATTCACTACAAAAGTTTGCTATTATAGAACTGGAGTGAGGATAAACATAATCTTTTCAGTGTTAAGAAAATGAGCAGTATCCACCATTTTTCCATTTATTTAATGTATCAATGCTGCATATAACTGTTATTTTTACTGGGGTACTTCATGTTAACGATCTAAAGGTATTTACGTGTGCCTTCTGTGAACACCTTACTGTATCACACTCCAATTTACCGGATGAAGAAGTTAAGTGAAGTAAAAGTTAAGATTTAAATGAAATCCTCAGTAAAAATTGTGTTCTTATATTCTGCATTCAGACACTGAATGAGAATAAAATGTTAGATATTGAACACATTAAACATGGATAAGGAATTTCACGGATGGATGTCCTACCTCATTGACCTGTCCTGACTTAGAGTCATGAATCTAAATCTAGCAATTTATTCCAATATATTTTTTTACTGACTTAATGTATTTCATACTACTAGAATGTTAACAAATGCGATTCAAATTTTGTAAGTTGGTGGAGGAGAGGCATTGCGAAGCATGTATGCATGAAGGACACTTGTTGCATGTTGAATTCATAGCTTGTTTTCGTATCGCTCAATAGTGTTTAATTTATCCTAGCGACAAACTGTGAAAAAACGTATCATTCACAATACCTACACATTTTTGATGTTGTGAAATATTGTGTTATCTGTGCAAAACTTTTGTATGTCACGTAAATATAAAACTGTTTCTAGTATCATTATTCGCAAAACGTATATGCAACAACTTTAACTCAATGACAGGGTTACACGTTAAAATGCATAACTTAGGATTTACTTGCAAGCATGGAACTGTTACTGTAAATAAAATGTACACATATAGTCTCGTATTATGAGAGATTAGAGCGTCATTTATACAATAAGAAGCATAATCTAGGAATAGAATGATGACACATACTGTGCATTAAACAACAGTAAGTAGTTGTATCAAGCGAGAATACTAGAAAATGATAAAAATAAATTCTTACTGTTGAAACTTAGAGATTGTTGAACTTTATTGAAATTACGAAGCGATCTTAATTATACAGCTATCGAAAACCCGGGAAGCAATGGATTTCTAATTCGTCCTAGTGGGTGCCTAACTTCAATCAGTCCAACAATCTCCACAACCCGTCATACTGATAACTAACATGTGTTCATCAATAACTAACTTCGAGAAGAAATTCTCGGGTCTCCAGTGAGAAGCTGTGAATAGTGGAGTCCAACCGTTTCAAGTATGAGTCAGTTACCTGCCGAAAACGACAATATCGCGAGCTGGCTGGAGTTAAACCCGTCGACCATTAGATTCCCGCCAGCAGTTTAAAAGTTAAGTTCTCGATGCGAGGCCTGAAGCTCTTGAGTTCGATCAATGATGGGTTCGTGGATGCGCGCTGCTGAGAAGTCCCATTTTATGACGAAACAATTGTCCAACACTTCCTGGTTTCCAGTGATTCCTTAAATAATTTAAGCGCTTGTTTCTAGTGGTTTGTTTTATACATATCAATTTTAACGCATGTATTTTACATATTTGCACTTGGTATGACGCTGTTGTTTTTTTACAAAGCTATAGTTCAGTAGTGGTTTAAGCGCATAAACTGTGTTAAATGTGATAATGTTTTATATATTTTACTTCGGTTTGAGGAGCCTGTGTAAATTTCTAGCCCTCATTAACTTATTGGTAAGCGCATGAAGTTGTACTATCATATTGAGTTACATTAATTTACATTTAACTGTTGCTAGTATTGCTCAGTGATGTGCTGCAGAATAGAATATTTAGTGTTTTTTTTTTACTTGCTGTTATGTTTAGAATACCTTCCGAATCCTTTGCGCGTCCTTTTGCAAAATTGTAATAATTGTAAGTGATAGTTTTCCGTTTTGCTTTGTCAGGTTTCTGTGTTTATTGAAAAATATATATAATCGTTTGTGTTTTGATCAGAATCTTGAAAAGCTTAGAATTTCCAATTACACACTTAGCTTGTTATGCCTAACATATGCAAGAATGTTTATTCTAAAATGCTGTGAACACCAGCTTTTCTATGGAACACGGTATCTTTTTACACATTACATTACCTCAGATCTTGGTAAATAACTGAGTTACTTTTTTATCAAAACAACCAATGATGGAAAATTCTAGTGGGTTTCAAAGGAACTATGAATGTGAACAGACAATAATTATATGGTATTTGAATTTGATGTACAGGACAGTTCAAATTATATTAGTTTTGATAAATCTGGGAATAAGTTAAGTTTTTAGTCCAATTTTATGTCTACCCAAACGTTTACAGAGTTGTATACGCAACAGGTATTTAGTGAATTTTCATTTCACAACTGTTGATAGATTTATCAACAGCTTGCAAAGAATGGCTGTATGAATGCTATCTGCCCTAGGTATCTTGTGTTAATTTACAGGTTTATAGAGGCATTTAACTGACAGTTGTTTCAGGTCTCAGAACACCACGAAATTTTGGTATTTATAAATTACATTTCCGCATTACATTATCATTTTTTTCTTAAAATTACGATTGAAATCTTTGGAGATAATGTATAAGAAGTCTGATGCACTTGGTAATAAATATAACATATTTTGAACATAAGTAATTTTAATGTGATTTCTTTGAAGACCACTGAGTTCATTTAATTAACTTCTTCACTTGCAGATTTATATTTGTTAGTGAGCCAACCAGAAACAAACCGATTGTCATCTGATCCTGTTTCAAACGAAGATAATAGTAATAATGAGTGCAGTAGTGATTGTGGGTTAATGAATAATCTTAATGCCCTACCTCCTACACCAATTAATTCTCATTTTCCATGGAGTCAAAATAATCAAAACTACACAGAAGAATCGCGTCGACAACCATCTCTTTCACGAGGCCTAGGTTCAGTTCGTAGCGGGAAACGTGATTCTTCAAGAGATAGGCATAGAATGTACAAAACCCTACCATCTAGTGTGGTCAATAAAATAATGTGTCTTCCACTGGTAGACTTGAAATTCGTAAATACGGGTTCCAGAATTCCTACAGTCAAGCTAAAATTTGATGATCCCAAAAGAATTTTCGATTCAAATTTTCGGTATGATGATGTAAAACTCATCCAAAATGTATACACACATATTCGTCAGAGGCGTAAAACAGCTTCATTTTATTATAATCCATGTAATCCTGAGAGTACTAAATCATCGGAACCAAATGTAAGCTGTGTTGTTATTTTTACTTAGTAAATATTTTAACATGTAACTCTAACTTCTTTATTCAAACACTTTTTTATTCATTTTGAAGGTAACTTGAACCGATGCATGTATGTGCCTGGTCCTACATTGTAACTGACTGACTCATTTTGAAGGTGGATGAGCAATTACAAATCCGTAGTTGCATCTACGCAATTTCCAGATAACGACTCGACTGTTGAGATAAATCTTTTTGAAATATGAAGAGAATAAGAAGATAATCAGTTGTGATATGTCATAACACTTAGTATGTTCGCATTTTTCAGTTACTTTCATCTCCAACGTTTATCCTTGGAGATTGTATATGGGAGGTGCATCCATACCAAGGAAATCCATTTTCTAAAATAAAAACTAAATTTTCGTTTTAGGTATCCCTTAACAAAAGGTAACTGTAATTTTACGAAAGGATTAAGGACGAACTACGTACATCAAGATTTTGACATCGATAAAGTAGCAAGGTTTTATGGATGCTGAGCGATGGTTTGTTGATTTAAGCGCTCGAATGTCAAGCAAACAGGTAGTAGTGGTTTTCCTAAAAAGGCTTACACAACCAAATAATATTTACTAGTCCTTACAGAATATATGATTTAGCTCGTAGTTTTATGTGCGAAACTGTAGATTAATTACAACTACACTAACCAGTAGACGAGATGCCGCTATGCAAAGATCGTAAGTGATACAGGTAGTCTAGGCTGATATGTTGATTTCCTGTTCTGAGGTAACATGATATATATATATATATATATATATATATATATATATATATATATATATATATTAACCCACCATTATTTAACTTCTCGGTTGCACGAATCCGTTAGCCTGCTTCCATAAATTCGTTAACTGTATTTAATGTAACTGCCGCCTTTATGAAGGTAAAGCATATCTACGCTTACTAGTAGCAATTCTTCAAAACTGTGGCATGCTGAATTAGTGATTAGGGCTACATTGTACTGATATTCATGGACAAAAACCTAGATTCATGTAATAAGTTATAACCTGTTGTCAGTCTCCAAGTTGTAGAAAAACTACCAATCATTCTTATTTTTGAGAGACACCTGATCCCAAAATACATCGCAGATAAGATCTGTTTTCTGACTGATTACACATCAAAAAGTAATTCTTACTGCCTACAATACCTGTGTTGGCGTTTAGTTTACCAGGACCCTCAATAAAATTGGGTCTACTTATCGCAGGTCGATTGTTTTTAGGCTTTAAAATATCCTATCTGTTCACAACTTTTATTCAGTTAATGACAGAATTATAACCAATCGATTACTTCGACTGTGTACTTGATCTTTTTTGTAAGTTTCATAACTTTTATCCTATGCTAATCAAATCTGTTGAAACAATTTTATACTAGTTACACAACAAGAAATCATAGAATTGTCAATTATCTACAATTCTTTCTTGATTTTTGCGTCATTAGGTTAAAGATAATACTGGCCGCTTGGGACCATCAAATTTACGTTCAACTGTTGGTCGTCAATTAAAGCGCCACATATATAATGCTCGCAGTGCGATGTCGGCAACCCAAAACAATGAATTAAGTGAACTTGTAAACAATAATAATAATGATAGTGATGATGACGATGAATTTACTGATCCACCAACTCCAACAAATGAACTGAATGATGAAGAGGATTAATAGTACAAACAAATATTTTGTGCCTTTTTTTAATTACTTTGAATCCAAATTGCTTTCATTATTTTTCCCTCCTGTTATTAACTTTTGTATCGGACTAATAATATATTCATCTATTTGCTTTTTTCTATTAAAATAACTTTTCGTTTCGAAAACAAGATTATTTATATTTATATTATATATTATGTGCCAAAATTTTAATCTGGGATTTAATAAATGCTTAGTAATAAAAATATTCTATTGATTTGCTTCCTCTTTTTTTATTGTATCAATATTCTTGTGTGAAACATCAGAACTAGAATTATTGCCAAGACTTGCTTGATCACAAGTATGATCTTTATTTGAACACTTAAGAAATTGCATCATTATATTTGAGCTACCATAAGATTTAGTCATTTTCCTGTAAAACAAGAAATGGAAAATGAAAAAAAAAAATTCATATTGCATTCAATTTGTTGTTTTGTTTCTGATCTTTCAGTCAGTCAGTAACAACGTAGAACTTCGTACGTACGTATATCAGGTCGGGTTGCCACACCACA
Organism: Schistosoma spindalis; assembly: GCA_946903255.1. Lineage (NCBI taxonomy): Eukaryota > Metazoa > Platyhelminthes > Trematoda > Strigeidida > Schistosomatidae > Schistosoma > Schistosoma spindalis. The sequence goes on along the minus strand of OX336416.1, from coordinate 76,359,607 downwards.
TTAGCACAGAGATGCAGTTGTCGATTCGAACCCCGTAGTGGTAGAGTTAGTAAGAGTATAAGCAGTAATCGGAAACTATAGGGTTTGAAGATGTTATTCAAGGAGTATAGTCCAGTGAAATAAATTCGGAAAAGAAAAAAAGACAATGAGGATTCAGATTAAAATTTGGGAGAACACAAAGAGTGGATGAACCTGCACCATTGCAAACGATCTTAAGCCATGTCATTCAAGGTCTCTAACCATCGGTTGCTATCATTTCGCGAACCCCAACCAGGTAGTCTACACGTACCAACATGGCTCAGACCACTTGTCAGTGACTGCATGGATTTCTGCCATGTTTTGGTCTGGCTGCCCCTAGCTTTCTTCCAACCTACTCCCACACCATAAAACATCGCACGTCGGGGCAGTCGGTAGTTATTTCTGATAGAAAAAAAATCAGAATTAACTCAATGAAATAGAAAAGGAATTTCTTTTTGTGAAAAATAGAATAATTAATGTTTACTGCAACAACAATAATAACAACAGTTTGAATATTATAATGATACTTCTGTTTTCTTCCACTTTACTTATTGAAGAGTCAGCTTCCTTTTTTCTACATACGACCATAGACCGATTTCAAAAGAGCTCTAAGCTATTGACTTTGTGAAATACAACGAAAATGTGTTTGTAGGTATCATTACCAAGATTTGATTTGATAATTTCGAATAAATTGAGCATCGGGTAGATTGTTATAAATAAATAATATATTTGTAATATCCCAATGAGTAGAAAAATCAGATTTTCTGACGTTTCGTGACTTAGTGTAAGTCACTTCTTCAGAGAATAAATAACCACTCAGTCTGATCTTATTTACAATTCACGCTATCATTTTACAAATTAAACTCTACCCTTTCTCACCATAAATGTCACACAACAATTTCTCATCCTTAAACAGTACACACATACATACACACAAATTTACGTGCATATCACTTACGAATCACCTTGACCGAAATGACATGACACTAACTTGTTCAGACCTGTTTTTGACTGATCACATATTATTCTTAATGTTCCGTTGTACGATTTAAACTTGGATTAGTTTTATTTTAGTTATTTATTCTCTGAAGAAGTGACTTACACTAGGTCACGAAACGTCAGAAAATCTAATTTTTCTACTCGTTGGGATATGACAAATATATTATTTATTTAGAAAGTGTGTTTGGCGAAAATTCTGATTATTTATTTCACAGTGTTTGCGTATATATATATACTTAGCAGATTTGTAGAAATGCTTAAATTGATCATTTAGGCAAGTATGCTAGTTTATATAATTTTGAAAAGATAACAGTACTATGTATCAGGCGTCTGTCCGACCTCAGAACTAAACCTTATAGATCATGTAAACAACATCTTATATTAGATTACAGTTTTTTCAACTTAGCTGTACGCTTCATGAAGTATTATCACTAATGCTGATTACTGTCAACAGTCAAGAAGCACGTTATACGGAACCCTTAAACTGTAATGAAATTATGTTGTTGAGAGTGACTTTTATGCTTTTTTCCGTACGAGACGAGTAAAATCCTTCATAACCGCGAAACCAAATAGATTTTGGAAGATTCTTAGATGATATCATCAAAATAGGTCATCTGTTAGCTACTAACATAAAGTAAGATTACTTTTTCCAGCAGGAATAATAGATTACAAAGTATTCAAAAGTAGTAAAGTAAGTTAGTAATGTAGCACTGGAACACTTTCAGGTGTATACATAATTTTAAAATATTTTAACTCACTTGTGTTCTTCTTCACTAATCGGTTTAATACAGTTAGGCTCGTTATACGTGGAACTGTTGACCTGAGATGTAACGGGATATTTAATGACAGACACATTGTCCAGTTCGTCTGCAAGATTGGTGAGAAATTCATATGCCTGAAATTATAGTTTACTTATTTATTATGTGGAAGCTAATCAGAAAAGATTTTTGCAATAGAATAGGAAAATATAAGAAAAAATGCGTTCTTTAGGATTGTCCCGACCGTTGTTTGCTACCTTGATGTGGTGGTCATGCTTGCCTATCGTGATGAAGCAACTGAGCTATACTGGCTAGAATAACCGTTCCTCAAGGTCCTACCATGCCAGACAGGTCGGTTGAAGAGCGGTAAGACTAAAAGCAACAAATCCAAGGTCTGAAGGCGAAGTCGTACTGCTGACTGTACAGAGGTGTGACAGCAGTAAGGTGTTTCCTTCGGGCAACTAGCATAACAGCGATGCTGCCTTCCCACAATGAGGGGAGGGCTTAGAAAAGGTCGACCCTAAAAATGCACACCTCGCCTTATCCCAGGGATATCCGCCTCCGGCGGTAAGATCTCAACAAGTACGGAGCTAATTATTTATTTTAACACATAGGTATTGGTGCAAGGAGGCACCAAATACATATGAGCCACACAAATCTTAATTGATTTGTGTGAGGGCTGTGATACTGCCCGGGTGCCCAAACCAAAGCAGGTGGTTTTCTTAGGGGGACACACCCCGAGTCTTCGACCTGAACGTCTGACCCACAAGGCAGTGGAGCATCGTAAGGAGATGCAGTCCCATGGTAGCCGGTGACCAACAATTGGTTCATACGCCATTTGTTCCCTCAGGATCCTGGAGCCCATGTGCACCATTGGTTAGGGATCCGGTTAGAGCGCCGGAAATTCGCTTTTCGTCCTCTCATTTTCGTAAACAACAGTAATGCCACGAGAAGGCAGTGAGTAAGACTTCCCTGGCAGAGGCTATATACGCGTGGCCATGTGAGAGCATTTCGAGAGGGAGAGCGGACTCTCCTCACTCTCGGCCGTACCAGGGCATTTGGGGGCCACGGAGCCAACACAAAAACTACTCATAGAAAGGTCGTGCGTGACTGAATTCTCGGGCACTGATTTCCTACCAGGAGGTTCACTTATCGACTTAGAATACGCAGATGACATAGTCCTGTTTGGTGAAGACGCTGGTAAAATGCAGAGTCTTTTTGTAGCATTGAGCAACAATGCCAGAATGTTTGGGATGCGCTTCTCTCCCTCTAAATGCAAGTTGTTGCTTCAGAACTGGCCTGCGTCAACACCTGAACTAAGGATAGGGAGTGAAGCAGTCGAACGCATTGACAACTTCACTTATCTTGGGAGTCTGATCAACCCTAATGGGTTGGTGTCTGACGAAATCTCAGCACGGATTCGAAGAGCTCATTTGCTTTTTACCAATTTATGCCGCCTATGGCGAAGGCGAGATATCCGTCTATCAATTAAAGAACGAGTATACTGCGCGGCAGTTCGTTCCGTTCTACTCTATGGCTGGGAAACATGGCCATTAAGAGTAGGAGATATTCGTAAGCTACAAGTATTCGACCACAGACGCCTTAGAAATATTGCTCGCATCTTCTGGGATCACCGGGTAAGTAATTTTGATGTTAGACGTAGGGCATTAGGGAATGATGGTAAATCAGTTGATGAGGTTGTGAATCTTCATCGACTGACATGGTTGGGCCACGTGCTGCGTATGCCTGAGCACTGATTACCACGACGCGCAGTGCTAACCGGTGTTAGGGATAATTGGAAGAAAGTTAGGGGCGGCCAAACCAAAACGTGGCACCAGTGCTTGAAGACACTAACTTCTGGTCTGAGCCATGTTGGTAGATGCAGACTGCCTGGTTGGGATCCGCGTGACTATCGTAACCAATGGTTGGAGACTCTTGGTGACATGGCTCAGAATCGATCACAATGGCGTCGGTGTATACACTCTCTGTCTTCCTTCAAACTAAGAGATTAAAATCGCTTCATATTTTTTTCTTTCTACGAACTAATTCTTTCTTCCTGTACTATCTCCTTATATGCAATCTTTCTTCTATATATTACCACCATTGAATTAACTACTATGAATCCGGTGTTCATCTTGTTGTGCTAATGCGGTATGGCAACTTGGACCGATGCATATATGTGCCTGGTCCTACGTTGCAGCTGACTGACTTTAGCATAGTTAGTAGTTGAACTGTTTTCCGTAAACATGATTCTGTCTTCATATTTAAAGTATAGAAATTATTGTAATTTGATATTACGTGGTCAAAGATCTACCCACAAAGCCGTTTAATAGAACTAAACTTACTATGACTCACTTTAATTGAGACAGATTTCAACTATGCTTTTTATGTATGCATCGGCTAAGTACAATAACAATGATTACGATAACAGACTGATAACTAAGGATCATTGGGTAGGTGCTTCATCTCTAGCAATCGTACAGAATTTTGTGTAGATATTTATGAGTTACAGTATGCTAATAAATATACAGGACATTTAACAAATGCAATGAATCATCCATTCATTCAATTATTTTTTGTTTACAGTAGTTCGAAATGTAGGCGCATATTATTGAAGAGTTTCGAACTAGGATCAAAAAGCTTTTTAGAGTCTTTTGGTTCTCGGAAATTCTCTAGCTGATATCACTTAGTGATTGTCATCGTAATCATTAGTAAACTGGATTGATTACAAGGAAAATATCACTGTCTCAGTCGATAAGAACTATCAAACTTGCTGATAATTCTAGTAATTATCATACCTTCAACTCTATCCAAAGGTTTAAGAATAACAGCAAACTAATCAAATACCCACCAACCAAGCTATCGGGTGACAATTGTAACAGTAATAGCTTTATTAAACACTCAGTGATTAGGATGTTATAATTTGTTCCAGGTAGTGAAAGTTATAAAACTGCAATAAATACAAAGTTACACTTTATATCTTATGAGAATAAGATATTTCTTCGTATACACGACTTATAGATTCAATGAAAATGAATGCCGAATATTCAACATTTTTGACTAATTTAAACTCAGTTCTATACATTGTGTCAACGAACTTGAGATTGTCAGACGATTTGGAAGTACATTAATGTAAAGCACTGACCAATAAAAAAAGTTTCTGTTTTTCAATTCCTAGCTTAGTTATTTAAACCGTTACTTAAACCGTTTAAGATAGTCATAATTGGGTGATTAAGTAATTTTTTTAAAAGAAATTTTAAACTGGTAGTTGTAGAAGGATGTTTTCAGCTTTTGAAGTCAAGTGTTCTAAAAAATCACTGGATTCAGAATGTAGTTTGTGTAGTGACTAAAAGTTATATAATCGAGGATCAAACAACGTTTCTTAGGTATTATCTTAATGACTATTTACGATTATCAGCTTTGGTGTTTCTTCTTAAATTTTGGCCACATACATCAAATTAAAATTCAACAGTGGCAAAAGCAATCGTCTCAATAATCTTTAGGATAAAACTGATTTCATAAGGTTAACATTAGTTCTTAAAAAGTATCCTTTAGTTTAACACACTACACAACAATAAACACGGAAGAATGAAAGTAACGGTCATTATTTTATTTATTTAAAAAATAAAAGTTAAAACTAAAACGTATAGAAATCTAAACTTTGTTGAACTATACTTGTTTATAATTGGATTCAGAGGGATCCAGCCACTCATAAATATCATCATCGTTATCTAAAATGATCTTAATTCAGAAAACAAATTAGCAAATAATAATGTAGTATGAAACATACAGGCATTCTTGAATGTACATCTGCCATGATACCCTTTGAACTTGTGGTTATTATGGTATATGAATACATCTACACAAACAAGTTTAACACATCGAGAGATTACCTGTTTCTCATAATTATGAGCAAACAAACCTGCCATCATAAGCAATTTCTCAGGATCTTCAAGCATAAGTAGAGATCTAAAAAATAATAGTATGATTACCTGAAGGACGGAAATAAAATGGTTGTTTTTTCTTGATTCCAACTTTCCATTCATAAAATCTGAAAAGAATTAATAGTCTTACGTAATAAGAGTTGAATTTAGACAGGATAGAAGTGATCAAAACAAACTATTACAACATTTTATTTACAAATAATGAAATTACGTTCATTATAAAAGCTTTCTAAAATATGAAAAAGAAAATAAGTGACTTCTGGTTAACAAAACTAGTCATAAGTAGTTTTAGGCTATATTGTTCATGAAAGGTATACAATATGAATTCATAAACTTTGAAATGGGAGTCAAAAAAGCCTTAGAGATGATGTTACAGATTATTGTAAATTTTATAGTTTATCACTAAATATTTACATGGTTTCCTTAAAACCTATTTTTCATCTCCACGCAATCCAGGTGATGCTTTAGACAGGCAGATGATTGAAATGTTCATTTAACACAACGATAAGAAAATCGATGAGCCACAATTTTTATATAAGAACAGAACCGAGTTAAAGACTTCTGGACGAGAAGTTTTACTACCAAAGGAAATGGATTGTAATAACTAGAAGTCAGACAGCATTATGCCGATACATCATGTTTTAAATCTTTATAATAATGATTGCGTATTGTTTTCCGGTCGCTTTAAGATAATTGCGAATTAAATGATTGGTCCATTCTAATACAGATGGTTTTATTGCGGACCCGATAATGGTAGCTGGCACACAACATTTCAAAAATTAGCCATTAATATGAGAAGAAGTACGGGAAAAACTTGGTATTCAGGCAAAACAACTTGAAGAAGTACGACTTAGTTTATAGTGACGAAAGCATGGCGAACTAAACGTAGAAGCAACCAACCGAAAAAAGGCACGAATCACACCAAATATCGGATTAGGAGAAAAAGCGCTTGCGGTTGCCGTTACCAATAAGACTTCAGCATTATCAATAAAAATTAAGTAACCGCTTAATCACCTTAGCAGGTAGTTGTGAACATATAACAATGACCAGATAGTGTGGAGTCTATAATTTAGGGCTAGTATCTTTATAAAAATTATATATTTCCTTATCGAAAGAAATGGAGGTATGAGTATAATTCATGAGCTGTTTCAGCGGGTTTAATAAAGAACAGTTTCGTATTTTCAGTTGGGGTAAATAAAGGATTATCTTGACTTGTAAATAAACAAATTAATGTGGTAATGTGGCAACATTTAGGAAAATAATTAGAGAAGTTTTGAAAATCGAGGAACAAATTATGTTATATTGAAATAGATAAAAATTACTAAATAAATGTGAAGGAATGAGATATACAGAAGGGTGGAAAGCAGATTGATTATGACTTTGATTGATTACCTCCCCAGATAACCGGTTCTTGATTTACAAGTATGACAGACAGATTCAACTGCTATAACTTAAATCTATCTAAACTACAAAGTACCTGACCGTCTATTGTCCGAATGCAGTATTTTATTCTACTAACTGCCTAATTAGGTTTTCTATCTCACTATGAACTGATCAGTAGTATAATATATGAGTAGCTATTTCTGATACGTAAAAGCTAATTAGATTTGAGTAAATCTTCAAAAATGAAAATACTAAACTAACAGAATCCCAAGTTTTTGGTAGTTTTTGTTTGGGTCTTTAGTAGCAACCAATCAAAAGAGGAATCGTTGGTTTTGATCATCATTTGTCGTTTTGAAACTCATAAACGGAATTTCTTATGGCAGAAAATAAGTTGGTCTGTAGTCTATAAATTTAATCATAGGTATGCTTATATTTTATATACATCCTTATCGCGTGGCAGGCAGATAGTCGTAAAGTAAAATCTTGAGTAAATGCAGCTGATATACAAGCGATGACTAATTCAGACTATGCGATTTGACCATCAAAACACGTACCCTTCTATCAAAATAGAGGGGTGGTTAGATGGCTCGGACAATTGACAACTGACGTTTTGACTGTGTTTCAAACTATTCAACAAGCTACGGGTGAATACATCACAGTTAACCTTCTTGATAGCATATCTTACAGCCTATTGTACCAACTGCTACGTATTTACAGAGTTCTACCGTTTTTAGCTAAACTTTAAGTTTATCAGTATTAGTGACAGGCATTATGGGATGACTTACCCTTGAACTACAACTACACATCGTTTGCCTTCTTGCAATGAACACTTGTAAGAGCGTTTATCTAATAATGATTCGATACGAGCGTTGAAGGTGTGAAAAGTGGAAGTCGAGTCTCCATGAATAAACGCAGGAATTAAACCCCAACGCATCACCTGAAGTGAATGTCCTTTGTCCTTTGTATCGGTGAACTGGTTTGAAACTAGAACTGGTCTAAATGAAATTTAAAAATATGAAATAGTGTTTTTGTGTGAGGATGATTGTCAGTCAAAATCCATCAGAGTAACACGTTGATAGTAGTCCGTAGTAAGTCGTTCACGAATGAGCAGCTGTATGTTTAACGAACAGCAAGTAGTTTGAACAATGGTCCAGATAACAACTGGTGTCTAATTAAGTGTAAAACGACAGAACCCTGAGATAGGTTAAAGTTTCATATCATGATTTCCTTAGAGATGACTATGATAAATGCAGAGAACTATATCCAACCACTTATCGTTTGATGAGCTCTAAAAATCCAAACATCAACTTCGATACTGGCAACAATCTGTTAAACCATTTCTTAGCTATACAAATCATTGTCATTCTAATATATGCGGCAGTATGGAAATATAATTTGCAAATATATAAGCCTATTGCAGTGTGGCTGATTATCTAAGCGCGAATCTCATGAAACAACGTTTTTTACCAATAGCTAAGTTAGATTACGACCAACTAAAATGAACAATGCCAGAAAACCTTCAAAACATGTAGCATTCTGCGTAATGAAACACAGACATGCACTGGAATACACGCTTCTAGGAACAAGTGCTAAGTTTGACATACACTAACATCCAGACTAGCCAGTCAGAATTTGAAAGAAAGGAATCTTGAAAAGATTTCACATTCCACAAAACGAATTTCTCTCCATGACTAGATGGACATTAAACAGACGAGATTCCAGAAGTAAACACAGTAGGTATAATAGTGCATTTTTGATGTTATACATATACTATTACCAACACATAAATTTGAAACATTTTTTAGAAAACTTAACGATGTTAACAATACAGATGTAAGTTTTTTATTGCACCATATCATTGTATATTGTAACTATTACTTTTCATGAGATATAAAAAAGTCCGGCCATCTTCACAACTACTTGAACCATTTTTAAGCTTTCCTGTTTAGAGTACAACAGAATCAAATTAAGAAGACTTAACATTTACTTCCACACTTGCTTATGTGTAACTGATGAGTTAACATTGTTTATTATAAATAAGTCAGTTTGTTTTGACTAATCTCTTTAATAAGACTATTTTTCGTTATGTTGAAAACAACGAGATTCATATGGTTGCATAGTTTTTGGTAATTGTCATACTATCAAAATATAACCGTATACACAATATTTTAGATAAATGTGGATGGATAATCCTGGATAAAAAATAGACCTTTACCGAAGTTTTAAAAAAGAGACCTTTTCAGATAAATTTCTATGAAAAATATTTTTCTATGCACCTGAATAAAATGTTACTTAAACATCTAGTTTCTCAAAAGCTTGTATAGAACTTTATAACACAACTTTGCAATATTTGCCTTAATTTTGACCGAATTCTCTTATAAAATGATGTACATAATCACATGTGAATACATATACGAATCCTCATAGGAATAGTCACTATCATTAAGCCAACAGAGCTTCAGTGAATAACGCCATACAGCTAACTTAAGTGACCATTAGCTTCTAAAGGAGTTGTCCTCCTTGTAGTGCAGATATCCACGATATAATACCAATGCAAGCTGTTTTAATAAATAATACGAATTGTAATATGAGTTAGACAGAGATAAATTTATCCAAAATATATACAATAAACCCAAGACCTCATCATATTAGCTTTGAGAATGTTAGGCGAGGAACAAACATACGTGAATGATCCTGGAGATATATTATAAGACGGATTATACTTTTGACCACCAGGAGCATTGCGCCAGCTAGGTTGCCCTATTTCTTTGCTGTTACGAAGAATAAGCTGGCATTTGGCACATATCGTGCTCGGCTCCAAAGCACTAAATGTAATCCAAACTAAAACCACATGTTACCAAGCTGTCCTGCCACACATTTACTCAACCTTGAAAAATTTAACATTCCTTCAAGGTGGCTCTTCACTGGCCAATATTTTTCTGATGGAATCCATCGGTAGTTGATACCACTATCTCAAGGCGGCAGTTTCGAGGATTGTTGGTTTTCTGTGCTAGTGTAGGTGCAATTAAAATTGTACGCTATGTATGTGTATTTTCTCTGATTTGATTCTGTTTAGTTTATAAGGCATGTTTATTTTCATTCTACGGTTTGCAAATACTCGATTAAGTATTCTATGTAAACTAGTATTGCTTGATCTGAAGATTAACCTTCAGATTGTGAGACCGTTCTCACTATTTAACTATTGATTACGTTCATGCCCTAACGAGATAATAAATTAGGTTAGTTCTTGCAACATAATATTCGTTGCGAATCAATAGAAGAATGTATGATGATTCCCGATTCACCGGTCTCTAACGTACTTAAACCCAATTAATTGAGTCAGGTTGTTCAACACATGTGTAACAAAATCTCTATTTCCTGGTCACGTGATTGTGGTTTTAGGTGACTTAGTTGTTTTTGACTAATGCTTATGAAATGCTTTACAGCGGGGTCGCGAATTTGTAGTTCTCGTTCTGTGTATGTTAGTGGTTTATCATCATAGCATTACTGTCAATACCGAATTGTAGATTCAGACTTCTCTCTGATAACTTGTTTGCGGAACGTTTTCGTAGAAGTACCTCGAAAATCTATCGCTACAAACTGAGTACACAAGTCTAATAAGTTGTCAATCAAGTAAAGCTAAGAACTTATAACAAAAGTTTAAGTCAATATCCCGAATCGAAACATAAACCTCTTACATGAACTTAAGTAGTACAATTTTCAAGACAGATTCTTCAAGGTTTAGCACTAACTGTTAAACCTCACATATCAGTCAGATTTTTAAGACAGCAGGTCGAGATTTTAAATAATTCATTATATGTTCTCAGGTTATTCTGTTAATCAGTACTTGACTCTATTTATCAGTACTTATTTTAAACTGTTATCCGGTCAATGTGAGGAAAGTTTGAGGACAGTCCCACTATCTAATATCCTTCTGAAGTATTTAAAGGGAGGAGATACATAAAGTTCTGTCAACTAAGAGCACTAAAGGTTTATGTACCGGAATAATGTTAACATTCAAAGCAATCATTCTGGATGTAATACTTTTGCTAAAATACATTTCAGCTGACCATAGAGGTTGAAAGAAAACAAATTAATAAATTTTACTGATTCAATGTAACCTATAATTCTCAACATAAAAGTTGTTATCTTTGTCATGCTTAATCATTGAAATGAACACGAGGTCCAATAAAGAGGTCAAGGTGGGATATAGAAACGTTAACCGAAATTATGATACTGAAAAGAATAAAATTGTGCATCATGCCTTGTTTTTCATAACATTAGTCCCCTTGGCTCCACCACATTGGTAGCTGGATTTTCTTGATATGGACTCTACATTTTTGCACCACTTCACTAATCCGCGCCTCAATTTTGTATTTCCTAGACCGTCCATAATAGTTGTTCCATTGTCCAACCAGTATACATAAGTTTTCCTTTTCATTTTTCCTTCACAGTTTCTCACTTGACACGAGTATTACTGTTGTAATTTGTTAGGTTCCTGAAACTTAGTTTAGTCCAAACTACTTCATTAATAGCATTACTGTATAAGTTGTATTATTATTTATTTATTTTCTATAAGCAAATAAAAATAAATAATAATACAAATTTTTGCAAGGAACTCCAACTCTTGAAACGTTGCAAATCACCGGGCCCAGATGACTTACCTCCGGCTCTTTTTAAAGATGGTGGTGACTTTCTGACTAAGGGACTGACGACGTTGTTTACAAAGATCTGGGAACTAGAGAGTGTACCAACGTCATGGAATAAGTCGATAGTTGTCCCTATCTTTAGAAAGGGTTCACGTTGTTCCTGTAACAACTATCAGGGGATAAGTCTACTTCCGATTGCGTCCAAGCTATTGGCTTCCGTCATACTTCGTAGGTTGTTCAGAACCTGAGAAGGATTGACTCGCGAGGAGCAGGCTGGGTTTCGTTCTGGTCGAGGATGTATTGATCATATCTTCACCCTCCGCCAAGTGTTAGAACACCGCCATACTTATCAAAGGCCAACAATCGTAGTGTTTCTTGATATCAGGGCCGCCTTCGATTCGTTGGACAGAACTGTTCTCTGGGATTGTCTATTGAAGAAGGGTGTGCCTGAGAAGTTTATTAACATCCTAAAGGCTTTATACACAAACACCTCAGGCAGAGTGAGGGCATACAATCACCTTTCTCCACTATTCCATTCGAGCAGTGGGGTTAGGCAGGGTTGCCCAATCTCACCATTCCTCTTCAACTTTGCCATCGATGACATTCTGGAAACAGCTCTGACGGATGTAAGTAATGGTGGTGTGGATCTGTTGCCTGGAGAAAGACTTCTCGACCTTGAGTATGCGGATGATATTGTCTTACTGTGCGAGAATGCCCAAGCCATGCAATCCGCACTTAATCAGTTGGCAATCAGCGTCCGTAGGTATGGTATGTGCTTTGCACCTTCGAAGTGCAAAGTACTTCTACAAGACTGGCAGGATTCTAATCCTGTACTCACTCTGGATGGTGAGCAGATTGAAGTAGTCGAGAAGTTCGTGTATCTAGGTAGCTGCATAAGTGCTGGTGGTGGTGGTCCCGACCGTAGCTGCTACCTTGACGTGGTGGTCGGGCTTGCCTATCGTGATGACCCAACCGAGCTATATTGGCTGGAACACATGTTCCCTCAGGTTCTACCATGCCAGGCAGGTCGATTGGAGAACGGTAAGACTAAAAGCAGCAACTCAAGGTCTGAGGGCGAAGTCGTACTGCTGACTGTACAGAGGTGTGACAGCAGTAACGTGTTTCCCTCGGACAACCAGCATCTGCAGCGATGCTGCCTTCTCACAAGGAAGGAAGGGGTTAGAAAAGGTTGACCCTAAAAATGTCACACCTCACCTTACCCCACGGATTTCCGTCTCCGGCGGTAAGGCCCTTTGAAGAACGGAGCTAACACATTAAAAACCTCCCACAAAAAGGCCGTGCGCGATCGGCCTCAAGCAGTTGTCCCTTGGGCTCTGCGGTCACGCACTCAGGTCGCTAAGACCAACACTAATCCGATTTCCTTTTCAGGTCCCCCAAGAAATACCCTTCCACGGTGTGGGCAACCGGGAAGTGATATCAGCCCTCATACCCGTAACAGCACACGAGACCAAGTTGGTCACATTCAAATCCTTCCTACACCTCCTAATAACTCCCTTATCTCCACGACTAACCCTTCTCACGTCCCTTTATCACCTCGCCCCGCTAGTGCGAACGATTCGAGTACGCGGAATGTTATTCCTTGTCTCCTGAAACCACGCTCCAAACTACACGTAGGAGCTTTCAACGTCCGAACACAGTGCCAAATAGGACAACAGGCTTCCTTAGCTAAGACTTTAGAATCTCGCTCCATCGATGTGTGCTGCGTCTCCGAAACGCGCACACAGGATCCTAGTAGTGTCATTCATTTGACTGCACCATGTCAAAGTAACGAACCAACTCGATTTACGCTTCGTGTATCTGGAAGCCCTGATGCTGCATCCCGTGGCCTCGCTGGCGTAGGTATAGCATTGAGTCCTAGGGCAGAACTAGCTCTCTTAGACTGGATCCCAGTAGACAGTCGTTTGTGTGCTGTCCGACTAAACGGAACAGTAAGGATTCGAAAAGATAGGGACACTCGTCGTTGCCTCTTCGTCGTCTCTGCCTACTCTCCCACTGACTGCAGCTCAGATGATGTAAAAGATGAGTTTTACAGAAAGCTTTCCGACCTTCTCCGAAAAGCTAGGCGTTCAGATGTAGTAATAGTGGCTGGTGACTTTAATGCTCAAGTAGGTAAACTAAGCGAAAAGGAAAGACACCTGGGTGGATCTGATGGTGTCGCGGCTCAAAGAACAGATAACGGCGACCGTCTGTTGCAGCTATGCTCAGATAACCGCCTGTTCCTTGCAAACACTAACTTTAAGCATAAGGAAAAACATCTTTTGACATGGCGACCCCCTAATTCGTCTCAACGCTGGACCCAAATAGATCACATCTCTATCAGCCACCGATGGAGGGGCTCGATAGAAGACTGTCGCTCATTCTGGAGCACATGCTTAGACTCAGATCATGCTCTAGTGCGAGCGCGTATCTGTCTACGTCTTACTGGACGTAGGAAACATGCTGCAAGGAAACCCCTTAGGGTCCTACTTAATGATAGTCAAGCTAAGAGTATATTTCAGGAACATCTAGAAAAACAGTTAGGCAGCCATGTAAGTGATACCCACCCCGAGGCAGCATGGAATGACATCCGAAAAGCTGTAGAAACAGCAGTGATGTCTGCAAGTACGGTAAATCATAAGGTTAGGGAGAAACACTGGATCTCAGCAGCATCTACCGCACTGATAGATGCTCGAAAACTCATTCCATCTGGCTCTGAACATAACGAAGAGCGGAGTCAGCTTAAGCGTAAGCTGACTAGAAGCCTACGCAAAGATCGTGAACAGTGGTGGGTAGCGAAAGCAAGAGAGATGGAAAAGGCAGCGGCAATAGGTAACAGCAGGCAACTGTGCAGACTTGTTAAGGAAACCGGTATTAGGAACCCAACTGTTAGCGAAACAATCGCAGAGAAAGATGGACATATTATTCATTCTCAATCCAGGAGATTGGATCGATGGGCAGAATACTTTAGGGATCAGTTCAACTGGCCTTCAGCCACACTTCGGTTTCCCACGATCCCCAGTCGACCTGAATGGCAAGTTGATGTAAGTCCTCCGACTCTTTACGAAGTTGAAAAAGCTATAGGAAATCTGAAGCGTGGGAGAGCAGCAGGCCCTCACAGGTTTACCCCTGAGATTTTTAAGGATGGCGGTCCAGTATTAGCAGCGAGATTGACTGAGGTCTTAGGTAGAATCTGGGAACTGGACGTAATCCCATCTGACTGGTCTCAATCACTGATTGTACCAGTCTATAAGAAAGGACAAAAGTCCTCCTGTGACAATCACAGAGGAATTAGTTTGACTAATATAGTGTCTAAAATATTAGCTTCAATAATACTTCGACGTCTAACCAAAGCTCGTGAAGAGCAGACTAGAGAAAACCAGGCTGGTTTTCGACCTGGACGTGGTTGCATTGATCAAATATTCACATTACGTCAGGTCCTAGAACATAGACACACATTCAGACGTCCCACAATGGTAGTATTTCTCGACCTTAAGGCGGCATTTGACTCTGTTGATCGTGAGGCTCTATGGCAATGTTTGTCACTGAAGGGAGTACCAAAGAAGTACGTCAACCTTATAAAGGCTCTCTACTCGAACACAACTGGTCGAGTGAGAGCTTATGGTGAACTGTCATCAGAATTGATTACCTCAAGTGGTGTTCGTCAGGGCTGTCCACTCTCTCCATTCTTGTTTAACTTTGTCGTTGACGTCCTTTTAGAGATGACACTTTCCTCATCTAAATTTCCAGGAGTTGAACTTCTACCGGGAGATCCACTTGTTGACTTAGAATATGCCGATGACATAGTTCTATTTAGTGAAGACGCTGACAGAATGCAGAGTCTGTTGACCACTCTAAGCAACAATGCAAGCCTGTTCGGCATGCGATTCTCTCCCTCGAAATGCAAAATGTTACTTCAGGATTGGGTTGCACCGCCACCCGAACTAGTGATAGGGAGTGAAGTAGTTGAGCGTGTCGACCGCTTCACTTATCTCGGAAGTCTCATCAGCCCTTGTGGTCTGGTGTGTGACGAAATCTCAGCACGGATACAAAAGGCTCGACTAGCTTTTGCCAACTTGCGTCATTTGTGGCGTAGGCGAGATATCCGTCTATCAACCAAAGGACGTGTTTACTGCGCAGCAGTTCGTTCCGTCCTACTTTATGGCAGTGAAACATGGCCGGTAAGAGTAGAGGATATTCGTAGGTTACTAGTATTTGACCATAGATGTCTTCGAAACATTGCTCGTATATCCTGGGACCACCGAGTAAGTAACTCAGTTGTTAGGAAACGGGTACTAGGTAAGGATGGCAAATCAATTGATGAAGTAGTGGAACTCAATCATTTGAGATCGCTGGGACATGTGTTGCGCATGCCCGACCACCGACTGCCCCGACGTGCGATGTTTTATGGTATAGGAGTAGGTTGGAAGAAAGCTAGGGGTGGCCAGACCAAAACATGGCACAAATCCATGAAGTCACTGACAAGTGGACTGAGTCATGTTGGTAGGTGTAGACTACCTGGTTGGGGACCGCGAGACGATAGCAACCGATGGTTAGAGACCTTGAATTACATGGCTCAAAATCGTTTGCAATGGCGCAGGTGCATCCACTCTTTGTGTTCTCTCAAACTCTAATCTTCTGAATTCTTCATGTCCTTTATTTTCTTTCCCAATTTATTCCACTGGACTATACTCCTTTAATAACATCATCAAACCTTAATGTCCCCTATCTCTACTTATACTTTCAGTACCTCTACCACTATGGGATTTGAATCGATAACTGAATCTCTGTGCTAATGTGGTATGGCAACTCGAAATGATGTACGTACGTACGAAGTTCCACGTTGTTACTGACTGACTGACTGACTGCTGGTGGTGGTGTGAGTGATGAGATCAATGCACGTATAGTGAAAGCCAGAGCGGCTTATGCCAATCTGGGCCATCTTTGGCGCCTTCGTGATGTTAGTCTGGCTGTAAAAGGTCGGATCTACAACGCGACGGTGAGAGCAGTTTTGCTCTATGCTTGTGAAACCTGGCCTCTCCGAGTTGAGGATGTTAGACGACTCTCTGTGTTCGATCATCGCTGTCTCCGAAGGATTGCTGGCATCCAGTGGCAACACCATGTCAGTAATGCAGAGGTTCGGCATAGAGTGTTCGGTCACAGAGACGATAATGAAATTGGTGTCACCATCTTGAAACACCGACTTCGGTGGCTTGGACATGTTTTACGAATGTCGTCCCAGAGAATTCCACGTCGTGCATTATTTGCCGACTCTGGGACTGGTTGGAAAAAGCGGAGAGGTGGTCAGTGTATGACATGGTGTCGTGGTATGAAAGAAAGCTGCAAAGGGCTAGCTTCTGTTGATCCTTCACGACTCCCTGGTTGGGGTCCGAGAGACGGTGTAACTCAGTGGCTAGAGACGTTTTTAGATATGGCTCAGAATAGAAGCCAGTGGCGATCGTGCTGTAACCTTCTTTTACTTTCTTCATAAAAAGTGGTTGTATCTTCCTTAACTGAAAGATCTCTTCTGATTGTACCTTTCCGTTTCCCCCACCATTGTTCTCTCTCTCTCCCTTTTTTTTATAATTCCCCACGTCCATTACTTTTTTTTCTTCTTTTTTTTCTCTTTTCTCCTTCTCTTCAAATTATCATTGTTTTGTGTGGCGCATATATATTTGGTGCCCCCCTGTACCAATATTTATGTGTTCAAATAAATAAATAATAATAAATTTATTTATTTTAACACATAGGTATTGGTGCAAGGAGGCACCAAATACATATGAGCCACACAAATCTTAATTGATTTGTGTGAGGGCTGTGATACTGCCCGGGTGCCCAAACCAAAGCAGGTGGTTTTCTTAGGGGGACACACCCCGAGTCTTCGACCTGAACGTCTGACCCACAAGGCAGTGGAGCATCGTAAGGAGATGCAGTCCCATGGTAGCCGGTGACCAACAATTGGTTCATACGCCATTTGTTCCCTCAGGATCCTGGAGCCCATGTGCACCATTGGTTAGGGATCCGGTTAGAGCGCCGGAAATTCGCTTTTCGTCCTCTCATTTTCGTAAACAACAGTAATGCCACGAGAAGGCAGTGAGTAAGACTTCCCTGGCAGAGGCTATATACGCGTGGCCATGTGAGAGCATTTCGAGAGGGAGAGCGGACTCTTCTCACTCTCGGCCGTACCAGGGCATTTGGGGGCGTATAAGTTGTACTGGCTGCTGTACAGTTCTCTAGGACACATGTGAATCAACCCATGCATACAAATATTCATACCTTTATGCACACTTCAATTTGGATTCAGAAATGTTATATGTAATGAGGTTCTTAGTTTATTCCGAAGAAAAGTATCAGTATTCATTTGTTTGTCTATCCTCATAGTGTTAATTACTGATAGATTTTTCAAGCTATTTTCTAGTTACCTCACAAGCTCCTGTGAACTGCAAATCATCTTATCTCTTCCCATTATATTTGTTATTGTTCTACTTGCACTTAGAAAGCTTTTCAAATACACTGGTTATATTTGCATGTTGCTGATACTCTCACTGATCCTACACATACTTAATGTATCAAGCTGGTTTATTTTGAAAACTCTAGTTTCAGGTTAGCTACTTTGTTGTTCCAGACTTTCGTGGTTAAGTTGGTCACAGGTATTGGTATAGTTTGATATCAGTGTATTTATGGTCAATGCATATTTTATCTCACAAGACGAATACTATTCTCACTTTGTTAGATTTAGTTGGCTTTTGATTTTATGCAATGTTGGCTGATCCTACTCTTCGTTATGCGGATATTCAAGCCTGTTGCTCCTGTCTTGGATTTCGTGAGGGCGATACATACAAGATAGATACTGATGCAGAAGGTATATATAAAAGATATTGAATTCACTTATAGTTTCCATTCGCACTTTATTGCGTTACTTACGAAGTGAAACTGCTGAATGTGATATACGACGGGAACTTGGTCAACTCCGCATTGTTTCTAGTGATCTGATACCGCTTCTCCGTTGTTGTAGCGGCAATAAAATATTATTTGAACTGGTCATTCGTCTTCTTATGAATTTGACCCAACCTGCAATTGTATGTTTTCGTCAAGAGATACCAAAGGATCGTGATCTTTATAGTGCTTATCTTCAAGTTGATGATTTACTGAAGTCATACAAAAAAGTGGGTAGTATTAAATGTACATGGATAAAACCTTAGGACTTTGCAGACGAAGAATTGTTTCGGGTCCTGTGTAATGTGGTAGGCAGTTTGTTAGATAGAGTAAGTTGCACTTTGTGTTTATTAGTTATTATTCATGCCCAAACTTTTCAATTAACTGAATTTTCACCAATAATTAAAATTATATATATATATATATATATATATATATATATATATATATATATATATATATAGAGAGAGAGAGAGAGAGAGAGAGGTCACGGAACAAAATATGTTAACCTCCCTAAACCAGTTTACACGGTTGCACTGATGTTTGTATAACATGAATTGACTATTTTTATCACTACTCGGGAGCTCAATGGTTTAAGAGATTGATTCTCAGTCATCAGTGAGAAGTTTGAGCCTTGTTCCACCCATCTCGTACAATGATATAATCAACCTCGTAATCCTGTTAGATACGTTATAGAAGTATAGTCGTGTATATGTGAGCTTGATTTTCAAACATACCATAGGAAAATGAGTAAATTGTTTGTAAAATGCACAGATGTAGGCTGTCTGGTTAGGGTCCGCGTAATTGTCTGAACCAGTGGGTGATGTGGCTCAGAATATTTTGTTATAGCGTAAATGCATCCATACTTTGCCTTCTCCGAGAATCCAAGTTTCTAGATTCCTTATAATGTTTCTATTTTACTAATTTATGTTTTTAGATCTTATTTTCGATGCTTAGTGTCTTCTGTTACCACCTTTGCTACTCTGGGATTCGCCTTGACAATTTCATCTCGCTGTCCTAATGGGGTATGGCAACTGGAACCGATGTACATACGTGTCAGGTTCTATGTTGCGTTTGACTAAATGGCTATCAAATAAATTGCTCATTCCTCATAAATAAGTTCAAACACCTTTGTGATTTGCTTTACTTGTAGTTAAACACACAATCGTATCTTCTTTTCATATGATGACTGACCAAATGACTTCATCAGAATAGATAAACACACTTGATCATGTTCCACGATAATTCGCTTCCTATTATTTTTACGGATGTAAGCATTGATCTTCAAAACTTAGAACGTGAACATGTTTTAAACATTTGGTCGTCTTTATCTTTTAAGTATGTGAATGTCGAAAGTAAATCCATCTACTCTATTGGGACTGATTTTCAGGTCATATTGCCTAGTCTTAAAGCACTGGTTTTGAACTTGTAATAAACGATTTATAATTTTGTGTCTAATATATGACTACCTCTTTATTCAGTTTAATACTCATGAACTAATTACTTCATACCTTTTATATTATTTTTTAGAGCTGGGAGGAAAGGAGTGAAGAAGATCGTCTTCTCATTGAGCGTATTTTGATTTTAACACGTAATGTACTTCATATTGCTCCTGATGTTGTCGGCGAGCAAGTAATTGACTTTTTCATGTTAAGACAAATTTACTTCAGCGTACGGACGAGGATGTTTCTGTACATGACCAGATTTTATGGGCAATGCACTTATCTGGGTGGGATGAACTACTTTTGTTTCTTGCAAATTCAGATGATGAACAAATGTTCGCTTTTCATACTCTTGAAATCATATCACTGATGTTAAGGGAACAGGTTAGTTTTACTCTATCTGACAACTCATCAGTCGCAGAAAAAGCTTTTCTTCTTTTCAAAGAAATCGTTTTTGCATCCATATACTTCTAATATTTACTAGGGACGATAAAACGTCTCAGGATAGTCTCTAATCAAGTGTCCACAAAGAAAATCCTCAATACGATAGTTTTCTTTTGTCTCTTTATGGATTAAAGTTTTATTAATTGATGAATAAATGAATATTTTGTTGTTGGCTAGGTATGGAAACCTGTATAAAAGGTGTTACATCAACCGGATTTTAAAAAGGCTAATATTTATTGGAACCTGTCAGTCAGTCAGTTGCAATGTAGGACCAGGCACATATATGCATCGGTCCAAGTTGCCATACCGCATTAGCACAACAAGATGAACACCGGATTCATAGTAGTTAATTCAATGGTGGTAATATATAGAAGAAAGATTGCATATAAGGAGATAGTACAGGAAGAAAGAATTAGTTCGTAGAAAGAAAAAAATATGAAGCAATTTTAATCTCTTAGTTTGAAGGAAGACAGAGAGTGTATACACCGACGCCATTGTGATCGATTCTGAGCCATGTCACCAAGAGTCTCCAACCATTGGTTACGATAGTCACGCGGATCCCAACCAGGCAGTCTGCATCTGCCAACATGGCTCAGACCAGAAGTTAGTGTCTTCAAGCACTGATGCCACGTTTTGGTTTGACTGCCCCTGGAACCTGTCACCTTTTTTATTATTATCAAACGTCTAAGTTATTATTCCATAACTTCTAAAGGGAGATCTAACAAGAAATTTGTGGATATCTACATCATGAAAGATCAAATAATTTATTCTCTAAATTTTGTTCATATATTATAACGGTGAAATGTTATTGTTTTTTAAATGTTTGACCAATTCAGAAATAAAATCTAGCACTATCACTACTCATTTTTTTGTTCAAGGTGATAACTTGCTTCATCTTTGTCCTGTATTCACCATCTATCTATCCGTAATTTTTTTGTAGCTTGTAAGTATAGCTACCGTTTGTATGCAATTTATTTTGATTCAAGCATCAGATAATTCATCCAAATATTTCTCTTCATTTCCATAGACACCTGAGCTACTTGCCTGTGCAGGAAACAGAGCAGAAACTAAATCTGAGTTAAACACTAAGAGAAAGTATGTTTCAGTTATTTTAATAGAAAACGATGGTGTAGACTTATTGAAAGATTGAAAATTCGAGATGATATGGAACGAAAGAATTTTCTTTACGCCTGTAATCTAAGGTGAGTGGCTTTATGTTATTTCAGGTGATAAACAATGGCCCTATGACTTTTCTGTTTTGTGATGTTTGATATTGTATCTGGTCTTTCGTTATAAAACTCACTAAATTTTGTTTATATTGTTCATTATCTTTATTGAAATAAGATAACATAGAATCGAAGACTAAATCAGTCATAGAACAGTTCAGATACCACATACAGGTTTTTCATCAGATATTAGGCCAGATTTTTTATATAAAGTATAGAAGTCATGTTCGGTATCCAAACCATATCAAATGATCTTGGCTTGGAGCAACTTAGCTATTAATATTCAAGTATTTGTGTTTCTCAAACAACACTTCACAAGATAAGATTTGTCCTGTGGCGATCAGCGTTAAACATTGTTTACAGTTATTCATTTCTATCTGAACTGGATTTCGTAATGAGCTCGTATGGATAAGACAAAATGTGTATTTTATAAAATTCAGTTGTAAATGCACTTCACAGTAATGTGTATATCATAGTTTTGACTGAATATCTGTCTATATGAAGAAATACTAGGTAAAAGTGAACTTACATGAATCTTTATTTTATTGAACCATATCGTAAACTAGTCACTACTCCATTTTTTAAAATAATTATAGTTACCAAACAATGCTCTCTATGAAATCAACTGTAATTTCATACATTCAACTAGTGTAAACTACTACTATCTTCAAGTAACTCAACATACTAAATAATTGATTTCATTACCAAACAAAGGCCATTAAGTCTCAATAAAAATGCGAAAAATACTACAAAACCTGACAATAAAACAAATAAAATTAAACTAATTCTCTAGGTACTTGGGTATAAGCCACACTTTCAGTATGAGGGCTAATGATACTACTCAGGCGTCCAAACCAAAGTAGGTGAGGCGGGGTTTGAACAAAAGACTGAGTGAGTGAGAGTCGAACTCTTCAACCACTAAACCACCGTTACAAAACATTATATGTTGGCCAGCAATAAAATATAACTGTTAATCATGACATTTACGTAGCGTTCTTTGATATTTAACTGTAGAAATATCCCTACTAGAATGGTCAACTAAATCAACTGTTAGATACTTAACCTGAAAATAAAATGTCCATAAACGAACTAAATAATCTGATAACTTTCTGTCAATAGTGTTAATTCTGGGAAGATTTTACAGTATAAATTATTTTATTTATTTATTTATGGCTTTATTCAATATTATATTTTGGTACAATATAGAATTCTCAGCACAAAAATATTTCAACAAGTTTCTTTTACAGAACAAAAGAAAAAAAACGGTTAAAAAAATCTGAAAAAAAACTGTACAACTTTTCAATTAGAGTCATGTTAAGAATGCAGATTATTGACTAGGTTAACTCTAACAACCTCTTCGTCACAGAGTACATTTGCTAGGTAGGGTACTATAGAACGTTTATACTTTTGCTTGCGTGCTTGGATTTTAATGTAATTTCGTCTCGTTCTACCAGAAGATATACAAGGAGAAAGATATGAGTGAAGGGAATGGTTAGTATCTGATAAAATAACATCTGCCAGGAGTTTGCATGACTTTAGATGTCTATCCACAATCATATTAATTATGGTCTCGAAAGATTCGCCACATAACTTGCTAACTGCCTTCAGAGCTCTCCGCAGTACAGCAAAGTCTTTTCTCAAAAGCCCGGGAAAGAATAACGGAGAACAGTACAGAATAATAGGTAATATGCAAGAATTGACAAATTGTAGGAGTAAATAACGAGTGATCCCAAAGGCATGCAACCTCTTAATGTAGTAAGTCAGACGGAAAACTTTCCTCGATAACAATAAAACGTGAGAAGACCAAGAGAGATCAGAGGAAAAGGTAACACCAAGATAATTGACCGTCGACACTGTGTTTATCAAAGAGTCGCCAATGGCACAAGCATTATAAGATCTCAAAAAGGTGTTTAAATGCCGATCATGTCTCATGCTAAAGTTAACAGCTTGACATTTAGACGGATTAAGTAGGAGACCATTAACGACAGACCAACTATCAATGTGAGATAAAAACTCGTTCATTTCTATAGGATGTAAAGAGGAAGAGATAGGCATACAAACAGTGAGATCGTCTGCATATTTCACGAAAGTGTTTACTGTGGAAGATGGCAGATCATGCAGAAAAAAAGAGAAAAGAAGAGGTGAAAGAACAGCTCCTTGTGGTACACCTTTATACGACACTAGAGACTCTGAACACTTTCCTCCAAACACTGTGTACTGTTCCCTTCCAGAGAGGTAGGAACATAGCCAGTTGGTTATCCAGCTGTCAGTGTTGACGCTGATTAACTTGTTAAGTAAACGTTGCCTTGATATAGAATCAAAAGCAGAAGTATAGTCCAGGAAAGCGCATCGAACATACTGCTTACCCTTTTCTAGGTTGAATACTATATTATAATGCAGAACAGCAACAGCATCTAGGGTGCTTCTTTTGCATCTGTAAGCAAACTGATACTGGTCAATGTGCTCTTTTATCGCAGGCTGAAGTGAAAGTGTCAGTAATTTTTCCATTGCTTTGAGGAAGGGTGAAGTTATCGCAATGGGTCTGAATTTCACATTCTTATCACTAGATGATTTCTTGGGTATAGGGATTATTTTCATCTTTCTCCACATTTTCGGTATGAGATTAGAAGAGAAGGATCTATTAAAGATAGTGGTGAATGGATAGCATAGGACGTCAGCACACTTTTTGAAAAGGAGGTTTGGGATACCATCAGGTCCCAAACATCGGGATGAATTTAGTGACTGGAGACATATTTGGACATCAGTTTCGGTGAAACTAGGAACACAGCTATTTTTTAAACCCGTGAATAAAGGGAGTATCACATCAGATGATTGACGTAAAAAAGACTTATTTAAGTCGCAAACATCCAGCCGGTTATCGGTCCTAATCTGTCTGTCACCTGTAAGTTCTTTAAAGAGTTTCCACATACTTGAAGAGTTTTTGAGCAAACATAGTGTTGAGACGACTAATCTCGAGGTTTATCAGACCATTTAGCTTACGAACTTCACTAGAGTTTTTCTTTTTGTACATTCTTTCTTTCACCCTCCGTAGTCGTTTTAGTTGTGAAGATGTAAGTCGATTAAAACTTACAAAAATAGTTTCAGTGGGACAACAAATATCAAAACAGAATTTAAGGTAACAAGTAATCACAGATTGGTTTCATTTTGAAATATATACATAGTTATGATGACTACAATTTTATTTTATCTATATAGGCAAGCACGATTTGGTGGTGCTTTTGAATTGGTAAACACACTATCTTTGAGCGAACGTCCACTGATTTACCATCATGATATTACCCATACAGCCCAAATGGCAACTGTAATTTCTAAACAATTGGACAGTTCTGTAGATGTGGTGGATAATGTTGGGATCGTTGAATTAGATGTAGGAAAGCGAAAGTTCCGTAAGCCTAAACACCGTAAACCTTTAGTTGACCGACCAATACACCGGCGTTCAATTTTGGCTGTCCAGTTATATCTGCAGGTATTGATTTTACAATACGTTATTCGATCATATTATCTATGTTTGCAAGTAATAAACTTCTCAAATCAATGTTTATTTTCATTATATCTTTTTCGCTGTACTCATAAATTTGTGCTTTATATTTTCTGCCAGCCAGATGTGTCACTGATTGTTGTTCATTTGTTCTCTGAAAACGTTTGCTGTGTTGTGTTGTTTGTAGTGTAGAAATATGTTCCAACTCGGGTTCTTATTCCCCTGTTTTACTTGTACTGTTGGTAATCATCCACATAGACTAGCAACTTCGACTTAGACTGAAATAACGTAGCCAGTTTATAGTTTCCCGAACAGTTTAAATTAAGGCTCATTGTTTATGTACCTACTTGTGTAACCTGATCATGATAGAATAAACGCGCTCCATTATTACTGCTTCAACAATGAAAAACGTTTTATTTGTCACAGCACTTTTAAAACTTGTACTACAGTAGGTTGTTGTTCTGTAAAGTTGTTCATTACTTCAGGAAATCCACTTCCAATCAAAAAGTAACCATTTTGAGTGTTACTACATTTGCCAATATCCTGTCATTGTATTGTGAATCGATCATAACAATTTCTATCTTATAATTTGGCGATTGTAATTTTTATATAATTTACAAACTATTCAGGGTTTCTGTTGGCAATTTTTAAAGTTCTGCTATAATCCAATCATGCGCGTTGTACAGTCAGGTTTAACTCGTCAAGCTACTCAGGAGAATGATGAAACTTATTTCCTTTGGACAATGCGATTCTTTATGGCGTTTTGTCGAGTTTATCGATTTCGCTCAGACTATATAAGGTATATATTGTTTTACAACTTGTTAAAATGTTAACAATTCACTAGATAATCTAAATAGTTTTAAAAAATTAAATGTTTTAGTATTGTTCTGTAGCTGCTGATATTTTGACTTATGATTGTTTTAGCGACACACCAGTTTGTTACTCATAAAACTAAATTGTTTTCAGAAAGGAAAAAGACCGACACTAGTCGATAACTAAGTAATGGTCAGTGTTATGTTCCTAGTTCTAATGAAGTCATACTTACCAAGTTTGAAATGCGGTCATTATTTTGTGATTAGCATACCGAACCTCATTGTACAAAGGAATTCAGTAGTGTTGTCTCCAAAGTCAGTATTACGCAACGCTTGTTTAAACATTTTTGAAGTATCTATTTCCTGGAGGCTGTAGGTACACCTAAGTGATTAATTTAAGCAAGTTCGAAACTCAAGGCTTCTCAAAACATCCGACAACGAATACTAATACATGTAGTCGTATAGTGATTGGATCATTAAAGCATGCAAGTAAAATAGTATCGCCTTTTCATTCTTCTCACGATAATAAGAAAAATTGTTCTCAAATGCATTTTTTATATGAAAATTAATATTATGAACACCTTAATATTTAATGATCCATATGTTTCTAATACTTATTATCTTCGTTTTATTCAATTTGATATGTGTGAAATGAATCGATAATGGTTACTCATTGAAAGGAGTACTTCTTGATACATGTTCATTACTTATCGTTAGGTTATAATCAATTCAGATATATTTAAACTGATTAGAACCATCCGACCGTACAAGTTATCAACTGATAAACTCCATAAATATTCTGAATTAATGGTTTGTTAATATTTTCTTATTCTACTTATTACAGATATAATCTCTTGTCAATATTTAAGCAATGCTTGTATTGTTTTGTACTTTGTTCATGAGTTAAGTATGTAATCACTTCCTATTTGTATGTTCCATTCTTTAGAATGTATCTTTTTTCTTTTCGTATAACGCGTTGTATGTTAATAAGTATCAATAATTAATTGAAATAACTTTCTCATTGTTTACACCTTTTTTCTGTTAATAAATACTGTTGTTGTTCCCCTAGTGAAACTCTCAGTGTGCCAATTTTTCATTGGATATATGATCAAGTAATAAATTATAAAGAACATTTAGTAACCGATAAACGTGGTGGCGCTTCAAATCAACGCGCGATGCAAGCAGCTCGACGTTTAGAACTTGCTGTAGCCTGTTATAAAGAATTTCTCACTTGCCTAAATCGTATGCTTCATGTAACTGGAGCAGATAAGACTGTTCAACCAGGTGATGATGAAACACAAGATGGTGTTGAAGAACGATTACGTTCACAAGCTAATGTTGCTGAGTCGATTATTGGTACATAATTAATCATGCTAAATTTATCTAATGAATTCATCGATATTTATTACTATCCCTTATCATTTTATGATTTAATAATAACAAAAATTGGTTTGGTGAATACTATACGTTTGAATGTAATAAGATCTCATCACGAAATATGCAGTATTCCTACAACATTTCCGCGTTATAAACATTTAACTTTTTAACAGTTACACAGTGACTAACTAGCATTTACATTTATCCTCAAGTGCTTACTACCAGTCTTATATGAATTCTATAGTAATCGTCTCTCGTTTGTTTAAGGGACAGAGGAGGAAGGAAATATACGAACCTTCAAAGTGGTACTTCTTTAGTTTATCATCAATTAGATTCGCGACAAGCTGTAAATATTTTATAAAAGCCCATAAGTATACGTGTTTAGTAGTCATATTTAATTAAGTAAAACCAATCTAAAGCAGAAACTGAAAACTAAATATTCACACTTAGAAAAATGTTAGTCTCGATTTTTGAAGTGGCTTCTACAAATTTTATATAGAAGCTGCCATTCACTGTACATTTTAGATTTAAAGATGATCAAAAAGTATTATAAATGTGTATTCTTTGCGTACATTTTTAGGCATAACAACAACCTGGTACGTATGTACATCGGTTCAAGTCGCCATACCCCCTTAGTAAAGATAAATGAAATTGTCAAGCCAAATCCCAGAGTAATAAAGGAAGTGACAGTATCAATGATAATGGAAAAGATTAGGCATCGAAGATACGATTCGAGAAGAAAATATAAATTAATGAAATAAAGACAAAAAGGTGTTATAAGGAATTTAGAATCGATTGTTGTGTATTAAAAAATAAGACGGAGAACGTCTGGTAATTTTTCCAACTCTTTCCCCTTATGAATTGTCAGTAGACTAAATGTGCACAATTTTTAGGAGCTATACTTATTGTTGAACTGCCTCTTAAATGTGAAGTTGGGAAATGATGATGAATTTTCCATTGTATAAAGTAGACATGGTTTCTATTGTCCTTGAATGCAAGGGTAAAGTTTATTGGACTAGACATTCTTGTCTAATTAACTTTTTTCAATGTCATTAGTAGCAAGGAATACGACCTATAGATGTGTTTCCTTGTCAGCGTTTGCCTGACAATTGGTTTGAATTGTAAAATCATCCAAAGTCAAGTATAGACTTTCTATGAAAAAAGTCTAGTACTCAAAATATTTGTAATAGGTTGTTAGTTGACTCCTCCAACTTTCACAAACTTCCCGTTGGCATTTAGTAATGTTCTTTTCATCATAAAATGCGTGACCAGAATTGTTTGTTGGTCCTAATAAATTTGGATCCATGCTATTTACTTGGTTTTCAGTTGGTGCTTAAAAATTTGATCCGACCATTAATTACAGTTTATTTTCTCATACTTCTTACTAAATGTTATTTCAATTGGCAAAAAAATAATGATATGATTTTCTGATTAGATAAAAATAATGTATTAAATAGCATTCTTTTAAACATTGCTTCAATTCGGTCGTTTGTTACCAAACACTACCTTACTTAAAATTTGTTTCTATTTTCTAACTAGCCTAAAACTATGAATCAATAGTTAATAAGATTTTTGATGGAATCTACTGCATTTCGCTTATATTTCACGTTTAATTCCCAGTCTAATCATGTTTATTTTTCAGTATAGGGTTGTGGAGATTTTTGAGCTTTTGTTGAGATCATAAATGGATAAATATTAGATCACAATTGAAAACCTGGAAACACTGGACGACCGTCTTGTTATAGTAGGGGAGTCTTCAGTAGTGCACATCCATGATCTCGCACTCTGGATTCAAATCCAGGACTTTCGGTCTCGCGTGCGAACGCTTAACCTCTGGACCACTGAACTGGTATCCAACAGTGTTAATGTCTAACTTCAACCAATCCACGATATTACGCGACCATCGTCCATTGTCTTCTGTTGGTAACTGCCTTTCACTCTACTAGTCACGGTTTCTTTTTTGTATGTAATGCTTTTACGTTCTAGTGCCTAGTATTCCTTGGACACCATACTTCAATCGTTTTTCCTGAATCGGAACAAGAACTGAGAGGGAATAACGTATATTCAATAAACTCGATCAACAAAGATATGGTATTGAAAACATTAGTTTTATATTAAATTTACATCTCGTTTCCTCCATTGGCGCTGATTGATTGGAAACAAGCCAACCATTGTTTGCAGTTTTGTGACTCATCAGAGCATTCAATAGTCAGGCTTTAGCCTGCTAATGAATATAGTATATTAGTATTCGTGCCATGCTCTATGCTATTTATGATTGACCACTTTATAATCATATTTACTTTCACCTACATAGCTTTCGCTTTTATTTACAGCTAATGTATTTTATGTTGCTGAATATCAAGAAGTATTCCCAAATCTTTTGAGGGACTACAATGAAATATTTATGTCCAAGTATGTTTAATTCATTTTATCTTGAATAAGATAATGTCTCGAAAGTCATTTTGGGATCCGTTTGGTAACCATATATTAAATTTAGTAGAATGGACTGACTAGTTTTATTTATCACAGTTTACCTTCGATCCACGTATCAGATTTCACTCAACTGAGTAGTATCAGTAATCTGGTATATAAAGTTATATTTACTTGTTGAGTAGAATATTTGTAGCTACATGTATAGTGTTAAATTCAGTCTAATTAGTAATACTGGATTAAAAACAAACTGAAGTTATTTTTGCAAAGCAATCAATCTCTTTCCTAAACTTTTATAGATCAATAAGAAGACAGAGTGGATCTGAAAAATGTGATATATTTGCGCCATACATTTCGGACAATATGATCACACATACTTGTCAAGGCATTTTATATCAAAATTAATGACAGTCAATTAAATGAAAGTTCATTTAAACAATGTGATAATTATAAATAGATGAGAGAGAAAATAACATCGTATGGAAAGAATAATGAATTGTCACATTACCCTAGGCCATAAAATGACATTAAGGATTACCAGGTTACGATAAATTATTTCTGTACATATAATGGGGGTTTTAATTTACGAGCAACCAAGAGTTCTATGAATCTAAGAATTCGTCCCTAACAATTTCTATACAACATTTTAAAAGCTGTGTTGATATTAATTCTATTTCCCGTTTTAATTGTGTGTTTTGCTATCAATGAACATGGTTTCCTACTTCCCACGTTTATTAGAACATTTGACACTAAGTGGTTTTGAAGCCATCCAGGCACATGTTCCTTACATTACACAATTTACTACAGATTGGGTTTGACAATTTAGCTAACCGTTATGCTAGTTCATATGTAAGTGAACCACACATGGATAATAGCGGTCGTAATATTTATATATAGTCCCGACCGTTTTCATGGTTTTCAAATCAGACACAGGAATATCTTGACTTTTAAATATTTTTATTATTTAAAAAACCTCCGAAGTAGGCCGGATATTATGATCTTCAAACCTGACAAAGGTTCTTGGTTGGTTGTTATAAATAAATGCAACTCTAAGGTGAAAATGTTATCTATATTTTGTGGTGAAAGTTCATGGCCGACGTTCCATTCAATATTAATGTTAGAGTAAATTCCAACCTAATGAAGCTCCTTAAAATAAACGTTATAAACAAAGAGGAATTTAATATGCCAAAATCTACCGGCTCTGTACTCCGGAATTTATATGAATTACCTAGAATTCGTAAACTAATATTATCTATATGTGATGTATCTACACATGAACTAGCAAAATGGTTAGCTAAATTGTCAAATCCAGTCCGTGGTAAATTATTTAAGTTTTCTTTAAAAAATACATTTAAACTAGATTATCTTCGTGATGAGATTAAAACTAAAGAAAAGAGTATGCATCCCTTTGATGTAAATCCCCTTTTTTATAAATGTACCTTTAATCAAGACTTTTGATTTCCTTTGTGACTATATATGGAGTAATTCTTTCCTTTTTCCCATTCGGTCAACACTTTTAAAAGAACTACTTTTATTTTGTACTGCAGAAGTACAATTCACGTTTGAAAGTGAACATCTGTAAGTTGGTGGTATTGCTATGGCTAGTCCTTTGGGACCTCTCTTAGCTAATGTATTCATGTCATATGTTGAAAATATGACGAGTTAACTCTGTATAGGAGATATATAATATCGATAAAATTACTGCTTTATCAAGAACCCTCTATTGGACAAACAGGTCCAATACACTGAAATTTATAACTTGCGTGCTCCAAACCAATGAAATAGTGAACAATCAATCTATTTTAGTTTCTGTTGTCAATCAATATACTGTGTAACAAGTTCCGCGATAAGCTAATCGCTTAAAATATCATGATTTCTTTTCTTCTAGAGACTATTTGCGTGATTTGGTTGAAGGTTCTCACTTATTTATAACTTTACTTTCCGACAAGATCTGCGGTAGCAATAAAAAAATTATTGTGAAACGTCGAAGAGTTCACCGAAGGAAAAAGCGTTCCTCTAAACCTAAAAAGGAAATCCATAAAAGAGGCATTCTAAATCAGGAACCTGAAGCTGTGAGAATTAGCCGTCTCGAACAACAATGGTCTAATCAGTTAGAACGTCCCTTAATAGAGATTTTACTTGGAACAGCATATCAAGAGAATGAACAGGATGAAAGCGATGATGAAATGAATGATACAAGACTCTTCGATGCAACTACAGGAAACAGTGAAGATCAGCAGTTGAAATCGGCCATCCGTCGAGTTCAAGCTGCTTTATTTGCGGGCTCAGCTAAAACAGCTTTATCAATGGCCAAGAGAATGTGGCGTCTTTGGCCAGAAGTTGCTCCAGTTTCCATTGAGGAAGATAATTCAGCCATTGATGCTGGGCGTGCTGCAGGATTACGGCCTGAGTGCTTGAATATATTAGGGGCTTTACAGCAAATTCATATGACCGAACTAGGTTAGTTATTTAAATTCTCGTGATATTATTATTCTCACTATTGTTTTTATGGTTCTTTGAATTGCAACTAAAGTACTTTATTGATGTGTCTTTGTTGGGATTAGAACAATCAGACCAACTTATTATAAAATATTCGACCATATACAGTTTATCGCGTATTTTATATAAATATGAACCAGGTGACACAAACGTTTGTTTAAATACGTTCCTATATATCATATCTTCACAGAGAAAATTAACGGTAGGCGTAGGAAAATCGAGACTAATAATGCAAACAGTAATAGAATGTAAGGCTAAGATAAATATAAGTATGCAGTGTGTTCAGAATTTACTGGAAAATGAAGAACATTCTACACAACTGAGGTCGGTTCTTTTTCATATGAGCTGATATCATAGCTTGGTCTGGTCGTTCCTTTTGTTTTCCAAAACTATATCTATGCTAACATGCACAGCAACCCAGAAAAAGTAATGGTTAAACACTTACAGCACTTATTGGCCATATTATTTAGTATAGGCTCGCATTTTAATCGGCCTATTTGTCATTTTTACCTAAAACTCCAAGTCTTCTATCAACATTGTATAACCTCTGTGAATTTACCATACACGAGTATTGACAAAAACAACCATGCATTAAATGCGTGTTTTCACTCTTCAAGATCATCATTGTACAATTTTCTTATCGTTTTGTTGAGGAAACGAAATGTTTTATATGTCCTGCGGGTGGCGTAAGTCAACAAAGACTGAAATTCTGTTAGTTTTCAACTCTCCAGGGCATACAAAACTCCCAAGATAGGCTAACAGATTAACAGTCAGGTGTTTCGTTGTACATTGTGGAAATAAGCATTGACACAAGCCATCTTTGAAATAGCGTTTTACATTCAAAAGGAACTGAAAAATGATGTTAACAATATTATTGCTTTATCAAGAACCCTGTATCGAATAATCGTGTCCAGTAAACTGATGTTTTTAACTTACGTACTCCAAATCAATCAAATGGTGAAAGGCCAATCAGTTATTTCCAGTCTCTGTTGTCAATCATCGTTGCTTCCGCAACTTCATCATACTCAATAGCAGCACCTTTTTGTAATCCTTTGAGGTCCAGTATTTGTATTCGGGTTTAGTAACAATGTTCCTGTTAGTGTCACCTTGACTTCCTGATCGTGTTTAATGAATGCTGTTGGAGCATCTCGCACATCACACATAGTTTCCTCATACTGGGACTGGGTCATAAAAACAGACAGGTGTTCGGTGTGTGGTATGGCTCCATAATATGAAGGATATTTGTGTAGGACTACAATCTATCGGTCCATCACGACTATCTGGTTAAGGTATTAGAAACTCTACAACTTCATTGACTTGGGACCGTTATCAGATATGATGTAGAATAAAAGTGGGTGGAGATCCTGTCATTGTTTTTCTTTACTCAAGTGGGATGAACTGATTTTACCAAAAATATATTTCTTGGTAATATTACTGAGTTGTACTTTTCTAGTCTGTTTATTCATGGAACACGACGCTTCTCTCTTACTATTTTCACAATATTACCACTTTATCAATGTAGTTATTTTTTTCTGATGATGTATTATACCAGAGTTAATCTGCTATAAATAGTATGTTAGTTCTGTGTTTGATTTTTATTCAAAATAACGCGTTTATTTCCTTCATACATTTAAGAGGAGGAAGAAGAACAGGAGGTACTGAATAATTTTTCATCGAATAGTAGTGATAGCGATGACCTTTACAACGAAGAACTTGGCATAAGTGATTCAAATGATGAAGAAATAGTTACTACTGAAAAAGAAGTAGTTCTAGACTTTAGTGCTTTTATGCTCAAATTTGTTCATCCACGTGTTGTACATGCTTACACGTAAGTTTTCACCATTTCCTTGAATTAAATAAAATATCATCAGCTATATAAAAATATTTGTTTTAATTTACTTCATTCTTCTACCTGATAATTAACAAATGGAATCATATTTGTTACTAACAAGTTATAATTTATTCTTTAGTTAATACAAATCAAAGTTTGAATAATATATTACGTATAGAACTATCAAATATAATTTGTCTATCGCTCACAATACTGCTTTATACTATTTTATACTTCGAATTTAATAAAAATACTTGAGATCCATTACTGAATGATGAACAGAATAGTAGAGACTGTGAACTATTTTTTTTTCTTGTTACCAGACTGAAATAACATATTGAAAATAGAATTGTCAACGAGATATAGTAATAAATATCAATGTCTAGAACAAATAACTGTTGGATGTTTCAGTCGTGTAATAAAATAAACAATTTGTATCACTTAAGTGTCTTGATGTCGAATCGTAAAACAGAAACATTTTGTGATCCAGAACTGATATACAGTTTGTAGTGAGTTTATCAATAATTTCATTATGATATGATATTCAAGTAAGGCCGATTAGAATGATGATGATAATGTTGAGCTATAGAATTCAAAGAGTTTGATATACAATGAATCATAATTAAAATTCTTGCTAATACTGTACGTAGATGAACAGGTTTGTACAAACTCATGCGACAGGTATCTGATTGTCGTATTTATGTGTATTTAAGCTCAACCTAGTGTCATTGGAAGGAAAAAGCGAAAAATTGTTTTTGATAATCCAAAAAGGTGTTTGGTATAATTATTCTCAATGTTTAATGGACGTGAGTGTTTTAATATTCTTATATAATTATTATAATCCGTTTGTGTAGCCAATTAATGAATACTATCTACATTACTTAGTTTACTTTTAGAGAATTACGATAATAATCCTGAATCAGTTAATCGTGCAATTGTACATACTATTCATCGATTGGCTGTACGAGAAAGATTACCTGGTTGCTTTTTTCAACTACGCTTATTTCGAGTATTTCAAAAATTTCTACACGATCGTGCTTTAGCTACTTCGCCAGAATTTAAAGTGAGTATAATAACCACTTTTATGTGGAAGTCACTTTTGTACAGTATATGTCTTCGCTGTTATATTACTTATTACAATCATTTTAGGCAATTTTTAATCTAACATTAACGGTAACATCTATCTCGAATAACCAAGAGGATAAATTATATAAATATGTTTGTGTGTCTCGAAAACACACACCTCCGTGTAGCACTAAATGCTTGAGGTTTTATGGGTGAAATATTTTATTCAATTTCGATAAGAGTCTGGGGGTTGAAAGCTCCATCGTGTTATTGTCAGCTTGTTTTTAGAAAGTTGGAAATTGTATTTCATAGATTGATATAAGTAGCGTTAGTCACAATGTAAGAAGTTATAAACCAAGCTTAACAGTTGCTAAAATGGTTACCAAAACAGTCAGTGCCAACAGGTTCATAAAAGTATCATTTGTCTTTTTAGCAGAACTGTGGCTCTGTGATTTCAACACAGGATTTAGACCATTAAGTTGAGGGTTCAAACTTCTTTTCATGCGTCCTCTTACCCTAATACCAAGATTTATCTTTGACTCTAGTATACTATTTGGTTCTTGATTACTGAACTTCATTACTCATTATAAGTGTCTGTCTGCTTCGATACAATGAAGCATTTCCTTATTCGATATCGTGCATGATTATTTAGCCGTTAACACGCTTATTTAATGTAGCATTCCTCACTTCAGCTGCTGAACTTTGAATTAAAGACTTGGATAAGTATAAACAACCTTGGTCAAAACGTACAGGTGATGAGTAATAATGGTTCCACAGTTGCATTTTTGTTTCCTGTTCTAGTTCACAACCCGGTCATGTAACTAAGTAACAAATCCTCTTTCCCACACATTGTCCTTAATTGAACGATTAACTATTTCCACATTTGATGATTTTTTTATAGATATTATGATGTTAGACTACTAAAATGAGTTTCATTCTTCAATGTTAGTTTGTCTATATGCTAAGCTTTTAACTTGACCTGTTTCGGGCAATACGGTGCAGAGACAGACCAAACGAACTTGCGTTCAAAGCAACCATTTCACTTTATTAAGACTCTTTGTGTACTAGCTACTTGTGTTGAACCTTTTCTACCCATAAATAGATTTATATGCACTGTGTTCCTAAAGAAGAACTGTTATTTTTAAAAGTGTTTACTTTTCTATATTTTTCTAAATGAATCATTTTAAGAGAATTTTTTCACTAAAATTATTTTGATTTAATTGACACTTGTTATACTCATTTAGGATAATAGTTGAAAAATATGAATCGTTTATTAAAGTCTCGTAAAGTCATCTACAACTTAGGACCAAGCACATACATGCATCGGTCCAAGTTGCTATACCTCATTAGCACAACATTATCAGCCATTCATGCTACAATTAAATTGAATTATCAGGTTTTTGTTGTATTTTTTCCTGTTATAATTTATCAGGAATTAGCCAATCTCATTAAATATATCTTAAGAAAATTCTTTGAAGCTGAAGAGAAAAACAACTATATTCTAATTGAAACTCTCTTCTTTAAAACTCCTAAAGAAAGTTATGAGACAGTTCAAGGATATGGTACTTTTGAAAGCAAGTAAGTTAACACTATGTATATATCATGCATATTTGTACCTTAACTTATGTTAGACATACAGTCTACAATATCATGGGGAAAAACTAATTTTTCTCTCGTGAAATGATAAAATCGTTTCCGTTTCTTTTATTATTCCCACTTATTCGTTCACGTTAATGGTTCGGCTACAGTGAATGAATTATTTTTAAAATAATTCAATTTTTTACAGTAAGAAAACTATTCATTGGACCAGTGAACATGATAAAGAATTAACTCAACTATTTGAAGCTTATCGTCATGATCCTGTACCTTCTGGTAGGTTATTTATTTCTTGATAAGATTTTTGAATAAAATGGATTTTCTTATGCTCATTCCATGTGTAGGTTTTCTTTTATTAGCTAATTTATTAGGAATATTTTATTTGCATCGCATGTTGTAGGGAAATGATAATAATTTGAATGTATATAATCCGCTTAGACCAGTGTGTTGTTGGGAACATGTAATGCAATTCTGAAGACATTCAGTTAAACCGACTTGGTTATTTGTTCTTCATGATTAGAAATTGTATGTGGCTCTACATGTTAACACTATCTTTCATAAAAATAATGTTAATAAAATCAGGGACAGTAAATGTAGCAAGGATTTATTTCTTTGGCGAATTCTATTCAATAGCTGGTTACACTCTAAAAAACAATTAGTTATTTAGAAAGCGGTACAACGTACCTACTCTGTGTGAAAAATGTCTTGATTAAAGTTAGATTCAGGATATAAATGGAGATTGATCGAAGACTATGATTCTAGTGGAATGAATAGGTCTTCATAATCACATAGCTTTTCGATGGAATAAAATGATTTTTTTTCTCTTTCTAAAACTAATTTAATAGGTAACGATTTAGCTGATCTATTAGTCAAACATTTTTCCGATTCTAGTAAAACTCGTCGACAAATTATTGCCAGATTGATTACATTGGGCTTGATTACATCAGCGAAACAACTCAAAGAAATTACGTTAGTTAATTTATATTTTTTTCTCGACAGTATTTTTATTATTTTATTCTGAACAAATAACAACTTAATACTTCGTGCATATTTAATCAACACTAAGAGACACTAGACGAACATGATATTGGTCACCACTCAGTGATCAATTAATTGTAAATATCAGTCGTACATGAGATCAGTCATCGCCTAAATAGTTCAGTGGTAATGTTTTAGACTATAAAACTAGGTAACTCCGAACCCCACAAACAACATCAACATTCTCATTTGACTCTATCATTCCTTTACATAGGTTATGCAGGTTTTACAATGGAATATATAAAGTCAACACTTATTAAACAGCTTTGATTCAGTTAACAGTATATCTCTAAATTTGGTATCATTTGTCAAAGTATTAGTAACGAGTT
The DNA here is from genome assembly GCA_946903255.1 of Schistosoma spindalis. Lineage (NCBI taxonomy): Eukaryota > Metazoa > Platyhelminthes > Trematoda > Strigeidida > Schistosomatidae > Schistosoma > Schistosoma spindalis. Next base: position 76,321,335 of record OX336416.1, on the reverse strand, counting down.
ATAAAATGTTCGGTGGGATTATGAGGATAATATGTGCAAATTTTTTCTGATAATACACAAAGAAATTTAATGGGTACTCTTAAAACCTTGTATTTCATTGCACTGTGGAATATCAGAAGGCAATACTTGGCCTATGGCTACAAAGAATTGAGATTAAGAAAGGACACCACTGCTTACATACATTTCTAAGTAACTTAAAATTACAATAGTGTTTATTGATTGAGTGAACATACAAGTAGAAGCGGTTTCGATTAAATCATTTAATTCGGCAGATAGTCTAATAGGAAAGACCGTATTAACTTCCTTTTTGCATAAATATTAGATTGCATTATATGAACCTGTACTGTAGTTTCCAACGCATGTAAAAATGGAAAATTCTCGACGCAGGTGAGAGAATGACTGATCATTAAAATCGTAAACGTAGATCAAATTTCAGAATTAAATGAATTATTCGTGCATATTGAGTAAGGTTGCTTTTTTATCAGACGGATAAGTTATCTTTAAAAAGTTTTCACACAAATGCTTTTGCTCTAATATGTTCATTTAGGTGCAAATAGGCAATCAATCGAATTTTCTATTCATTCAGTACTATTATTTTTAAGGAATTTGGTTTAGAAAATATGAAAATTTCTATGTATAAGTTCAACATCTTTGGATTCCGTATAATGCAAATCATAAAATTCATTATTGATAAACATTTTAGAGTTCGTCCCCCTAAACCTCTTAGTGGACAAAATCGACGTTTACTCAACAATGGAGAATCCAGTGAGTGGACTGAACAGGAGATAGCTCGACTAAGAGACATAGTCGAGTTACACAAAGGTTCAAAAAGTAAGAATCCATATCATGTATGTAGTTTTTAAACTTATATTTATAGTGTTTTTCACTCATGGTACTTTTTATTTTAAGGTCGATGTAAAGTTTTTACCAAAATAAAATGTGTATTTCTAACATTATTTGTAGATAAAATTAATTGTCCATTCGTAACTGTTGTTGTGTTTTATGATTTGTTTTTTACGTCTACTTTTAGATATGCTAACTGAAATCATGAATGAAATAAGGGTAGACCATGATTTAGCTGTTCAACGTTGTTTGGAACAAGAATTAATTATGGATGAAAATCGATCAGACAAACATATTCCACCTATTCGTGCCAGACGTGTAGTAGCTGCTAAAATTCTTGAACTTGGTCTAGTGGATAATGAGAATCAACTTAAAACAGCTGCCTATAAAAGGAAACGTACAAAAATACAAAATGTGGATATGGATGTTTCAAAAGAACTAAAGAAAAGCAAGAGTCGCAAGAAAAAATCTTCTTCATCAACGTCAGATGATGAACGATCTATGAATTCATCATATGAAGAAGAAGCAAGTACTTCCTACAGCTCAGACTCAAAACATAACACAAATGAAAATATCAGTTCTGAATATATTAATCAGTTAGTTGGATCAGATAGACCATCTGATCAAATGGATCACATTACCAATATGAATCATACTCAAGATGATTATATCTCTGGAGCCGTTTCTCCAAACTCTGAATCAGGGTAAAGATAGACCTAATAACGTTATATCATGTACATATAGTTGTATGGTGTTCAAAAATGTCATAGTGGCTATTTCGTTTTATGTATATAAAACTCCATTATGAAAAAATCATTAAAAATTAAGCAGTGTGTAAACTGGAATATGATGTCCATAAATTCGCGTGAATGTTTTCTCATAAGTAGTAGACTGCGTAGAATTTCCTTAGATATTCAGTTGAGTTTCTTGCATCGCTAATACATCATCCCACTCTGAAGCTGGTATAAACGTGACGATTGAAAAAATCAGTTGTTGGAATAATTAACAATATTGGTTGTTTTTTATGTAAGTAAGGAAAACGTTGAAAAGACATCCCTTGATAGTTATTTCTATAATTTTTCTTCTATGATTTCACTGTTATACACACGAGTTTCCCTGTGCTGACATATAAGCTTTTTAAGTATCTGTGAAATGATCATCGTGGGATGCGCTCCTCCTACTCTAAATGCAAGTTGTTGCTTCAGGACTGGCCTGCGTCAACACCTGAACTAAAAATTCTAAGCAGATAAAAACAAGAAAGTACTTCTAGTACATGAACAAGAGTAAACATCGCTTCATGGAACTAAGATATAATATATGTTGGTTAATACCGAACCCAACTATTATGTATAGTTTCTACACCTATGGTCCTGACAGTTCTATGGTGCACTTCTTCCTGATTCAATTGTTGATATTAAATCTGGTAATAATTCCCCTATATCTAAGTGCGATAATGGGAATTACTTATTTGAAGTAGAATCGCAAGTTGGTATTCAGTAGTATCTACCTATGGAACGAAACGTTAACCAGATATAGCGTCAATTACCAAATATTCGTTTGATGTTTAAAATAAGCACTGACTCAGAGTTTGATTCTAACCCTTGTTCTGCTATACGTTAGAACACTACTCTCGGATATTCAAATACAACATTTTTTCTATTTTATTTACTCTATATTTCACAAAGGTCTCCGAAAATCCCAGTTCAAAAAAGAAGGCGTCTATTATCCTCAGATGATGAGAATGGAGACGGTCATGATACTTATCATTCAGAGTCGTAAGTATTCCAATTATATGGTTTTGTCTGCATCATTTGTCCCTCAACGTATTACTCTAAACAGATTGTACGTTTAAACCAATGATTGGTGACAGCTTCTTAGTGAAAAACTGGAGACTGGATAATAGTGAATCTATTACGTATTTTTAAAATTAATTGGCTTTATTTTGCGTTTCGGATATAATTAATTTGAATTCTTACGCCTTTTTACCAATAAAAATTATTGTACATTTAAAAAGGTATTCTGATGACTATTTCACCAACTCATCAGAACTAAATCTTGATATTGATATTTTTGTCCCCTGGCCTAACTGATACACTCTACAGGTAAAAGTTGCTTAATTGTTTCGCTCGATGAGAGATCATACAATACATGAAACTTTCCTGTTATATTCTGGAACACTTGAGCGGATAACGTTGTGTTTGTCACTAGCCCAGAACAATGAGCTCTTGTCACTGTGTTGCTGGAATTTCACTATAAATCTAGACAAGCCAGAATTGTGTATACGAAATGAACTTATGCGATCTCTTCCTCTACTATGGTCTTAACTTCTAATATTCTAAAGCGTTTACCCTGTGCTTTTTCTCTCAACAAACTTAATTCTGTTCCCATATTTCCTTCTGGTTACATTTCCGCATTGTACGCAATTCTTTTGCACAATTATTAATCTTTATGAATATTTAAGTTCTTAACAACTACACTTGGAGTTTCTTAATAATAAGATTCTTTCATGCTTTTGTTTATTTTGCCTTTGTTATTATGATCACAGTAGCGAGTTCTTTTCATTTGATATCTTGAATCTGTGTGTAAAATTACAATCCTTAATGTAACAAGTTTATTAGGATTTGTTTTTGAACTGCTAACTATATATATATATATATATATATATATTTGTTGATTTGTTACTTTTTACATCTTAATTGTGTTTTTTCAAAAAAGCTTTTTTTCTTGTTTTGGAAATATAGACCAACGGAAATACGACATCCTGAGAATGATGAACCTGTTGGGGGTGTATTTCGTAGAGTGCAAATATTATCTTCGGACTCGGAATAAAACGCAAACATTTATTATCTCTCAATTATGTACTTCCTCATTATTCCTATGTACTTCTTAAATAAGAAAATTCAGCTAAAGAGAAAAAAAGAACGTTTTCTTCTAGCCACATTTACAAAATTAAAGGATAGAGTCTTCTGTTTGTGATTCCTTAGGTTTGTTTGTTGTACACGTGTACATTCGAAAAACCATCCATTCGTATATACATTTTTATTCTCATAAAAGTTAGAAATTTATAAATTAGCACGTTTTTTACAGCTGTACATGAAAAATCTTATCGTTTTCGTTTTAACGATAGTTTTTCCGCTACATGCAAGCCACCTACAGCAGGTGGTCTAACGATATCCAACTTTTGTGCGACTTGAGGAGGGCCTTCAATGTTTTCATTTTGAATTTTAGCATCAATAATAAGTTGATTAAGAAGAGCTTTTGCACAATGTGGTTTTATTCCCAACTTTGCTTGTCCCATTGCCCATTTGTCACATGCTCTGATCATTGGAAATATGAGATGATGAACTATGAAATCTTTTAATCTAAAATTTATAGTTGTTGTACTTGTTGGTTCTGTTGTTTTTGTTTTTTTTTCTTTGATATTTGTACTTGAACTATCTTTTATAACTGAACAACTTGAAAGATGTGATACAATCGATTCTAAAGGGACTTTAATCGCTCTAGACATTTCAGCATAAACTTCGTGATCTTCAATTCTGAGAGCATGAAATGGTCTGACAATTGCAGCCATACAACTACAAAGCAATTCATCCAGTTGATCAGATGATATATCCTGTTGACTACCTATAACATGGTAAATGAGAAAAATATTTATTTAGCTTATATTCGATATTCATGGTTAAGCCCGTGTTTACCGACTTTTCACCAAATCGTATCAAAAAGTTGGCAAGTGCTTCTGACTCGTGTTCGAAGGCTACTGGTCTATGTAACGTTTCAATTCAGAGTCTTAGAAACGAATCGAAGTGTCATTGTACGCAGCACATATATGATCAACCTGGACCTATTGTACCTAAATTATAGGTCAACATCTTTAGCATGTTGAGCTGACATTTTAGTTTATGTCAATGATTATCCCCTGACTCGTAGTGTTACTATCTTCAAAAATCGTCATCACGCCTGAATTAAACAAGTTTAACTATTATCCTACTTATTAAAATTGTCCTAACTGATGACCGTAACATGCGATTTCTTCAGAAGGTGAATTACTAACTTAACAGTTTTCCTACCACAACAACTAATTCTATGCAATAAATAGTGTAGACAGATCGTTACTTTCGGCATTAGTTTCTCAAAGACTGGCGGTCGAGGCTAAAAGGTCAACATATCTTTAGTAGTGCGATTGCCTATTGTTTACTTGGTGGTGGACATGGCGTATTCATTGTGTTTCGTTAAATCCATCATTATTGTAGGACAAACCAGATGTCTATTCAAAAAGTACTATTTTTAGTCTTGCACTGACCTAGTGATCACAGTTTTTAATACTTTGTTAGATTACATATTTCATGCTATCAGTTACATTCCTTTTAACCAATCCATTGTTTGTAATACCTAAATTTTCGCGCTAGTTTTACGTTTCTAGAAGTATATTTTCAAAAATTCCTCAATAAAATATTCATATTAGTTAGCATAAATAATAAACCGTACGGATATTCCTAGTTTTATTCACTTTTTTTACCGATGTTCACTAATGAAGACTTCTGTCTATTTGATGTAAGATATGTACATCCGTTTGTTACATGATTCATACTATTGCTTCTAAAATTGTAAGCAGCTTAAGAGAATCCGTAAAATAAATGGATGTGTATTATTTTGCTATGCTTGTTGTCATTACTTTATTCGAATCAGCATTATGGACTAGATTATACGATATTGATCATTACTAAATATAATTAACTACAGCTCAAACAACCACATACAAACTTCACTGATAGTAGCAATCGGCTGCAACGTAGGACCAGGCACATATATGCATCGGTCGAAGTTGCCATACCGCATTAGCACAACAAGATGAACACCGGATTCATAGTAGTTAATTCAATGGTGGTAATATATAGAAGAAAGATTGCATATAAGGAGATAGTACAGGAAGAAAGAATTAGTTCGTAGAAAGAAAAAAATATGAAGCGATTTTAATCTCTTAGTTTGAAGGAAGACAGAGAGTGTATACACCGACGCCATTGTGATCGATCCTGAGCCATGTCACCAAGAGTCTCCAACCATTGGTTACGATAGTCACGCGGATCCCAACCAGGCAGTCTGCATCTACCAACATGGCTCAGACCAGAAGTTAGTGTCTTCAAGCACTGGTGCCACGTTTTGGTTTGGCCGCCCCTAACTTTCTTCCAATTATCCCTAACACCGGTTAGCACTGCGCGTCGTGGTAATCAGTGCTCAGGCATACGCAGCACGTGGCCCAACCATGTCAGTCGATGAAGATTCACAACCTCATCAACTGATTTACCATCATTCCCTAATGCCCTACGTCTAACATCAAAATTACTTACCCGGTGATCCCAGAAGATGCGAGCAATATTTCTAAGGCGTCTGTGGTCGAATACTTGTAGCTTACGAATATCTCCTACTCTTAATGGCCATGTTTCCCAGCCATAGAGTAGAACGGAACGAACTGCCGCGCAGTATACTCGTTCTTTAATTGATAGACGGATATCTCGCCTTCGCCATAGGCGGCATAAATTGGTAAAAAGCAAATGAGCTCTTCGAATCCGTGCTGAGATTTCGTCAGACACCAACCCATTAGGGTTGATCAGACTCCCAAGATAAGTGAAGTTGTCAATGCGTTCGACTGCTTCACTCCTTATCCTTAGTAGCACCAGCTGAGGAATTCCAATCACTGAGCAAGGGATAGTCCCTTCAAGATTACTGTTGTGGTAGAGTGAGTATCGAGAAAATCTTAACTCTTGGGACTAATTCACGGACTAACATTACTTATACTTCTATTGTATATCTAATAGATACCATCGTATTCCTATATATCCCTTTATTGTAAGCCAACAATGGGCCTACTGACTACTTTGTGCTTTACTGTTTCTTAATTATTGTTAGTGACTTATGGTACGATTAATTGGGAAGTATGATTTTATATTTGGGGTGCTTTATGGTCTCGTAATTTATATATAGAAGCTAATAAGTATTTGATACATGCTCAGTGATTCAAATATGATAGAAGCATAGGTGTAGACTTTTCTTTCAGATTCACGGCTGGGAATAAAGAAAAGTATGTAGATAGATGGGTTAATAGAAATCAAGCCTACATCAGCTTGAGGTCGATAGCGTCAGCCAGAACGTATGATTGCTCAAGACTAAGGATGTTGAACTACAGACAAAATAGCGGACGTCGGGTGAAGAAATTATAACTGAAATTCTGATTGATGAATTCAGCACGTGATATCGATTGGTGTCTCAAAACAACATATATGCCTTATCAACGAGTGCTAACTATCATTAAAATATATCCAGAGACTAGCCAACTGCCTCTAACATAACACAAGAAGATGGACAGATCTTTCTATTTAGAAGTAGACCACCTAAAAGATATAACAAAATATATTAACATACTACTCGTGATTATCATGCAGAACGTAAACTAACCTTTTCCTGATCGATCTATTATAGCAATCACTGCATCCGTAATCATTTGTAGGTACCAGTGCGGTGAGTTAAAAATTGATGACCTAAACATATTCTCATAAGCAGTCAGAAAACGCCCAGTCCATATAACAGCATCATAGAATCCAGTCATACTCATTACCTATAGAATTAAAAGGAGTATCATTAACATCGCATGCACAAACCCGGCAAAGAATACATTTTCGGTCACATACCCTTAAATTACTCTGTCGTGTAGCTTCACATGTTGTGAATCCATAATAATCCGGCGGACAATGTAATGAAGAACTTATGAAACAAAAGTTTATAAGAACTGAATAATGACAGATAGCTATATCATAATAACGTACACCTATTGTTCAGAAAATACTGACATTATCTCGTCAGAATTATACGGCGCTAGATCATCGGTGATTAGTAGCAAAAAATCATAACAACATCTAAATATTTACCTTAATAATGCAATCACTTGTTCCTTGATTGTTATTTTTATGAAATTTATCTTGTTACTTCACTTATTGGAAGCTTGGTACTTTGAATAGTGACACTTCTACCTGAAGTTTTTGCTGATGTCGTTCAGAAGAACGATGAAAGCTCCACGACCAAAACATCCAGCTTAGAGAACAAAACTCCATCAGCTTCTAACTATTGTATCCGCCTTGCTTTTTTATGAACATATAACGAGAATCCGTTAATTCATACAGGCTATGGTTAACAATACTAGTTGGGAAGCCATTCTAATTTTTATGTATGGTAAGTAATATTGGCAAATTTAGTATAAAACTAAGACTAGATAATTTGATCACTTGAAAAACAAATATTGAGTGACTGGTTTAAGACAAATGTATTATTGGGTAATAGGAATTTTGTTTTCATTTAGCAATGAACTGAGCATCCACAAATTTATCGTTTTTTCTTGATAGTAACTTTAAGATACAAGATTTAATTATAGACGGGACAAGAAACTAATTTGACAGAACTAGGTAAAAGGAATTCACAAATGGTGTCTTATTTCAAGACTACAGAAAGTAAAATATGAGAAGTTCTGACAGTATTCGGCAAGTAATGCCTTCTGAACGTCTAGGGTGTGATAAGCGAATAAACCTATGACGAGTTACACTAACAGAGACGACCGAGATATGTACTGTTGATATTTCATAACCCTAACGGTAAAAATACATGCTTGAATAACCGAGAAAAAAAACCTTAAAATTTATGCTAGTCATTTAGACGCACGTACATTCCGATTTTTCACTTTATCTTGTTCGCTATGGTACTGTTATGGAATTGCCAATTTACATCACGAAAAAGTAACTTGTGGCTCTAAACGTCGATACATAAGCTTTATACTAATGGAGAAAATCATCAGAAATTTCATGTAATCAAATAACTCATAATACGAAAACATACCTCATACATCGGGCAAGTGAAACCACACAACCATATATATGATTGTGGAAAATTCTTAAGCAACGTACGATCCATAGCAGCTTGAAACCACAATTGTAGTAGTAAGGTATAAATTTTCTCATATAAGCAGATATTAGTGTCATTTGGTTTTAGACTTGACAAGCAACTTCTCAAGCGTTTCAATATGAAAGGTGACTGTCGTAAGCTGAAAATTAATGGTTCCAGTAAAGAATTCTGGGAGTCAGGATTTCCAAGTAGTTGTTTCAACAAACTCAGGTTAGAATAAATTTTTTTGAAGGAACCTGTTTGTAAATTATCTTGAAAACATGAAGGCAATTGACGTGGTTTGTCTTTAGGATTAGATTTGATTTCATCAACTTTGACAGGTTGAACCGGAGGTTCATCAAATTCAATACAACAGTCGGATAGGTCGTATGTTTTTTTATACTTACAAGACATTAAAATTCCTGCATTGCTAGATATTGCACTTGAAAATATAAGATCTATTAGCGTTCGTGAAGTAGGTGGTGTAAAATAAGGTCTATTCTTTACCTGATTATAGAGAATATGGCGCAATATATGTGGCACAGTCGGATGATCCAAAATAGTTTCATCTAAAACTACGGGATTCTGGACACAAAAGGAAGGTGAAGGTTCACAACCTTGATTATGTACCCACTCTGCACAAGCATAGAAAGTGAATGCTAACATACAATATGACCATGATAAAAGTGAAGGCAGATTCGTTTTTTGTTGCTTTATTTTTTCACATAATTTGGGTAATATAGAACGATTTAATTCTTTGATAGTTGTCCAAATATCTTCGCTTTCTAAGTCTGACCGATCACAGTTTCTCAAAACGCTTAATTCCAATAAACATAGACACAGTGTAAAAATACACAGAAGTGGGTTAGAGATTTCTGACGACGCTTCTAAGCCTTCCAGTAAAAGGGATTTGATTTGTTTTCTTAATACCATGGGAATCCTCATGAAAACTAACTGTAGCTGCCTGATTTTGCTAATAAATGGTGCTATAGGATTAGTATTTGGAATTACATCATCCAGGCTGTTGCGGATTTCGGTTAAAGTTGAAGAAACGCTAGTCCGATCTGTGAACGGAATCATATTAAAGAAGTCCATTAAAATGACTGAAGGGGTTCTCTTTTCACCATTGGCCATGACTGAGTGATTCTGCAAAAAAATAAGAGTGGGATGAAAACAAGTTTCCAGTTATGTAATAAAATACCCTCAAATAAACTAATGTTCTGCAAAATGACTCTATTAGAGCAATTTGAAGATACCGACTCATAATAGTTGGTTGGATGACCTTCACTATTTTGCAGTTCCAGCACTATATAAAGTACTGAGTCTTATGCTTGTTAATATTCTGATGATATGCCCAGTTAAAGTAAAAAATGGGACCTAGACTCGGTTCAAGATATCACATATCAGAACAGTTATAACAAAATCAACCAGAGTTGGACAACTATTAGAACAATTAGGAAGGGAATAGCAAGCGGATGGAGGGAGCAGATGAGTAAGAACCGACTAACACGAAGGAAATGTGTATGTGACATCCAAATAAGCTAATTTAACACATGTATGTATGGTAAATGTAATAATCCAGATCTAATGATTGATAGTGAAACTCGGAGCTTCTTTTTCATTGGAAGAGATTCGGTCTACGAAGATTTGCTGACCCATAGAAGATGAATATTTTTAAGGTTGCTCACTTTCCTAAACCAAGAATGTGGATTGGGTAAAATCCCAGTCAATTCGTATCCCTAGTCTAAATTTCATTCTCCTGATCGACTGTTATCATTATACTCTAGTACACTTAGAAGTGCCACCACTTTGAACTCAACCAATGTTAAAAAGTAATTTTAGTTTTACCTCTATACTACTGAAACAGTAGAATTACAAGATTCTCCTACTTTTATTAAAACTTGTGCGTGTTTGGTAGGCATCTAGTGACCTAACGAACATGCATACTATTTATTATAACTGTTCACACAATTAATCACGAACTTTAATAAAGATTACTAACTTTTTGACAAATGATTGACACCGCGTTAAAGAACACTGATTTTGACTAAATATCGCGATGTTTACTTAAAGCCAATCACTTTTGTTACCATTAACTATAAATTAGGTTTTCCTAAATCTACTTTACTAAAATATACAATTTACAAAGCAAGGATACATTGGCCTAATGCTGATTTCGGTCAATTTGTATTGACATAAATATGATTTTATCCGAATGTGATATGAAAATTTGTCGGAAGGATATAAATATATATGTTGTTATTCATCTTAAGAGATTTCATAGACTGATAGATAGACAATTATGGTGTGGTAAGAAAACTCAAGACTAACCATGTGATCACGGTAACGGTTTAGTGGTATCACCCACTGACTGAGCGTTCAAGGCCAAGCTGCCGTAAAACAATTGGGGCATTACCTCAACAATTCATAAGGTTTTTCAGAAGCGGTCGAATCCAGACAATTTAAATTTGATTCGAGTTCGACCACACTGTCTGATAACGTCCATCCTTCAAGTAATGAAAGCGATGCCATAGTAATGATGAATGATATATGATGAATCTCCAATGATACTCCGTGCTTCATATCTACTACCATTAGCCGTCTTAGACTAGTCACTTCTCGGTAGATCGAACCTCTTCGCTTCTGACTTCAAATTTCATTGGATTGGCATATGTCGGCTACAGAAGATGTAACTAGTTGAGTTGTTGTCAAACTCCGAATACTTGTGGCATCTTTGTATTTTTTTCAAATGGTTGTGGACGGAATAGAAGAAGCTTTCGCTTAACAGGCTTCCAGGTGTCTAGTAGCAGGGGATCATCAATACCTCCAGGCAAGAACCTAGGTATATTAACGATAAAAGAGAAAAAATGAATTGGTAAATCATAGTAAGATACTACCCTTAGTCCTTAAGAATAGATCAAGTCGCCTCTTAAAGGACTCCTGGGAAGTTGCTTGGACTAGCTCAGCTGGCAGCGAATTCCAGCATTTGACAACTCTTAAGGAGTAGAAGTTGTGTCTGCAGTCCGTTCTACTATGTTGTATCTCTAATTTTCGGGTGTTACTCTTTAGGTTAGTGTTGGGACCTAGCCTAAGTAGGTGTTTAAGAGGATGTCCAAGAGTGTTAGGGATACTGCAAGCCATCAGAAGCTCACTTCTAAGACGCCTATACTCCAGTGGGTAAAGGTTAAGTGATTGAAGGCATTCTTCATAAGGTTTAAATTTGAGTCCCCGAACTGATTTCGTGGCTCGCCGTTGGATACGCTCCAGAGTGTCCTTATCCTTTTGGAGTGTAGGAGGGAATACTATGTTTCCGTACTCTAAATTGGGACGAATGAAACTATTGAAGATTATGTGAAAAGTTCTCCCGTCAAACTGACCAAAAATGCGCTTCAATGTTACCAGTGCCAGGTTTGCTCGAAAGGCATTTCTGTCACAGTTGGCGTAAGACTTTAAGTCGTAGGGCATCAGAACTCCTAAATCTTTTTCTACTCGGGATACTACTAGAGAGGAGTTTCCTAAGTTGTAACTGTAGTCTGCGACGTGTCGCAGATGGACTACTTTACACTTTGGAGTGTTAAAGGTAAGTCCGTTATTGTCTGCCCAACTTTGAAGTCGAGTCAGATCCTCCTGAAGTGCCTGTATGTCCTCTTGGTTGCGAATATCTCTCCAAAGTTTCACGTTATTAGCAAAAAGTAATAAGTCTGACGTTACCTGTTGTAGAAGGTCATTTATATAAACCGAGAAGAGAAGACGTCCTAGTACTGGGCCCCGGGGGACCCCACTAGGACCTTCCATAGCCTTTGAGAAATTAAAGTTTACCCTGACCTTAAAATATCGATTTGTCAGATATGAACTGAGTCAGTCAATTAAAGGTGGTTTGATACCCAATTGTTTGAGCTTGTTAATAAGACAGATATGGTTAACCCTATCAAAAGCTTTAGAGAAATCAAGGTAAATGATGTCCACCTTCCCCTTGCGATCAATGATGCTTGTCCATCTGTCCACCGCGGTCAGCAGGTTCGTCATACAGGAGTAACCCTTCCTGAAACCATGCTGTTGGGGTGAGAAGAAATTTAAGGACAGCAGATAGTCGTGCATACCATCGTATATCAGGGACTCCATGATTTTTGAAGGTATAGAGAGAAGAGCCACCGGTCGGAAACTTGAAGGTTCGCTGCGTCGACCTCCTTCGAAAATTTGTGTGATATGAGCCAGCTTCCAAATATCCGGTAGTTCGCCTCGACTTAGCGGGTGTGAGAGCATCACGCTAAGCGGTGTTGCCAGGATTGAAGCTGTTTCCCTCAATATAGCAGAATAGACCATATCTGGACCAGGAGACGTATCTGTTCTTAGATGCTGCAGTTTTCGGAGCATCAAGTCAGCGCTCAGTTTCACTACGGAAAGTCCTGTGAAGTTGCAGATAGAGCCGTCATCAGTATAGTTGATGTGGGACGGTTGAAATATTCGGGAGTATTGCTCAGCCAGGAGGTTAGCGGCGTCACCGTCATTATCGGTCGGGCCGTTAGGACCTAGCAGTTGAGAAACTCCAGTTTTGGCTTGACGAAGAGAGGCTGCGTAACGGAATAAGCTTTTCGGATTGAAAATAAATTTATCCATAAGCTTTAACTGGTACTGGAGCCTATCTTCTCTTATAGCCTTCGTACATATGTTCCTTATATGTTTGTATTGCCTGTACGCGCTGTTGTTGCCGGTTCGTTTGTATTCTGCCCAACAATGCCTTTTACGGCTTAGCAAACGAAGAGTGCGGTTTTTGATGATTGTAGGTTGCATGTGGCTTTTGGGGACCGTTTGAGGGACTGACTGCTTTGTAGCACATAAGAGCGTGTGTAATAGGAAGTTCCAATGAGCATCCACATCAAGTTGAGGGTGAACATCCCAATACACCTGTCGTAGATAGTCCTGTAGAGCTGACTCATTCAATCATTTGAAATTCCAGCGCTTGTTGTTGTTGGGATATCTTAGCACAGTTTTGCTGACGAAACTGAAGGCTATAACGGCTTGATCGCTTTCCCCCAGGGGAACCGGAATTGAGAGGTTGTCGGCTAGAAATTCTTCATTTGTAGAAACACAGTCTAAGCGCGACATTGTTTGACTGTTCCTCCAACGAGTAGCTAACTTCACATTTTCGTGTAGTCCCAAGTCCTCAATGAGGTTGAAGAACCGAGCTTCAATTGAATTTTCACCTCCAGTATACGTATGTTCCACGAAGTTGACTCTAGGGAGATTGAAGTCCCCTAGAATCAGGATATGAGTGAAGCTGAGACGCGTAGAGCGGGATGGTCCTTTCAGCATGCGACTGTCATACTCTATGTCGGCAGAGGGCTTCCTATATATGACTCCGACTAGACACCTCGAAGTAGTGGACAATCTCATAGAGCACCATATGGATTCCTCAAGATTGTCAAACTCATGGTTGTGAACTTGGTGTACCTCCAAGCAAGATCGTATGTTTCCGGCTACTCCACACCCAATTCCTGTTTTTCTGCGAAACAGAGACATCCCAGGTTTTGTTAGCTCCTGGTCCGAATAATGAGGAGATATCCAAGTTTCAGATATTCCTATCAGATGAATCTTATTAGCGTTGCTAAGTTCGCTTAGTTCATCCATTTTATTTGGTAGACTCGCGGCGTTCATGTACAAGCAGTTAATGCTTTCAATTTGAAACGCGTGAGCTTCTTCCTGTTTGTCTGTGAGAGCCTTACGTGAGCGGACAGGTAACTCACTTATACAAGTTTTGTCGAATCGGTAGGCCCTGTCCTTTACACGTTTTTTTATCTTCAAGACAGTCCACAAGTGGAATGGTCAGCTCCAATTGCCTTTGTGCTTGATCCTGGCGTCGTATGGTTTGTCCGGGTGCATGTGGATCCCAGTTGGCAACCGACGTCTGTTGACACGAAATGCTTCCAGAGCTGCAGCCGCCATATGGGAGGATGGAAAAGTTATCCTCATCAGTCGGCGTCTAGGATCCCCGTCCTTCTTGACTAGTCTCATCACATGCTGAGTCAGTATGTTTTTAAGCCTCGAGGACTGTTTGATGAATTTCCATTCCCGAATACTAGAGTTTGCTTGAGTAGGGTTCATGTTTTCCGGTACATCTTGCACTATGATATTTCCTCCGCGGAAAAACTTCTCTCGAGAATCTTTAGGGACGTTCCGGATGAGATTGCGCTCAGAGTACGGTATGTCGGGCAGTATTCTGGCGTTCTCATCTGATTTCAGTAGATGACTAGCTAGCAGGACATCCTCTACTTCGGTAGCATTCTTGAGTGTTACACGAAGTAGTCTCTGGTGATTTTGATGTTTAGATTCCTTTCCCCGAGTGAGCCGTGTGACCATCAAAGGCTCTATTCTAGGAAGTTCGAGCTTTTTGTTCAGTTCACCCCAGAGCATCCTGTCGTTTTTGTCCTGCAAACTGAGAGGAAGGTCAGGATTGTCTATGAGGTTCATGATTATGAGAGAGTCGTCACAGACCGTTGTTGTTTTCGTCAGATATGTTTGTACTAATGGACGTAAACGCAGTGCATCAGAATCAGATGCTTGTTTTTAGGATGTAGATGATGGTAGTGATCTTCCTCCAACTCACTACCACAACCTAGACGACGTCGGTCATTACACATGTTTCATTTCAAATGAATTTATCCTCCAGGTTGATGTATTGCCGCTACCAATGTGGATTGTGGGTCCGTGCAGTAGTTAGTGAGCTAGAAGTCACCTCTATCAAAACCATGCACAACCATCCTCGCCCAGATGGATACATTTTTGTAGATTCTTCTAGATGAAAGTTGTCGTTGAGTGGACGATTGTACCTAGGACTGTTTCTAGTGAGTAATAAGCCAACTCATAGCATATGACATATGGTTTCTTGGAAGTTCCACAAACCGCTTACCAAGGACGATGTCGCCAAAAAGTGATCACAGTTGTATCCAGGTTGTTAAACTCACATTGTAATTAATTGAGCTTAGACGTTAAAAATATCAACGGCATTTTACTGCGCGTTCAAGCAAACACTGAAGTAAAAGTATTCAATAAACATCGTAATATATATATGTATAATTTGCTGCAATTGCAGGAAGCAAATAGCTATTTACCACCCACACCTAGAGGCAGTATGTATTGACTCTACTTATCAGAACAACAAAGTTAGGTAAGTAACGAATAGTAATAAATTTATCTTAAAGTTTTCCATTGTTCCAGCTAGTGGCTACTGGTAGTCTTGGGCAAGGGCACGCTGTTATGTATGCTCTTTGCGAGCAAGAACGACGCGAAGGCGTTATACGACTTCCCGAATACTCCAAAGGCAATGTGCTGTGCTTATGATTAATTCACTTTGGTTGTGGATTCGTTAGAGACCGAAATTTCAGCGGTACAGTTTAAGACCGTCATGTCGACATATTACTGTGTTCATTCCATGTCTTACGAGCGTTTTTCAGAAAGTTAAGCGTTAACTCTACAAATTATTTGCTGTGGTTCAGGAATCCTAACTTTCCTAAATACTTTGAACATTCTGTGCCCCCAAATGCCCTGGTATGGCCGAGAGTAGGATGGGTTCGCCCTCCCTCTCGAAATGCTCTCACACGGCCACGCGTATACAGCTTCCGCCAGGGAAGTCCTACTCACTGCTTTCTCGTGGCGAGAGTGTTGCCTACGAAAATGAGAGGACGAAAAGCGAATGTCCGACGCTTTAACCAGATTCTAAATCGATGATGCACACAGGCTCCAGGATCCTGAAGGAACAAATGGCGTATGAACCAATTTCTTGGTCACCGGACTCCATGGGACTGCATCTCCTTACGATGCTCCACTGCCTTGTGGGTTAGACCTTTAGGTCAAAGGCTCAAAGTTTGGCCCCCTAAGAAAACCACCTGCTTCGGTCTGGGCACCCGGGCAGTATCACAGCCCACACACAAATACAGTGAAAATGACGATGTCCTCTGAAAACTCTATTCACGCCGCGATTTACCGTCAGACAATTCACATTATTATTATTATTGTTACTGTTATTACTATTATTATTTACCACGTCATTTATTTACTCTCTTTTATTATTATTATTCACAAACATCTTATGGGTACATAAGTGTTGTGAAGAAACCATTTCGGGCTTCTTCAAAAATGCTATGATACGCAAGTATCAATAATGTTAGCATTATTTTATTTCCACTCTATCTATCCCTATTTTTCGACGTATACAGAAGCTCGCCTATGGTGGAAATTCGGCTCTATCTAAACGTTCTCGAGTCACTGCCTGGTTGAAAATTGTATGTTGCCACCGAATACGAGTACTGAAGCAGTCTTTCTGAGACCACGTGCACCATTTAAACTGGATGCCTTCAACGTTCGCACACTTATGCAGGTCGGACAACAGATAGAGCTGGCTATATCTTTGGAAAGTCTTAATATTGATGTGTGTTGTCTATCCGAGACCCGTATTCAAGACTCTGGTGAAGTACTACAAGTTCGCTCTCCATCTGTCGCTTCAAAAAGCTTGTTTTATGTGCGTTTATTCGGAGACCCCGTGGCATCTTCGTCTGGTCTTGCTGGCGTTGGTGTCGCACTAAGCGCAAGAGCTGAGGCGGCACTAGTCGACTGGATCCCCATTAACAGTCGGTTATGTGCTGTTAGATTAGAAAGTTCCGTCAAAGTGAGAAGAAATCGGCGTGAGAAACGCTGTCTTTTCGTCATCTCCGCCTATGCCGCGACAGATTGCAGCCCGGATGCAATCAAGGATGAGTTCTATCACCAGTTAAATGTTCTTCTCCAGAATGTGCGTTCAACAGATACTGTAGTACTAGCTGGAGACTTGAATGCCCAGGTCGTTTAGGTGGCCGATGGGGACTTGTTGGTCACAGGACAGATAGTAGGGAACGTCTACTGCAACTATGCACAGACCACAACCTGTTTCTGGCTAGCACTAACTTTCGGCACAGTCATCGCCGATGTGCCACCTGGCGTCCCCCCTCTGCATCTCAAGCCTGGACTCAGATTTATCACATCGCGATCAGCTACCGTTGGTGTGGTTGTGTACAAGACTGTCGCTCCTTTTGGAGTACCTATCTGGACTCTGATCATGCCCTGGTTTGCGCCAATCTTACCTTACTTTTCAGTGGACAACGAAGTGACCGCCACCACAGGATTGACGTTAGCAAGTTGGTTGCAACTTCTGTTGCTAGTAAGTACCGAACCGAGCTAGCTTCTAGGCTAGCTACCATTCCACCGAAAAGTATAGATGAGCATTGGTTGCAAATGCATGACGTCATGAAAACGGAGAGTAAAGTCACTTGTGGGTTCGCGAAACGTCCCGCTTATAAGCACTGGGTTTCTCCTGGTTCCTTACAACTGATTGAAGCCCGTCGGTCTACTCCGGGTGACCATGAGTTTTACCACAGACGAAGGGTGTTACGTAACGAAATCGGGCAAAGCTTGCGTAAGGACCGAGAAGCCTGGTGGTCGGAGCGTGCTAATGAGCAGGAAGCAGCAGCCGCATCTGGTGTGAGCAAAACAATCTGCGAGGATGACGGAACGCTAATCACTAACATCCATCGACGTCTTGGACGATGGGCAGAATTTTTCGAAGGGCAGTTCAACTGGCTTGCAGCCCCGGCAACATCGGTCAGACTGTCCTGCCCTCCATGGCCGGTGACGACTGATCCACCAAATGAGGCTCTTTTTAAAGATGGTGGTGACTTTTTGACTAAGGGACTGACGACGTTGTTTACAAAGATCTGGGAACTAGAGAGTGTACCAACGTCATGGAATAAGTCGATAGTTGTCCCTATCTTTAGAAAGGGTTCACGTTGTTCCTGTAACAACTATCAGGGGATAAGTCTACTTCCGATTGCGTCCAAGCTATTGGCTTCCGTCATACTTCGTAGGTTGTTCAGAACCTGAGAAGGATTGACTCGCGAGGAGCAGGCTGGGTTTCGTTCTGGTCGAGGATGTATTGATCATATCTTCACCCTCCGCCAAGTGTTAGAACACCGCCATACTTATCAAAGGCCAACAATCGTAGTGTTTCTTGATATCAGGGCTGCCTTCGATTCGTTGGATAGAACTGTTTCTGGGATTGTCTATTGAAGAAGGGTGTGCCTAAGAAGTTTATTAACATCCTAAATGCCCTATGCACAAACACCTCAGTCAGTGTGAGGGCATACAACCACCTCTCTCCACTATTCCATTCAAGCAGTGGGGTTAGGCAGGGTTGCCCAATCTCACCATTCCTCTTCAACTTTGCCATCGATGACATTCTGGAAACAGCTCTGACGGATGTAAGTAATGGTGGTGTGATCTGTTGCCTGGAGAAAGACTTCTCGACCTTGAGTATGCGGATGATATTGTCTTACTGTGCGAGAATGCCCAAGCCATGCAATCCGCACTTAATCAGTTGGCAATCAGCGTCCGTAGGTATGGTATGTGCTTCGCACCTTCGAAGTGCAAAGTACTTCTACAAGACTGGCAGGATTCTGATCCTGTACTCACTCTGGATGGTGAGCAGATTGAAGTAGTCGAGAAGTTCGTGTATCTAGGTAGCTGCATAAGTGCTGGTGGTGGTGTGAGTGATGAGATCAATGCACGTATAGTGAAAGCCAGAGCGGCTTATGCCAATCTGGGCCATCTTTGGCGCCTTCGTGATGTTAGTCTGGCTGTAAAAGGTCGGATCTACAACGCGACGGTGAGAGCAGTTTTGCTCTATGCTTGTGAAACCTGGCCTCTCCGAGTTGAGGATGTTAGACGACTCTCTGTGTTCGATCATCGCTGTCTCCGAAGGATTGCTGGCATCCAGTGGCAACACCATGTCAGTAATGCAGAGGTTCGGCATAGAGTGTTCGGTCACAGAGACGATAATGAAATTGGTGTCACCATCTTGAAACACCGACTTCGGTGGCTTGGACATGTTTTACGAATGTCGTCCCAGAGAATTCCACGTCGTGCATTATTTGCCGACTCTGGGACTGGTTGGAAAAGGCGGAGAGGTGGTCAATGTATGACATGGTGTCGTGGTATGAAAGAAAGCTGCAAAGGGCTAGCTTCTGTTGGTCCTTCACGACTCTCTGGCTGGGGTCCGAGTGATGGTGTAACACAGTGGCTAGAGACGTTATCAGATATGGCTCAGAATAGAAGCCAGTGGCGATCCTGCTGTAACATCCTTTTAATTTCTTCGTAAAGAGTGGTTGCTACTTCATTAACTGTAAGATTTCCTCCGACTGTACCTTTTCGTTTCCCTCATTTTTGTTCTTTTTTTATAATTCCCTACGTTCCTTACATTTTTTTCCTTCTCTTTAAATTCTCATTGTTTTGTGTGGCGCATATATATTTGATGCCTCCTTGTACCAATATTTATGTGTTCAAATAAATAAATAAATAAATAAATAAATAAAATCGAACATCCAGTAAAATCCGGGGGATCTGACATATGAGCTTCGCCTTACATAATGCGTTATAAACAGGTTTATTCAAAAGTTTGACAACCTGAGGACCTATTTTGCACGGACCTATGATCACATAAGATACCACTGAATTGCTCGAGAGTCGATGTGGGCCAGCTTGCACCAGCAACATGTACTAAGCCTGGGAAGCCACACAAACAATCCTGTGGAATGTGCTTATAAACACTTACAAGAATGTCTCGAAAGATGTGATTCTCTACTATTGACGTTCTGGAAAATCTGGGGTAAGACAGATACTGGCCTATATTTCTGTCCATATGATGCTATAAAGGAGCTCCATTGTTTGTCAAAGCTTGAGATAAGAAATGTAGTTTAATGCATAGTTCATTTCAGGTTCCAAGGTCACTCAAAACTTTTAAATGAGCTCAAAGCTTTCGCAGTCAAAATTGTAGCTGTAAATTATAAACGTTTTAGGAGAATGAGACATGAAGTAATAGCCGGAGAATACATCAGCTGCTAAGAAAAGAGCATTATGTGTATTATTGATACTTCGCGTGCACGATGGGCTTGTGAGCGTTTCAGTGACTTCATGATGCTGTGAGGTCATATTTTGTATGCACATTTCAAAGATCTCATTCGTGGTGTGTGACGGCAGGGAAATTGTACTGTGCAGTCTCGCATGGCTGTGAAACATAGGGATGTTGATTCCTGTTGATGTGTAACAATTACCATGTCGGCATATGCGCGATCGGTCGTCCAGACCGCTTATCAAATACTGCAATCCTGAACATAGTGCATTAAACTGCTATGTCAAATTCCGTACTATTTTACTATTTAGAGATCACACAGAAGTTAATTTCTGGAGACATTAAGCTGATTTTGACAAGCTTTTGTTTCGAGATGTTTGATATCAATTAGCCTTATTTTTGGAAAAAGCATTGACTCGCTATTTTTGTATGTGCTCATTCGTCGAATATAAGTGGCACCATCTAATCTTTGCACTTAGTGGTCTGCTATTCACAAACTAACAGTCCTTTCTTCATGCAGTCAGTTTAGAATAATATGCCTCTGATTTAAAGACCAGTAGGACCTAGACATTTTTTACCTGCACCTATGATAATTAAAATAGATGAAAAATATGTACTAGTTGTTTACTCATCGAACGAATCATAAGAGTGAGTGATCGCAAGGTATTCATGGGATACTCATGTTACAACATGTACATGCACTTTCAGAAATAGTCCTATCGCTGACCATCCTATTCCTTAGTTACGCAAAACAACTAATGGAATGCATGTGAAATTTATTACATTGTATCTGTAATTATTTACAACAATATGAATATAAACATCCTCTTTGGTTATCAGATGTTTGATATCTAAATACCTTTTGTGCGAACATTACACTTGTTTTTGGTCGATTAATAAGAATAACCAACTCCACGAAATTTCCAAAAGTCTGCTGAGAAGGTAAACAAATGTTTGGTGAATTAGCATAGTGAACAAATACATGAAACTGGATAAATACATGCCAATGTACACACTTCTTGTTTCCGTGACAGATCTATACTTCGTGGCCGCCATATTATAGAGAAGCCGGTGTTTAAAAATGTAATATTTATTCTCAAACTTCATTGATTAAGCAGCTACCTTGATTTAATTTACTTTATTTCAAACAACAGTGACCTGTCTTTAGTAATCAGTCTCATATGAGACTGTAATATTTCACTTCTTCCAAGCGCCACTGTCAATGCACTTAGTTATTTTAATTGAAAAATCATACATTTAAATGATTTCTCTGAATCGCCTCATAATAGCGCTTATTTCTGCTACTATCCCTCTTTACAAGAGCATCGGTTACCTAGAAACTGAAATTCTGTACAGGAAGTGATTTTGAAGTGTGGTTAGGGCTATACGTACATTCTACGAATGAACATCGAATATACTAATCACCTTTTTTCTGAATGAACGCTCTCTTATAATGCATAATAGCAACAGCATCCGGTTTACTTCTTTTCTCTTTGCAAGCAGACTGATTTGAACCAATATGCTCATTAAAATCACTCTGACATGGGAGTCGCTGCAGTTTTGCTGTAGTTTCACCGGTTTATATAACTACTATCTTATGTGTAATCTACTAACCAAATGAGTTAGTGATATGTAAGGGCTAGTGGAAAAATGATTCATCAGTATAACATCCTCGTGATTCCTCCTGTTCTGCACAAATACTAAGCTCTCAACTTCAGCTTCCTTGAGCTGTGTACGCTGTAATGTATACATAATCTCACACTGATCGTTTTCTAGTTGTGACGCTTAAGCATGCTAACGCAAATGAGTGAGCAGCTCTACTTACTAAACTGGTCTGCTTTATTGCATGCCTCAAGCACTTTACTTAAGTATAGTATATTTATGTCGATAAACTTAATTATACGATAACCAGGAATAATAAACTAAGCAGGTGTCATAATTATTGATTCATTTACACAGACATGTTACTTAAAGTGGTTAAATGTGGATAATTACGCCTGTAAACCCAAGACAAGAACTTTAGGCCAGTAAAACTTATCTAACAGAAGACAAACGATATTGTTTTGAGATTAAGGACGACAGTGTTCTACTCATAAAACACAGTTTACAACACAACAAACCTTTATCCAGTAACATTCATTGACTAAACTTAATACGCCTTAGGGCGTAACGCAGTCGGATGTTGCATATAAAAATTACAGCCAAAACAAAATTCACTGCGTAATCTAGTTTCTTTAATAAAACAAATAGCATAACAGATCAAAAGACAACATGAACGTAAACATGACCATTATCCCGGTTTGCGATACATTAGGTTGACGTGATAACGTTAAGTATAAAACCACCCCGTAAAACCTTATAATGGTATTGTTCATTGTTGCTAAGTTTTGGTAGCCTTGACAGCAATACGGTTTTTATGACGATATATGATTTAGTCACGTCATTTCATAAAAGAATAAATTATTTGTCTACTCATATTGTATAGCTGAGTGATAATTAATGCTAGCGTGCCATGTAATTGCAGAAAAACTATTGTAGCAGCACTTGACCAATGAATTTTCAAGGACACTATGTATCAAAAAATGAAAAAAATTTTGTACTTGGTTTCAAAATGGAAAAGTAGACTCCTAAATTTACTTACAGTTAATTTAGACGTTTGGTTGTGCGTAAAGTATGAATAAAATAAGTAGCGCAAAATGCGTCACAATACCACAGTGTTTGAGATCATGTGCCTCAATGCTGATGATGCGCTCTCTTTCGAACATCCAACTGATTCAAATGGTTAAGGAGGTAGTAGTAGAAGCTTCTGCTTAACGAGCATCTGTATATAGCATCATGGGATCACCTACGCTTCCAGAAGGGGACTCAAGTGTAGGTGATGGGCAGAAGAGAATTAGTAGTAAATCGTAATATAATACTGGCTTGAAATCTTAAGAATTCCAAGGCTTGGCTACTCACTAAAATTATATGTACCTAGTGTTCAGTTTTCTGCGTTGTACCGCTGATTTCTGGATACTACCCTGAGTTGTGTATTGGGACTGACCTTAAATAGACATTTTAGAGGGGTGACAATAAGGAAAAGTCTAACCACTCACCAGTTTGTTTGCTCTTCGCAGTGGCACAGACAGTGAAATGAGTTAATATTTAGTCTTCCCGCGGTTGAATCTTCAGCGAATACATTTTCACGACATGATATTGTTTACCGTAGATCCTTAGACGCGAACCTGTCGGCTACCTGGAGTAAATAAACCATCTCACTGGGACACAGTCATCCGGTATAAACTGTCCTTCGAAATTCTTCAAGGTACTCGACAAGGTATATCATTGTAATTCGCTTTGGAAACTAAGCTCTATAGATATAAGCTCGTGACTGATGATGCGACTCTGTCAGATTGATTTTACATAGCAAGTGCAGAATCACAAGACTCAGATTTTGATCATTCCTCTTCTTACTACTCATTGATAAATTTCAAAACTATCCAGACCATAAAAGTCCTTCTTTTGCAGGAAATTTTAATATATAGAAGAAATTAGTTGGCCTAGGTTATGTCCTAAATTTTTCAACAAGATATTGTTGAGGCGCGTTAATGAGCCGTACGCTACACAAATGTTCAGGAACACATTCCAGAGTGGGTTTTTATCTATACTATTCAGTGTTGGGACGAAACCTCTGCAGATTTGGGACAAAAAGGTTTTTATCATGTCTGGTTTGATTTTTAAATATTTAAATTTAACTAGGTTCGCAACGGCCATATCAAAAGAATTACAGATAATGAAATCCAGTCATTGGTCTTAGAATTATTAGGAAGCAATGTTTCGTATGATCCGTCTTGTGTAGTCCTTACATAGTTGATGTAGAAACACTTATATATCTTGCCCTGCAGATCCTAGGAAAGCATTGGGCATTAAATTACCTTTCCTAGTGTTAATTGTAAAAAACCTCAATAAGTACTTTACGTTTGAAATTCAGGTATGCCATTCTCATTGCTCACTTTATTCTTTATTAGATCCTTGATGACGAGGGTGTTAAAAGGCGTTTTAGGGCCAGTAACTACCAGAGCACTACTCGGGTGAAGCCATTTATTTGCACCATGCCTCTCCGCTTGGAAGCCAATTGGAATAATATTTACTTCAACGTTGCAGACTTCACAAAGCGTGCATACGGGACTAATTTTGTCGAGGTGCTGCGAGTTCAGGTTTGTAATGGTCATTAAAATGAGATTTAATCCCAGGGGTGCTGCCAGATGCATTTTCATATGCTTTTAGAATTAAGTTACTTATTATTAACAATTTAGATCCCTCTAAGATGGCTTTATCAGAACTTGTTAGACTACGTGATGTCACGGGAAGCGATAATTATCAGATTGACAATGCTTAAGGCACAAGAAAAATATGAAAAAATAACGAAAAAATGTATGTTGATATTAACGAAGCCGCGTCTAAATGCATGTTCATGAACAGGAATATAACGCAGTAATTTCAATACGTTATTATTTCCAAGTTGGTTATTTCCAAACAAATCGTTAAGAACATGCGAATTGATGCGCATAAACCACATTAGATGTAAACGTTCCAGTTAGAACGTCAGGAGTGTGTTCTCTTAATGGTTCATCACTTATTGGTTATGTGCTACGTGTATGACTCCAAGTATGACACGTATATACAGTAACCATTTACTTACCAAGCCAGGATTTGTATTTGCACGGATACAGTAGCACGATTTTAATCGGAAGTACAGGTAAGCAGATAATTGTAGGGGTGAAATAGAATGTTTTCACTACCTAGAAACAAATTAGGTGCTTATGTGCTGTGAAATAATCATTATGCTTTATCCTAATACGCTTCAAAGTTGCTCATTGAATAATATTGATTTTATTGATGTAGGCGCGCTACCTGTGGATCCAAACTAGAGCTCACATTTTTATTTCAGTTTTAACCCATCATCTATATGGTACATATTTGTCATCAACCATTATTTGACTGTACCTAAGCTAAACATTTTGATAGTTTTATACGCAGTACTTTAGTACCGTATGTAAACAAGTCTTTCAGGTTTTTATCAGTTGGTACGAAGACTACTTTCCAATGTGTGTATCATGGACTCCTTGTTATGAAGCATTGACGCTTACTATTAATTCCTAACGACTGACTAGATGTAATAGCCATTGCAATTGGGAATAAAAAAATATCTTAACCAGTATGTTTATAATAATTTTCCAAGTCTTAAAAGTAGTTTTGTATAAGGTTGTATACTTTGTAGCATCCAAAGGTATATAAATGACTATTAGAGCAAAAATAATACATTAAAAACACATCTCTCTTCGAAACATATTTTTAGATTCACGCTAATTGTCGAATAAGACGTATTTACTTTTGTGACCGCCTCTATTCGGACGAAGAGCTCCCTGCAGAGTTCAAATTATACCTCCCTGTTCAAGTAAACCGGAACACTTAGAAATTTTCATTGTAAATGTTTCCACCTGTTCCAATGACAATTTTAACACTTTTCAAACTGTTATGTACATGTTTTAATTTGGTGCATAATAAGTATATTTTGTTATCCATTATACTGAGTATTTCTACTTTCTAATAAAACGATTTGTGAAAACCTTCCAATAAATTTCATGTTCATTTATATTAGTCTTTTTGGTCGGCGTTCTTCAGTGTGTTGAAATTACTACTGAACTATGCATTCTTTTCTCAATCGCATCACAATTTCACTGCATCAGCGTTATATTGTAGCTATCATGCTTAAGATGTTTGGTTTTATGCAAGTTTGGTATTTTTTGTTTATAATTTCCAGAAAGTTACTTATTCGCTGTTGATATGTATCAACTGTTTTTGTAGATGTCTTACTTTCACTTCTGATTATGGCTAAACGCTATTTGAAATTCAGTGTTGATATGGATTCATTTACTTGACATGTTTCAACTACGATTAAACTGGATCCAGTACTTATAGTCAGTTTTTTGTAAATAAGAATAGAACATCAATTTTTTTGCGCAGTTTTATGCATAAAAACAGATGCCATGCATTATCTTACTCATAAGTTAGTTTTTTTACAATTCAGCAATCATGGAGTCCTGGGGAAATATATATTTTAGCTTCGGTTGCCAAGTAACAACATAGTCTCCTGTTGGGATCATGTTAAATGACAAGAACTTGGTTATTGCGGAGTTCTTTGGCTATACCGTCGAGCGTAAAAGATTAGATTTCTGATTACCCTTGTACTTCCAACTAAACATATTAGAAGTTAACGTCCAATGACTGTAATTACGATTTACGATCATTCCCGCTTTGATAAGTTAGTGGTTCTGGTAACATGGAAATATTGCTAATTTTCGCAAAATTATGTGGCTAGACTAAAAGGATTTTCATGAAGATAAACTGATTGGTGCTATCTTGTTTAAAACAGTATTTTTTGTATATTTTCTAAAGTTTCAGTAATTCTCAAGGTTACCGGTTGTATCATAATTGTAAAATACCATATAAGAACCAAGTAAATACTCACTCTATGGAATGCACGGTAAATATAATCTAAAAACTCATCTGCAAACACTCAACACCATTATATTAGTTAGTCACGTAATAGAATATTAGCTAACCCTTTGACAATCTGTAGATAACCCATGTTTTCGTCGTGATTTAGAATTCATGTACCATTTGAAGTCCTAAACTTGGAGAGGAAAATTGGGAGTCAAACATATGAAAGTTCCTTTTCACTTCTATCTTGAAGATTTGCTCTGATCTCAGCTATCACGGGGTCTAAAGGTATGAAATTATGAGTATGGCGTTAAGCTGCTTTGCATTGTTGTCACTCTCCGAGTCTGTCACTTGAATAGTTTCGAAACATATAAAATTAAAGACATGTCAAAATATCTTTTGCATACATTTTTAGTAGCAGAAACTCATTACAATAATATGGGACAGTTTATGTAAATTGTCTTTAATGTCCTTTTTCAGATATGCTTAGTTCAGAGAGCTCTATGTCAGTATCGTCATACGACTGCTTCTGAACTAACCTTTAACTCCCTCTTTTCTAGAATAAAACAACGATGCTACGCATTTACCAAGTTTAGATTCGGCTCATTGACTTCATTGCTATGTTGGGGATGTGTCGAGATAGTTGAGTTTTCTAGTGAACATAGTGGACTGGTTTGAGCGATACAATCATGAAAATTATGCACCGATTAACCAAACCTTCATAGTTTTTTTACTATTACAATTCTTCATCATCAATAATATGAGTATATTTCAGAAGAAAATTAACATGTGTATATATTACGCTAAGATGGTTGGTAACATTTCGATAGTTTTTTTACTGTAGATTATATCGTGACAGAGTTGTTAAATAAATGATAAAGAGGAACCGTTAAACCTAGGAACTCCTCACTGTCTACACCAGCTTCAATAACCAGGATGTATCACTAGCCACCACCAAAAGTAGTTACATTTGTATGTAATTTACTAGATTCTTTACCATTTCGCTGTAGAGCTAATTCTCTGTGTTAGTCACGTAGGGAGACCCACACACATTAAAGCACATCGTAATTCACTACCATGAATATAACAGAAACTGTTATGATATTTGCTCCTGTCAATTATCACGTGACTATGACTTCAACCAGAATACCAACCTCGATGGCCTTGTCCCTGTGGTAAACCACTGACATCAGCCAGCTCTAACAGCTTTGCGACAACTTTGAATCCCTATCGGTCTTCAATATAATATTTTCTCGCCTAGCTCTGCGCGCTGAGTTCAGAATACAATATCAGCCTCCACTTTGTGAATAACGTATTTCAGACAAATAGTTTATATACAAACAAACCGAACCTCATCACACCACAGAATAAAAAATAACACAAGATCAAGTAAAAAGTGGCTGTGATTGTGGAGGACCGTAACTAATAGATAGAGAATAAATTAAAAATAGTAAATCGCATAGTAGTAACTAATGGGTTAAGTGAAAGCTTATAAAAAGAATAAGCGTATATACATGTGATCTGGTTGCGTAATAAGAAAGTTTATAACAGTCTATAAATAGTTCCCAGAAGTCATCCATAGTTTAATCTTCAGATACAAAAGAAACAAGATAATTACTATCAGTACAAGGAGCTTGCAAACCTGGAGATATTAGTTGTTCCATTCATGGAAATTGAAAATTACTAATATGTTGATCAATCCCTAACATTTGAAACGGTGAGTCTTTTGTTTTAGCCTTCTTGGGATCATCTCCATCAGGATATTGTTAGATTCACGTGATGAGGTCTGAGTAGATCGACTCACTGCTAACCGTTATCATAGTTGTAAAAATTTAGGATCCTTTTTTAGTGATTGTTGAAGAAGTTACTTCTGGATAACCCTTTGTGATCAGATGTCTATGAGCTGTAGTTTTTTCCTATTTTTTAAAGGGAAAGCAACAGGGACCCCTGGTAATATTTAAATATCCTTCGCAACCAACATTTTATTACTCAAACAGGGATATAATTATCTAACCTCAGTGAGCGCATGATGTGACTCATTTTTTAGAAATTAAGTGGCAGAATCAAAATGTTAATCATATTTTTCAGTCTTCATATATTTTGTCAGGAATAGAAATACATCTTTTTTCTTCGATAAAATACTTACGATACGTTTATTTCAGCTAATAACTTCTGGAAAAACCATTAGAAAACGTTAAGCTTTAAATTTACCTTTGTTAAATAAGATTTTTGTTGGAAGAATCGGATTAAATATGCCTCTGAAAGTTACATACAATATGATAATCAATCTATATTCAAAAGAGTAACATAATTTAATGTTTGTGAAGCCATTAAACAAGTTAATCTCAACTGACCTAACGTTAAAGTTCAGAAAGTACCGGACAACTGTTTCATTCTAGCATAAGACTGTTCATCAGTGAAACCAATTCATGACGAATACCACCAAATGAATCACTGCAAAACTCCATATTAATTATAATTGTGTGCTTACTGGTGACATACTGAGAGATAATTTTTTGAAGTTTCATGGGAAAGTTGTGATCGGTGGAGTATTACCAATTGGCACTGAACGATCATCATACTGTATCGTAAATTGATTGCATTTGGAAATGTAAAACATTGAAACTTACCCAATAGTTTAGTCTGTAATTGCTTACCACAAATTCTGAGGGTTCTGGGTTCAGTTACTGGTAGGGTGGTGGGTACGAGGTTTTAAGGAGTACAGTCTTATGACAAATCAACTGTTCAGTAATTTATGGTTTTCAATAATAATACAAATGAGGTCTATCCGTATCAAATATCATTTATCAAATAAACGAGCCTCCGAAAATATTTGATATTTATTATTTGGGATAGACATATCAAAGTGTTAAGTTGATGACTAATATATCATCTAAGTTTAGAGATAACTATACTGAACATAAGTTGTATAATTTTATTTGCTTTTCTTGCAAACATAAAGACATTTTCTGAGATAGCACATATGAATCAATAAAGAGTATCAGTTGGGATTATTTCACTATAGTTGGTATCGCTCAAAGACAAAATTCTGTGTTAATTTCCAAACAGAATTTTATTACATAAAAATACAGAACGTTATTAATACTTCAAACCTTCTCAAATGTTTTCATTGTAGTTAGTCTTCAGAGACTTTGTGATATTTTTAATCAGAATATTGAAGAATAAAATCGACACTGGGATGAAGGCAAGTTCAGCTGAAGAGTCTCAGCTAGGAAGAAAAGAGTTTCTTGGCTTCCATTGCTAACTACAATCTATCTACTCATTAACTTCAGGGTTTTTTAGC
Organism: Schistosoma spindalis; assembly: GCA_946903255.1. NCBI lineage: Eukaryota > Metazoa > Platyhelminthes > Trematoda > Strigeidida > Schistosomatidae > Schistosoma > Schistosoma spindalis. Next base: position 76,290,850 of record OX336416.1, on the reverse strand, counting down.
GTTTTTTCTTAAAATATCACACTAAAAGCATACAGACCTTTCACAAAGTTAGTTGTTTACATACTGTATTCAAAAGATCAATTAAATTCTGTTACATACATTCCTCTTTAGGAAAGCTAATGTCAACTATTGATTGTTTGCCTTTCCGAAGAACAACTGTCCATATATTTTCATAAGTAGCTTTTAATATAATTTACCGAAAAATATCCTATTCTCTTTGGGTGCCCTTAGAAGAACTATAATATTTTAAGTAACATTTGTAAAACATTATAGGTAATTTATTGAAACATTTTAAAATGCAAATCTCTCATAAATCCGTAAAATATCTCTAGCTGGAATAGATATAAACAATTTGAGGCCTGGTACAAATGTGTTTATCTAAGTTTTTGCATGTCATAGAAAATTTAAAAATGCATAAAAAGTAATGCTAATAATTAGTAGTAAGGGATTTCAAGAAAAACTGTAACTGGTGGTGTTTGAACACGGGATCCAAACAGCTGTCACCTGTAACATTTCATAATCAACAAGAGATATGGGAACTTAACTGGTGCTTAGAATGTATCACTGATCGCCGATTCAATGGCTCTAACGGCTAGGCGTTTGCTGCAAAAACTTGAAGACCCCATATTTGGCTTCCGGAATGATCTTGGATACACACTTTTTGTGAGTCTCGCACTGGAACAAAACAGCTATCCGGTGAATCGTGGTTTTTAGTGGGATCCCTTCCGAAATCGATTTGTAGTGTATATAATCTACACTTCAAGAGATGTGAACAGAATTTTGGAATGAAAATTAGGAGCATTATATGACATTTTAGATATACAGGGAACTATAGTATGGATTCATGTGTACTATTGTAAAAGATTTTGTCACATAAGATTTTTTACTACTTACTACATCAATCCCAACCACGAAGTCTTCACCTACTTTCATTACTCATGTCAATAATCAATAACTTCATGGTATGACCGTTCCTTGCCATCATTCAACCTGTTCATGTCCTTACTATAATACTTTATCGGAGGAAGAGATAGCTGAGTACGTATGAAATATTACCTATCCATATCAACTGAATAAAAAGCACAACCGTCCTAAACGATCGAAAACTACTGTCGACTAATCAGAGTTTAATAGTAGAAGTGTTTATGTGGTTCCTTCGTTAAATTTTATCAGTACTAAAATGGAATCTTTTGTCGAACATTTGCAGTTTATACATATCTCCTGCATTCAAAATTCATGTTTTACAGCTGTGAATAAAGTATAGTTATTTTTGTCTCGATATACATGATTGAGAAACTAGCAATTAAAAATAATGTTTATATGTAAACTAATATGTTTCATCAAGATTTTTTGTCTATCAATTAGTAATTTGAGTGTTTTAGTTCATCTGCTTACCCCACACAACAGTGAAGAAAACAGACAGTTTTATGGCTAGTCAAACGTTAGTTCTCGGGTATCTCCTTTTGTATATTTTGCAAACTTAGTCTTGGCACGTTACAAAAATGGACAGAATATGATTTCTAATGTCTGTTATTATGTTAAGCCTATATTATCTTATTCTAGCTTCCGGACAGCCCATTCTATTCATTCTACTTGAGTCATCTTTTGACCTTGTTAATTATTCGCTTATCAACCTGGACTGTTTTAATATGAGCGCGTAGGTGTGTGTAAACTTCTTATCCCACTACTCATCACATGTCTGTAACTTACTTTTATGCAACTATAAATATTGATTAACGTTTGGTGAAATGGGAGTTGGCTTACCCGCCATCTCCACTGTGCGTTGTTTCACTTCTCTCTGTTCTATTCGTTTCATTTACAAAATATATGTATTCAAAAGTACATTCTCGTTATATGACTTATTTAATTCCGTTATTGACTAACGCGATTTAAGTAAATGACTATATACGAGGATAGGCGATAACAAACATTCATATGATCTACTTGGAGTCAGATCTCGGGCCACCAAAGTGGAGAGCCCTTCGACAACATCGTCCGATCTAAATGACGACAAAAACAAGAGCCCCACAGATTATATATTATAATATTCTTATAAACGACTTTGTCAAGCCATTTGTTTTCTGTTGCAAGGTCCGAATTATGTTATTTTACATTATTTAATCGCTTTTTTGTCTACGTGAAATAAGGTTTATTAATGTGTTTTTATAGTAGTACTTATCAAAAACGTTTGTATGTCTAAATCATTTCCTAGCCGTTTGATTGACATGCACATTACTTACAAACGCCTGTTATCACTCGTGGAGAAGCATAGGCCAGCCACTAGCATTCCCCACCGAAATCTTTCCTGGGCAATCATTTTCAGTTGTTTCCAGTTGTTATTCATTATTTTCACGTCCTTTTCCGATTCTCGGCGTGGTATGTTCCTCGGTCTTCCTCTTTTCTGCTCCCCTTCGGGATTCCAAGTTAGAGCTTGCTTCGTGGTGCAGTTTGATAATTTCCGTAATGTATGTCCTATCCACTTACGTCGTCTTTTCCTAAATTCCTCTTCAGTTGGAAACTGATTCGTCCTCTCCCATAGCAGGTTGTTGGTGATGGTATATAACCAACGGACATTGAGTATCTTGCGTAAACAATTGTTTATATATACTTGTACATTTTTGGTGATGATTGTATTAGTTCTCCAAGTTTCAGCTCCGTACAGTCGAACTGTCTTGACATTCGTATTGGAAATTCTGACTTTGATATTGGTTGACAGTTGCTTCGATTTCCATTTGTTCTTCAAATTTAGGAATGCTTCTCTTGCTTTATGGATCCTTGTCTCTTCTAGCAACCAGACAAACAATTAATATAGGTTGATATGCGCATAAAAGAATAAGATTGTTTCATTAGAAATTTATTATTATTTTATACGAGTTATCGATTTCTCAGTTCTTTTTCATGTTTTAAACAATATACACTATTGGGATGTTATTATTATTATTATCATTGGAGTTTTGATACTAATTTATGGAAACATTATTTACATAATGAAAATATGATTTAAACTATATAACGAATTTTATAACCTGTTCAATCAAACTGAAATCATTTTCAAAATAGAATATCAACGTACTAATTATTTAATAGTTGAATTCATGAGTCAATTGAAACGTTACCACCATGGAAAACCTAGAAGAACTGAACAACCACTTTGTCCTAGTATAAGACTCTTCAGCAGTGCACGCCCATTACCCCACCTCGCGGGGTTCGAACCCGGGACCGATCGGTTTCACGCGTAAACGCTTAACCTCTCTAGACCGCTGAGCCGGTATTCAACGGTGTTAATGTCTAACTTCTCTCAATCCACTGATTATTATTTATTCTTGTAGTTTAATATTACATATTCTTTAACTATTAATATTTATCACACTTGACAATAAATTGGCAAACAATTATTTTTTTAAAACAAAAATGATAAGACCGATAGGTCTTGGGTTCGAATCCCACGAGGCAGGATCGTGGATGTATAGTAAGCTTATTCAGCTATTGTATTATTTGTCTGATCACTACAATTTAGACACTCAATCCGCTATGTAAATTTCTGTGTGAGTCTGATTGAGAGCGTGTCTGAACATCAATCTTTAATCTATTCTTCCATTGGTTGCAACACGCAGACAATCAATAATTTATCCACAATCGATCAACACTCATAAATATATATGAATTTTTGACGCACACAGACACATACTCACTTGATTTTCCTGTACGCTTGCTCATTTTACCAATCTTTAACAATAAACTACCTCTATAAATGGTGTTCAGGCTTTTGAATAATCTCGAGTAAATCCATAATTCTATTAGGAGATTTGGCCTGCATTAAATACTCAGTTAACGTGATACTATCTATTGGAGTCGGATATGAAGGAAATTAGTCTCTACAAAGTTGGTGACCTGTAATTAGAGAACTCATTTCTCTACAAAGTCTGCTGCATATTCTTCAATCATATCGTAAAGAACTTCACATTGGAATGACTTACAATTATTAACAATTCATTGACAGTGATAATAAATTCACTCATAACATTGTTTCTTTGGAATTATTGCTGTATATTCGCATATTTAAATCCAAAGTACTGAAGAATCCCATACTAGGACGAAACGACCATCCAGTGCTTTCAGGTTTCCCATAGTGATCTTGCTTCAGTTGACTCATGAATTCAACTATAAAATTTAAAAAGCAATACCCTTGATTTAATACTGAACGTTGAAACTGTTTTGTGTTTAAATATCTAATTAGATAAGAAATATTTGAATTATTTGACATTCTTCTCAATGAAGTAATGAGTATGGTATTTTTTAAAATGTTACTTAGAAACAATATAAAATATATTCAAATATGAACAGAATACCATAGATTTCAACAGAAATTAATTTCAATAGTTAAGATCATGATTCAATTGAATCTAGACTACTATGGAAAACCTGGAAGCATTGGACAACCGTTTCATCCTATTGTGAGACTTCATAATATTTCATAAATATATAGTTATGTGTAAATTAAAATAATGAAAAACACTTATTAATTTTAAACAATGGTAACTATTAACCTTTATTCATTTCATTTTAATTAGTAGTTCATAGAATTTAATGAAATATTCATTTAGTAAACTTTATGTTTTATTTAAATAAAGTTTAGTTTATGTTTTAAATTGTTTCAATATTATCATTTAGTTATATTATAGTCGTTTCGAAATGTCTTGATTAGTTAAGTATGAATTAACATAAAGCTTCCTATAAAAGTGTAACTGCTCAAGTTTCTATAATCGATATTAGGAAGTGATTGCCATAGATTTCAAGATATTACACTTGAGATCTATAATGATAAACTACAATTATCCAGTCAATCATAATGTCTAACATACATCAAGTAAACAGTTAGAAAGTTTATTAACTCATTTCATTATCTTGGTATTGTCATCATTATAATTTTCACAATGTGCTACTTAAGACAATACATTTGAGATATATTTTTTCAGAGTTAATTTAAATATTATTTGATGTACTTAGTCTTTTAATTAATAAGCTTTTATGTTAATTTCTGAATATCGGACAATTTTCAATGATATCATTCCTGATAAAATTAGAAATAATCATTTTAAACTAGACAGTTTATTTAATAATAGGTCATAGAAAAGAAATGTATCAATGATTGTTATGTAATACGTATTTGTTGTTTTTGTTGTTAGGTTAATTAAAATCAACGTTATTGTTTCATGAAATTTCTTCAAATAAATTAGTCTGAATAAAATTATTTTATCTAAGGTAATATCAAGGCAGTTCGCACAGGATGTACATATGTCAACAAGTGACTGATTAATTGCAGTTCTAAATAACAATAGGAAGATACAAGTAAATAACACCAAATGAATTTAAAATTCACTCCATTACACAAGCAAGTGGCTATCAGGACTCAGTAGTTAAGTGGATGACGCGATGGCTTTTGAAGTGAACGGTACTGAGTTCGAGTGAACATCAACACTGAGATGCAGGTACATCCCGCTGACGAGTCCCAATAAGGGCGAAACACGCATCATGGATTCCACTGCTATCCGCTATCCATCTTTGCTTATAAAGCATGTGACGTAAGGCGATATCAAGGTAGTCCATACAGGATGCACCAACAAGAGACTGATTAATTACAGTCCTAAATCACAATAGGAAGACAAATAAACAACACCATGTGAATTTAATCCTACAATATTTATGATATTCCTACCAATCAGTTCAGTACTTGGATGTATTCCTCTACATTGAAGAGTTTACAGTATTAATTGTAAAGAAACAATAAATAATTTATGAAGTTTCTTATTTAGATGTACCAAATAATCCGTTTCCTATTTTTAATTCTAATGTGATTTATTTTTAATTTTAAATGGATAGTTTAATTAGTTATTGTTAAAATGTGATCAGAATTCTTCTTATGGATAACTGTAAAAAACCAGATTCATTTTCTAAATGTTATTATTATTAATATAATTCACCATGTACAAATTTGATATTCTCAAATTTCAGTATCATATACAATAGTATTATTCAGTTATCAAAATACAAGTAAATGAACCAGAGTTCGAACAGGTTACTTTAGTAAGTAAAGGATAAGCGGTTTAATCACGAATATCAGCATTCTTATAAATAAATAATATATTTGTAATATCCAAATGAGTATAAAAATTAGATTTTCTGACGTTTCGTGAATGAGTGTAAGCCACTTCTTCAGAGAATAAATAAATAACCAAATTAAAATTAATCCAAGTTTAAATAGTACAACGGAACAACAAAAATATTATGTGATCGATCCAATGATTCAGACCTGTTTTTTGGATTGATCAAATAATATTTATGTTGTTCGGTTGTACTATTTAAACTTGGATTAATTTTAATTTGGTTATTTATTTTCTGAAGAAGTGGCTTACACTCATTCACGAAACGTCAGAAAATCTAATTTTTCTACTCATTGGGATTTTAAAAATATATTATTCATTTATTTACAACAATCTACCCAATGTTCAATTTATTCGCACTTATGATGTCAAACGTTGGTAATGATACCTACAAGATCATCATTTTTATTTTTCAACACAAAATATCTATGTAATCAAGCATATAACATTATGATTTGAATGAATCATGTCACATAATTCCTTAACCTTTTGTTTGTTTTCAGTTTATAGACTTAATTATAAAACTTGACTTTTGGTAATGGAATGAATACATAAGTAACTTGATGATATAACTTTATCGTGCTGTAAAACACTCCTAGTTTCAATTTCTTTAACACTACTTATAACTCTTGATTGTCTTCATCAGTTTGCTCAAGTTGATCAGGAAAAAAAGTAGTGCAAGAGAGATTCCTTGTAGAGATAAAAAGAGTGATTAGAATAAGACAACAATTACCATGTTTAAATATGCCTCCCTTTAATATCTTTAAAAGTGAAGTAAAGGGAATTGGCACATTGAGAGAATAATCAAAGCGAATATGAAAAATGTCTCACGATGGTAATTTGTGCATGGATAAGTAAATAATAAATGATATAAATAATTTATTAGAGTTTAACGATCCATGATAATTATGTAGTCTTATAAACGTCCAATGCTTCCAAGTTTTCCATTGTTGTCTAGCTTCAATCGAATCATGAATTCAACTATTAAATTACTAAAAATCTTCATAAAACCTTCTTCTGATAATAATTATAGAATCATTTAACTTAAAAATTGTACTTTTTTTCCAGCAAAATAGTTTATTAAATTGATCTGAAAAATGGTCTCGAATATTTACGTTTGTCTATACAGATTTTCAGAAAATCGATTCTGGTATTTGCTATCCAAACCAGAGCATTCAATGACAGTATGGGTTAAATTGATCTGTTTGATTGTATCCAACTAACGAATTGAACAGTGAGTGATCAATACATTAATAACAATCAAGTTCAATGTTCCTTAGTTATTCCATGAGTCACACATGAACTCTAGGATCCTGAAGGATCGAATGGCGAATGAACTAATCATTGGTCACCAGCTACCATAGGTTACTCCACTGTGTTGTGGGTGAAACCTTTAGGTCAAAGTCTCCGGGTGTAGTTCCCTAAGGAGACCACCTGCTTCGATTCGGGCACCCGGGCAGTATCATAGTCCACACACAAATCAAGTGACTGGTATTATTATTCATTTCTTTTGTTTGAACACATAAATGTTAGTACAAGAGGGCACCAAACATATATGCGCCACACAAAACAATGAGAATGTGGAGAGAGAAAAAAGAAGGTAAGTTGCATAAAAGAAAAAAAGAAGAGGAACAATAACGACCAGATTAGTGTAAGGAAGTGTAATAATAATAATAATAATAATAATAATAATAATAATAATAATAATAATAATAATAGGGAAAACGGAAAGGTACAATCAGAAGAAATCTTACAGTTAAGGAAGGAGCAACCACTTTTTATGAGGAAAGTAAAAAAAGGTTACAGCAGGATCGCCACTGGCTTCTATTCTGAGCCATATCTGATAACGTCTCTAGCCACTGTGTCGCACCATCTCTCGGACCCCAGCCTGGAGGTCGTGAAGGACCAACACGAGCCGGCCCTCTGCGGCTTTCTTTCATTCCCCGACACCTTGTCATACACTGACTACCTCTGAGCTTTTTCCAACCAGTCCCAGAGTCGGTAAATAATACACGACGTGGAATTCTCTAGGATGACATTCGTAGAACATATCCGAGCCACCGAAGTCGGTGTTTCAAGATCGTGACACCAATTGGAGACGAAAATGATGATATTTACTAATAACTCTATAAGTGGCTTGGATGGTGCATATGTATTCGGTGCCCCTCTGTATCAATATTTATGTGTTCAAATCAATTATATATTCAAATATTGTGCTGTATATTTTCATTCAACAATTACATATGCATATTATTTTGTTTTCAATTAAAACAACCTAATGTAGATTTTTGTTTTTCTTTTGAAATTTATACATGATCTATGTATAAAACCGTTCTTTTAATATTTAATTTAAATAATCAAAGTTTACATTAACATAATTCATTTATCATAAGGGGTTTTGTGGAGATTTTAAGAATTTTAATAGTTGAAATCATGAGTCAATTGAAGTCAATTGAAAACCTGGAAGCACTAAACGGCCGTTTCGCTCAACATTCGTACTACAATCATTTTTGATTGGTATATTTTATTTTCCTAAACATGTTTATCTTGAATTACTTTAAACAGTGTGTTACAACATTTCACTTTCATTAATAATTATATAATGTGCTGTAAAAAGGATATCGAATTATACTATTGATACATTCACTTACCTATATGAACATGTGCATATATGTATACGTATAGACACATAAACAATGTGATTATCTTAACAAAACAAAAACCGAATGACTTGGTGATAACCTCGGACAAAATCTATAACATGGAATGGATGAAATAATAAAGATTATTATTTTATTCTTACTGACCTCTAGTCATAATAATCATTCATTTTAGTTATAAACATACATACATGCATATACATACATACACATACATGAAATGAGCGTCTGACCAACACATTATAGACAAACTTCGAATCATGATTATTTTAGACAATTTAAAAGTTAACCTGATAAAACAAATCTGTCTAAACATACACTGAAATGTATTTATACACATATGCTAACATAGAAACTTAGTCAAATAAGTGATTTCTGTGCCTCAATATCTTCGAATATTGGAATAATTGAAATGTATTTGTATATTCCAGTCTGTTGAACATTGAATTAAACATAACCAATTGAATAGATAAATAATAAAGACTATAAAAGTGAAAAAAACAAAATAAAACAACTTTTATCTTCTAGTTTGAATCATAAGAAACCAAAGTAATACAACAAACAAACAAAAATATACCGCAAATTTTAAATTCATATTAAACAATAATATTTTATTTATAAAAAGAGAAAAAAAATAACGAAACAAAAAAACTCTTATGTCAACTTTCTCATTAAAATTTAAATATGTCCATTGTTTTATATCATTTATTTAATATTCAAAGTTCAATTTTATCATTTTATACATTTATTTTAATTTTATTATTAATTTGTAATACATATCAACAATTAAATAATTTAAATCATGAAAATTTATCAAAAAAATATGCAATTATAACAACTGGTGGATCACATAAATCATATATTACACAAAAATTAAATAATGATTTATATAATACAGATTATTCACGTAAAATTAATGTGAAAGTAAGTGATATATTAACACGACAAGCTGAAGCTATAGCATCATCTCAATTATTACCATCATCAACATCATCAATAATATCTAATAAAAATATTCAATATAAAATCAATAAAAAATCAGATTTATCTAATCAATCAAACTCATTAATTGAAACTAATCAAAGAGCTCAAATTATTGTTAAATCATCTGATAATATTAATAAAAATTCATTAATTTTACCATCAAATATTTTAAAACATTCTATAATTAATGAAGATCGTTCATGGCCACCAGAACATTCACATGAATTTGAAAGAGTTGATATACATGTTTTAGGTGAACGTATAGATAGTAAAGCATTACTTCAATTACGTCCAAGTTCTACTATTGAATCAATACGTAAACTACGTCGTATTCTTGGATCTGATTTACAATATAATTGGATGTCTATAGAAAATCCATTTAATTTACAAAGTTTATCTAGTAAAAGTACGCGTTCAACATTATTATCAAATATTCCTAAACCTGATAATCATTTATTAAATATTATAGATGAATTAAATTTTACTGTTTTTCGTCCAATAAATAATGATGGTTTAATTTATCCAATTAAAATGACTAATGATCAAATAAATATAATAAAAACTTGGTTATTACAACGTGCAACATGTACTATGGAATATATATGGGAAGATTTAGGACCATTATTTTGGCCTAGATGGATTAAACGTGGTGTTTGTGTTAATACACATTCTTGTTCTTGGCCACCTGGTATGCGTTGTCGTTCAAGTGGTTCACGATCATTGAAATTATTAAGATGGGTAAGTTAAAATAAATAATAATTATAACATTGTTCACATTTCCAAATGAATGAATTAATTAAACGTTTATTCGAAAATTAAAATGGTAAATTATGTCATTCTTGTTTACAATTTTATCTACAATTTATTATGACATCTTCATTGTAGTTTTTTTAATATTTAAAACAGCCTATTCAATTAGTCAACAAAACAAATAACACAGTTTACGTGAAATAAACAAAATTGTAGACTACAATGTTAATCTATCACTTGTCATTTCTTAATTTATTACTTATAACTTTGCAATTCTATAAGTTTAGAATAACATATATGAGCAAACTATATTGTTTTCGATTACATCCTCATCAGGCTTTACTCTAATATACAGTAATATTTATATGTATATACGAAATGATTAAATCAATCAAGGTAGTTTATGAGTTAATGATCGATAGCGGACATGTAGTGGACATTTAGAGTTATTTATCATATTCCCATTAGTTTTCCATATAGTGTTCGATCTCGTCTCTTACACATAGCAGAAGTTATAGGAATTCGAGCCAACAAGCCAAGTCTTTGTGTTCAGAAGAAATTTGTAACACCCTCATCTCTCTCTTAGCCGTAATAAATGAATTTATTTATTATTTTTCCAAACTTTCTGTACATTTATTATTTTTTTCTCCACCCCTCCTACCATTTTATTTTCTCTCAAATATACATTTCACGGTTCAACTATCTGAACACTTCTTATTACGTCATCTTATAATTTTATAAATGTTATCTCACTATCTATATTTTTCTAATCATTGACCTATTTCCTATTATGTAACATTCATTTGAGCCTTTATTATTCTTATAAAAACTAGTATACCTGTCATCACACTATCAATTTGTACTTTTCAATTATTACGTAATCGTTTTCATTGTTACCATTGTCTCTTAAACTACCTTGATTGGTTTAGTAATTTCGTATATGCATATAAATATTACTGTATATTAAAGTAAAGCCTGATGAGGATCCAATCGAAAACAATATTGTTCGCTTATATATGTTGTTCTAAATTCTATAAGTATCATTATCAAGGTTTGACTTGATAATTTCGAATAAATTCAGCATCGGGTAGATTGTTATAAATAAATCAATAAATATATTTGTAATATCTCGATGAGTAGAAAAGTGAGATATTCTGACTAAATTTTGATTTCGTTATTTATTCTCTGAAGAAGTGGCTTACATTAAGTCACGAAACGTTAGAAAATCTAATTTTTCTACTCATTTACAATTCTAATTAGATTTTAATGTCTGAATTCAGTAAACAAAAGCATTTAAAAATATAGGTAAACAATTGTATTAAATAGGAATCTATGGTATAATTTTATCTTCTAGGAGTTTATTGGTAGTGTTTTCCAAATTACAAATTAGAATGACAATTACATAGTTTACTATTGAAATCATTAAATGTGTTTCCAAAATAACTATACTGGTTAAATTAATGTATTTTAGCTACTGTTTGATGATCCAGTTTTGGAACTATTTATTTCACTTTGTATTACATAATATTAACTCTGAGAGCTAATGCATTACTATATAGTAACCAATAACATATTTGTCTAATTCCTAGTTCTGATTAAATTGTATCAGTCAAATTATACTATGGTCCTAAGTAAAAATACCACGAGAAACATTACTTTTATGAAGGTTGTATAAAAGTTTATTTGATTTGCACTAATTAATATGAAACATAGGTACCACGAGTAAATTATGTCGAACTATATATTATATCATCAGCATGTATTTATCCATTGTAATAGTGTTGACAAATGCCATGTTGTACACATAAATTGCGAAATATCATAGTATATTTTAGAATTTCAATCTACCTATAAATTATATTAAAAACGTTTACGGTAAACCATTTATGTATTCTTCTCGTTTTAAGTGAATGAAGATTACAATATCTGTTGTGCATTCTTTTTCACGAAACCCCCATCGCCAATTTGTTGTGTATTTAAAGCCCGAGTAGTTATCACGTGATTTATTCGCCAATCGAAATACGACTTATTCAATCTTAGTACTGTGCTAAATCAATGACGTTCAACTGGTATGAGCAGCCTAGTGTCCTAATTTGTCTTCTGTTCTCCTAACCCATCCAGTTAAATCCAGAACGCCATTAACAACTTCCACTATGCGAATAATGTATTTCAAACATACTTGGTATATATACAAGCCAAACAGACCGCATTACACCATAAAATAAAAAATAACATTTATATAAGATCAAACGAAAAAGTGGCTGTGATCGTAGGAGACTGTAATCAATAAAATGAACATAACTTTGCAACAGTAAATCGTATAATAATAATAATCTATGGATAAAAATGAAGCCTATAATAAGAGGAAAAATAATAGGAATTGAAGAGGGAGGTTGATTATGAATTCAGTGGTCTTGAGTGCTGTTATAGGTATGAGAGCGGTTATCACTTCCCGGTTGCCCACACCGTGGAAGGGTTCTTCTGGAGGTACCTGAAAATGCAATTGGATTAAAGGTGGTCTTAGTGACCTGAGAGCGTGACCGCAGTGCCCAAGGGACAACTGCCTGAGGTCGGTCACACACGACATTTTGTGAGTAATTTTCGTGTTAGCTCCGTACTTTTTGAGACCTTACCGCCGGAGACGGATATCCTTGGAATTAGACGAGATGTGCATTTTTAGGGTCGACCTATTCTAACACCACCCTTCCTTGTGGGAAGGCAGTATCGCTTTTATGTTGGTCGTCTGAAGGAAACACCTTACTGTTATCACACCACTGTACAGTCAGCAGTACGACTTCGCCTTCGGACCTTGAGTTTGTTGCTTTTAGTCTTACCGTTCTTCAACCGACATGTCTGGGATGGTAGGACCTTGAGGAACAATTGTTAAAGCCAGTATAGCTCGATTGCTTCATCATGATAGGCAAGCCCGACCACTACGTCAAGGTAGCAACAACGGTCGTGATAATAGGAGGAATATAGATATGCATAATCTAGTTACTGAATAGTTATACAATAAGAATGTATATATGTTACACTAAGTCACTAAACGTCAGAAAATCTAATTTTTTTACTCATTTGGATATTAAAAATGTATTATTTATTTAAATGTATAGACTGTAATTGTTAGATAAAATGCAAAATTACAAAATTTTAATTCAATATAATTCTTATGTTAAAGTTTAAAATATTTTGTTAGAAAAATACTACTTATTTAAATAATTGGGAACGATACCTGACTTATTTAGCAAGATATAGCAAAAAAAAACTTCATTTTAACCAATAAGATAGCTACAGTGCGATTAGGGAAATCTATAAATAGTATTTTTGGTTTTCTCGAAACCAGGTCCATTCACTCGAAACATATTTATGGTAATCAGTAAAATAACTTTGCTGCTTAGTGAACAATTTGGAACCATTTAGCATACTGTCTAATTAAATAAGTTATAAGTTATAAAATAATTAGACGCAGAGATCACTATATATCGAGAGGTATTCGAAACCATGTTGTTTTATTATTGAAGGCTTTTAATTTTTGATTATTGATAATCACGACTACAAGTGATAGGTCTCTATTGTTATATGAACACGTTGGTACCCATTTGAACCCACTTGCTCAATACATAACACGTTAATGTTTAAAGTGAAAGGTAGTTAGAGTTTATATATCATCACATTGATTTTGGTTAGACTATTTGACGAATACTAAATGAGGCGAAATGTGTATTGTATTCCATTACAAGCCATAACTCATATATGCAAAATAATACGTGGTTATGTATATATAAATAACAATTTTAAGTAATTTCAATCAACAAACTAGCAGTTAAATACATGAAATAGAAAAAAAGGTTTTAAATATTAATTTGACAAGATTTTTCAATGGTTAAGATCATGAGTCAATTAAAGCTAGATTACCATGGAAAGCCTTGAAACACTGAATGGCCGTTTCGTCCTACTGTGAAACTCCTCAGCAGTGCACATCCATTATCCCACCGCGCAGGATTCGAACTCAGGACCTATCAGTCTCAGTGCTTAAACTCCAGACCACTGAGCCGGCATTCAAAATTTTTTATCCAATTTCTGTACATTGTGACATTCAAACAAAATAAAACAAAAAATTACAAGAGGAAAGTTTACACATCGGTCTGGTTATTAAATTATCATTATGATGAACTTGTCACTAATTTAATAAATTCATCATTATTATTAAAAAAACTCAATTGATATTGTCAAATATTACTGAAGACAAGCTTGCAGTTAATTACTTTGAAACATAGATAGATATTAATAAATTTAAAATCAATATCTTTCAGAAGTCCCCCCAAAATAAGTTACAAGTTATAATGTCGTTGAACAAAGTAGTTTACAATATATTTACATCGAAATTTCAATACATTAACCTGTTTTCAACCTAGAGATAATTATTGGCTTGTAGAAATGTAATTGATAACTGTTCTAAACAGTTATTTCTGATTGAAAAGCGATACGACTTCAAAGGATAAACCAAATCTTATTCATGAACTCATTAAAAATATAAATCTCGGTTAGATTAACAGACTTCAAATTGTTAGCTTAACAAATAATTACACATGTTTTAAAATGGCAAAAAACATAACTGTTTGAGGCTAGTGAGAAATTATTGTAAAGAAATTCATGACGTCATCATTATATGACATAAAACTTCTGCAGAAATTTGGAAGACTCTCCCGGTACCCGACATTGTACGAGCAATTCATGTATCTAAATAAATGGTTGCTCTGGTTGTCATAAGGGACATCAGACTCGTGACTTCCGAAGGAACTAAGATTTCACCATGAGGTGTCATAACTCTCCTAAATGATGACTTTCTAACTCTCAGGGTAGAGTTTAAAAGGTTTGAATAAATTTTTGTGGTTAGCGTATTTTTAACGAGTTAGTTTTCTACAGGATGTGGTGGTTAACGTTACGTCCAACCTTCCTCCTTTATCTGGGCTTGGGACTGGCAGTAGCCCCAGAGGGGCTCTAGGCGGAGTTATGACATAAAACTTACCGGAAATAAAGATTAATCGATCATGTCAAAACTGTTAGTCTATGATACGTGTTTACAACATGAGAATTCATTCACTTTAGAGAATAAGAGAATCATTGAAAATAAAGGAATACTAAGTATTCATTTTATTCGTATTAAGAACTCATCAGTAAGGTGCATCCATAACCCTGAACAAGATGTAACTTATAATTCATATGTCTGTTAGGAATCATTAGACTATTTATTAATTTTTTTTACTATGATTAGCTTTATTCAGTATTATATTTTTGATACACAGTACAAAGCAATTCAGCGAATTTCCATTACTTATTTCTTGATTGTTATTGACGAAAAATATTAAGCGGTTGCCAGTTAGATTTTAGCATTTCAGAAATTGGCATCTGAATAATGTTCATTCTTTTCAGTTCATATTGTTAGCAATCACGATATCTCCGATTGTACATTTTTGTAACTTGTATATCGAAATGTTGTAAACTTTTCACAAACACACTTGAATAAATTATGTAATTCATTGAAATAATGATCTGCTAGAACAAACAAGGAAACAGATAACTTGCTGAAATATCTAGATGATAGGAACAGGTAGCTCAGATATTCAAGGAGGCCTCCAGTCATATATATAATTAATAAATTACCTGAAACCTTACATTTCTAATAATTAATCACAATATTTGTTGTCTACAATGCAATAAAACTAAGATCTACTGGGATAATATTGATCAATCATAAAATATTTTGCTTAAGTATATCAACAACAACAACAACAAAAAATTGTTAATTGTCAATACTTATTTCGTTCGTTTTTGTTTTCTTCTCTCTCTTTCTAATATACTAATTTCTTAATGATGGAAGAATAAAAATGTAGTAAATTCCTTTTTTTGTGTTAACTTGTGAGCAAATTCCTAAAACTGTAATACATTCATTTGTATTAGCCAATTATTAAATCGATTATATCATTAGAAGAACATAATATACTACAATACCAGAAAGATGGAATATATATATATATATATATATATATATATACCTTTCTTTTATAATATGGTATAATGTAGATAGTGATTAGTAAAAGAGGGAACAAAATATACAATTCATTTATACATTCTTATCAATTAACATATGCCTTCACTTGGTATTGTTTTGCTTGTATCTTCCTACAGAGTTTCTTTTTTTTGCTTATAAAAGTTTGTGAACTAAGGCAATATCGAGGCATACGCACAGTATGCACATATACCAATAACAGACTGATCAATTGCAGTCTTAAAAAAAAACTCAATAGGAAGATACAAGCAAAACAATATCAAGTGAATTTAAATTCACCTCATAGCACAAGCAAGTAGCTATCAGGACTCAGTAGCTGGGTGGATAACGCGATGACGTTTGAAGCGAACGGCTCTGAGTTCGAGTCCCAGAGTGAACATCAACTCTGAGATGCAGGTACATCCGGCTGACGAGTCCCAAAATAGAACAAAACGAGCGTCCTGAATTCCACTGCTATCCACTATCCATCTTTGCTTATAACATATGCCTTATTTAAATTTTTATTCCAATTTTTATGTATGTTTGTTTAGTGTTAAATAAACTATAGAAAAAGAGGTCAGATGAAAAGTAACATTCTTTATTCATGCTGAGATTTAATAGGTATGAAAAATTTTTGAAAGAATATTACGTTGGGTTTTTTTCATGCTAAATTCCCATTATATGCTTCATTATTGTTGAATATTCAGTGAGACTATAATTTGTGGAAAACTTTTAGGTAACACTAAAGTAATCATCAGAATATTCATCTACTTATTAGGGTTAAAAGAAGTTTGTAAATTTGTATGAGGAATTAGAATTAAGATTTATATTCGGACATTATGATTAGGAATTATATTAAGAGTTTATATCACAGACTGATGCTAGTCATAATGTCAAAATTCTATTTAGCTGTATGGATGAATGAATTTCGTGCTAAAATTTAAAACTTGTTATTTTTTAATTCTGATTAGTTCGTTCATAAATTATAATCTCGATGATTATTTTAACATCTAAGGAAGTCTTATTTAAAAATATAACTACTGTTTAATCATGTGTAATTGTTAAATGAATTGTACAATATTTATAAAGTGAATTTTTGCAGTATATGAATAGAAAACCTTTCAAAATTAACAGAATATAAATAATATCAGAAGAGGTTTTATGGATATTATAGTAATTTTAATAGTTGAGATCATAAGCGAATTGAAGTTAGACCACCATAAAAAACTTGAAAGCACTGGACGGCCGTTTTGTCCTACTGTGGGACTCTTCAGTAATGTCCAGCCTGAAGAGGTATTTCCTGGAGTTCTAGTGAGAAGCAGTGACCAGTGGAGTTCAACAGGATCTGTTGTGAGATAGTAACTTACTGATGACAATGGTGGACGGTGGCGCAAATTTGTAGATTTGTTGAAGTTAGACATTTACACCGTTGGATACTGGCTCAGTGGCCTAATGGTTAAGCGCTCGCGTGCGAGACTGATTTTTCGAAGCAAGATCGTGGATGAGCATTTCTGAGGAGTCCCACAATGGGCCGAAGCGACTGTATAGTGCTTCCAGGTTTTCCATGGCTATCTAGCTTCAGTTGATTCATGATCTCAACTATTAGAATATGAATAATTGTAAAAGCAAATTATTAAATTATAGACACTTAACTAGTCTCAATAGTGTAATAAGAAGACAAAGATTATCAGAACTATGTCGAAATTTATGAAAGGGACTAATTGCTTTAAATTTCTTAAAAGAAGATTCCTTGAACATATTTTAACGAGTCAATAAACATACAAATGTTTGTAAACGGTTATGACCCACGTAGCTTTAACAAGTGTAGATTCATTTGAGTTGTTACCATGAGATAACGATGTTTTAATTTTTTAAAAAAAACTACAGCTTTTACGAACTCCTCCTTAAATTTCATAATAAGAGGTGGTTTACAAAGTAGCAACTTATATAACTTACAAAAATTTTTTCCCAATTTGTTTCTTATGTTAGTTTTAGTCATCTTGATCATATAAATGTTTATCATATAAAGTGTTTACTTAGTCAAATAATGTTGCAGTATTTTATAGAGTGTGTTAATTTCTTACAATTTAACATGTAGTTATACATTATAATGTCCACTAATACATAGAAACATGTATCAAAAGATGATGGTTATGGTAATCAATAGCAACACTATAAGCATTATTTTTAAACGATGCAGAGGTAAATAAACATCTAAAATTCATTGTGAAGTTACGCTATTTTATAGATGAATAATTACTGATCCGGAATCTTCAATTTTTAATTAACTGTATAATCCTCAGATTTCACTAATCGTAAATGGATGAACTATATTAAGAAGATAATATAAGTAAGACTAATAATTCATTTTGGATCAATTTCTCAGTGGTTATAGTAGTAGCTTTGCTTCGTTTATCAATCATCTTTGTAACCTTTATTATATAAATTCCAACGATATTTGAAATCAAAAGGCAATAAAAGCAGCGACTATAGTTTATTAGTGGATAGCACAGATGACAAAGCTGATAGGTGAATATGTGTATACAAGCGAATACAGATACAGATTAATAGTCAAATCGAATAAGAATCAGCTAGGAATGTCAACGGCTAATAATAGAATTCGAGTACATATATACATGGGGAAGAGAATGATTCATCGAGCGATATTTTAGTTAGAGTTTGTCATATGATCAAGAGTACACATTTATGCAGATAAGATAGTGGCCATAATAGTAAAGAGAAATATTCGAATTTTTACTTTTCGAATAATTTCATCTGTTAAGTAAGTTAATAAAAGACCTTAGCCAAAATCGACTGTAGCAGAGTTGCTATAATATATGCATGCATACTCTAGAACACTTATTAAAAGACGAGTTATCCATCTTTATGAACATAAAATTGGAACAGGAATTCAGTTTATTTTCAATCTCATAACCGTAGTATATTTTTTAAATTATTGGTTAGTAGAATTTGAATGGCTACTATAAATCAAAATGTACTGAAATTATGCATTATTATAACAAAATAGTATGTTTTATTATTGACATTGTCTCTTAAATAAATGTACTATCTATATAATAGAATAACTTAGGGTTGTATATTAATTTCTGAAGTTACTTCTGAAAATATACATGAATGTTACATTTCTTTATTTTTCTTTTTTACTCTAATGATTAATTTTCAAATAGTAGTAAACTTTTAAATAAGTACGGTGTGTGTGTGTGTTTCTGGATGATTGTAACTATTTAAAGTTTAAGAAATTACCGCAAACAAATGAAAACGATTAATTATATTTTCTATGATTAAAGCTTTAAACAAATGATTTCCAGATTAAGATTCAACAAGAATTTAATGAATAAGGATAATAAATGAATCACTTTAAATATACTTCATTAAATTACTTCAAGAAAGTAATATGTTAAAGGTAAATCGGTTAGAGAACAAAGAAAAAATTATGACCATCAGAAGACTGTTTAACGCTCTCCAACAGTGCTAACCCATGTATCTATATGTAATCAAAACTAAGCTTTTATATTTTATTGTGAACATAACTTCTGATGACCTAAGTCATTTTGTGATACACAGTTTTACAATTGGAGTTTTAGTTTTTAAGACACTTAGATAAGTATAAATGCTAAAAACACTAAAAATTTACTGTTTGGATTTGTCCTATAAGAATTTATTTTGGTCACCTAGTATTGATAACATTTTTTCTTTATAGTCACATTTATTGATAACGACCACTCCTGAACCTTTGTCAGGTCTGAGGATAACAGTATCTGACTTGCATTGGACGTTCCATCTAATATTATTGTTAGAAAATTGGAATCCAGGGTCAAGTTCAATCTATCAAAGCTTCTTAAAATGAACGTCATAAACAATAAGGAGTTTAATATACTAAAACCTTCGGGTTCAGTTCTCCCGAATTTATATGGATTACTTAAAATTCATAAACCTAATAATCCATTACGACTAATTTTGTCTATATGCGGTTTTCCCATACATGGTTCGTAAAATTGTTAAACCCAATTCGTACTAAACTATGTAAGTTTTCTTTAAAAGATACATTTGAAGTAATTGATCTTTTTGGGGACATTAATATTAAAGATATGTCTTTGCATTCCTTTGATGTAAACTTTCTCTTCACGAATGTACGGTTAACAAAGACGGTGGATTTCCTTTATGACTATATTTCTACAAATTTTTCTCTTTTTCCTATTCCGTTACCATTGTTGAAAGAATTATTTTTATTATATACTGCTAATGTTCAATTCACGTTTGATGGTGAATATTTTCGACAAGTTGATGGTGCAGCTATGGGTAGCCCTTTGGGGCCTCTCTTAGCTGATGTATTTATGTCATGTGTGGAAAATATGACGAGTGAGATTATTAGTGAGGCAACTCTATACAGAAGATACATGGATGATATTCTAATTATATGTGACAAAGATTTTGATGTTTACCGATTATTGGATAAACTCATTGGTGTTCAAGAAAATATTGTGATGACATATGAAGCAGAAAATAATGACCGATTGGCCTTTTTAGACATACTTTTAAGTAGAAGGGATGATGGCTCTATTAGACGGTCAGTGTATAGGAAACCTACCTGGACGGGACAATACTTAAAGTTTCATAGTTTTTGTCCATTGCAATACAAGCGAGGCCTGATTAAGTGTCTCTTTAAGAGGACTCAAATAATTTGTACTTCTGACAGTGGAAAAAGACGAAAAGTTACTGTCTGACACACTAATAGCAAATGGCTATCCACTAAAGTTTATTAATAGGTACAAAAGTCAGTTAATGCCAAGACCTCTTGTTTATTCAGTTCCAAAGAAAAAAATTTATGTCAATCTACCATATAGAGGCGAATCCAATAGCATATTTTTAAGACAGAGATTGAAAGCAGCGATCGAGAATACCTATTATGCTCCTCAATTGGTTGTGATTGAAAAGTCGAAGGCCATGATTCCTAATAGACCCAGACAATGCACTACTGATTGCGTCACATCCTATTGCATTTACCAGTTTACATGTTTGTGTGGACTCATATACATAGGCAGGAGTAATCAAACAATGCACTCAAGGGTCATTGAACATGTGCCTAGATGGTTTCAAAATCAATATGTGTCAAATGATCCGATCAACGTGGGAGGTAGAAAACCGGGAAACCGCGAAACATATAATTGAAACGGGGCACAAAATTGACATTAATACAGCTTTTGAAACGTTGTATAAAAATTGTCAAGGACGAAGTCTCAAGTGTATTGAAGCCTTGGTTATTCATAAATTTAAACCCCCCTTATGTGTACAAAAACAATTCGTCGTAACCTTGAATTTACCTTGGTAATCCTCAAGTCATTCTATGGCCTAGGATAACGCGGCAATTTCTTATTCTTTGTCTCCCCGTTG
Source organism: Schistosoma spindalis (assembly GCA_946903255.1). Taxonomy (NCBI): domain Eukaryota; kingdom Metazoa; phylum Platyhelminthes; class Trematoda; order Strigeidida; family Schistosomatidae; genus Schistosoma; species Schistosoma spindalis. Next base: position 76,268,834 of record OX336416.1, on the reverse strand, counting down.
TTACTTTTTTACTTTAACTTTCATGTAATTGACCTTTATTAATTTTTATATAAAATGCCCTGACATGTATATGTGTGACCAGATTGTTTGAAATGTATGGCGCAAATACATCACATTTTTCAGATCAACTCCGTCTTCTTATTGTTCTATCGAAATTTATTAAAGGGGCTAACTGCTTTATTATTAAAGACAGTTTCGGGCCATGTTATTTATTTGATTAATTTAATACACTGAGAATTCAGTGAGTACACTTTAACTAAAGCTGTTATTCTGAAAATCCACATATATTTCCGCTTATTGATTGGTTTGTTTGGATAATCCGTATTAGTTCCGAAGTTATAATGAGCAGTCGCAGTATATGCGGAATGAAGTGATTGTTATTAGCGACATCAAATAATTCTTGTGCTGTAAATTTAGAAATTGGCTAAAGCTGAAACTATCATTGTAAGGTCATTCAGTGGTTCTAAAGGTTAACCATTCATCACAAGACCTGAAGCTCTTTTGTTTGATCCATGGAATATCCATGGTTGCATGTTGACAAGAAGCTTTATACTAAGACATAATTGATAACTATTATTTCTTGATCTTCAGTGGTATTCCATCTTAGATTACTTTTTTAGCAATTATAATCTACAAATAATTTTCATTTCCACGAAATCCTCTTAATTAAATAAAAAAAAGTAATACAAATCTGCAAAACATTTTATACGTCAAATAAAAGATCAAATAGAAGTGAAATGATTTATTTGTAGAATTTTAATGCGTAAAAAACAATTCATGACGCCTTGAAGACATTATAGTAACCGCTTCTTTATCAAATAAATAACCTTTATAACTAAATTGATTGTTTAACATAAACAAATTTCAATGCTCAATTTGCTTAAAAATACTAAGTTACATCTTCATATTAATAATAATATAACAAAAGTTAAATTAAACTAATAGTAAACTTTTCAGTTTTATATAAAATAAAAGATTGATTCATTTAATCAGAATCAACTTAATGGTAATTAAACGTAAATAAATAAATAATACACTTGTAGATAATCTCCACAACCCCTATACTGGTAATTAATATGTGCTCACTAGTGAATAGATTCGTGAGGGAATTATCGGAGTTCTAGTGAGAAGCCGTGACTACTAGAGCTAATCCGTGTCGGCTAGAGACAGGTATCTACCTCAGAACAATCGAAGATGGTCGCGCGATTTCGTGGATTGGTTGATGTTAGACATTAACACGATTGGATGCCGGCTCAGTGGTCCAGTAGGTTAAGCGATAGCGCACGAGACTGAAGGCCCTGGGTTGGAATCCCGTGAGGGTGGGGTCGTGGATGCGCACTGCTGATTGGTCTGACAATAGGACGAAACGGCCGTCCAGTGTTGGCAGATTTCCAATGGTGGTCTAACATTAATCGGTTCATGATCTCAATCAAAATTATTTTGTATTTTTTGTTGATGATTTCATTCTAATTGATGTTTCACATAAACACATAGCTGATAAGAATAACTTTTATCTTTATAATATAAATAAGCCGCTTCTGTGAGATTTAGTTGATTGAGTACGCTCCTTAAGTCTATGAGGAATGATTCCATGACGAAAGCGAACAGTTTAACTTTCATATTCAGTAATATTGTTTAATAGTATAGGAAGTTTGTGGGAATTTTCAAAATTTACATCTCATGTTGACCTTAGATAGATAGCCACTAAAAACCACGAAGCACTGAATGGCTGTTATGTCCTCATATGAGACTTTACATCAGTCTGATTTCATAACTTTACTTGTAATCTAATCAAGAACAACCTAGGTCTCTCAGAGAACGCCTAGCATTCACACAACTGAGTCAATATTCAGTATCTTTCACTTGTAAGTTCAGTTAATTCATGATACGAAGCAAATGTCTTTTAATATCATTAGTAGACAACTGTCTCATACCCAACGCGGTTGAATTCTACTGGTCACAGCTTTAGATTACAACTCCAGGATTTAACTTCAAGAATTAGTCACTAATCAGATAAACTATGTATTAGTAATTAAGTTGCAAATATTGAACTGAATAAAAAGACTATATGAAAATTGCTAAGAGCAAGCAAACTATACTACTGATAAAAGTAGTTTTCGAATATACAGTATTATCTTTGAGTTTCAAGGCAGAATAAAAAATTTATATAGTTGAAATGTGTTTTACTAGTAAAAGCTTCGATTGATAGGTTTTATAAAGATATTCATTTTATTTCTTAATAGTGTTTCTGATATCTTGATTCCTTGATAACTTTCAATAAAACAAATAAGAACAATAATAAGAGAAATGAAGATTTCAATTAAGATCCTTTCAATGAAAAGTTTTGAAATATAATGAGTTCATATTATCTTAGGATAATTCTTGTTCTTATAGTTATAAAGGCTTATAAGAATAAGATCTATTCAGGATGAAATCTTCATATCTCTTATTATTGGCACCAATTTTCAGTGGAAAGGATTATATCATTAACAAATCACAGAATGTTTATTCTTCTTATTAAAAGAAATTGCTAAACTTGTGAACAAACAAACACACAGACAAAAAACGAGTAAAAAAACAATAAAATTGACATTTAAAACATGATTTTTAATGATAAAAAGAAATGGGATTAGCAAGGATAAACAATTATATTTTTATATTCAATATAGAAAAGCTTTAGAAAAAAAAGTAAAGGGGGGAGGAAGGGCATTAATTAACTGGAAAAAAAACACAGCACATTTTAAAAAGATGTTAAGTCACATAGTAGTTTGTTTTCTTTTTCTCATTTAAATAATTATGACAAATTACTTGAAATTGAAAAAAAGAAAAAACGAGAGGAAAAAAAGGAATTGTTAAATGGAATTAGTTATTTATGAATGTATTATTTAATTTTCTATTTTATTCAGAATTACTTTTATATTCTTAATCTGGTTATTTATACATTAGTAGGTTTATACATGTTTATAAATAATAGTAATAATAATAATGGGAATAGTTAAGTTCATTATAATTAACTCTTAAGTTAATCTCTTTTTATTTTTCTTTTATCAAAACAGATTACTTTTTCTATTTATTTTAGTAGTAATCTAGTTGTGATAAGAATAAAGATATTATTATTATTGCTAGGCTAATATTAACGACGACAAATATGAAAGATTTTCAAATGTTCCTTTTACTCTCTCGCTCGCCCTTTCCCTCTCGTTCTCTTTTTTTCTTAACATGATCTACGATAAAATTTTCCACTCCTTATAATAAATAAAGAATACAGTTAAATATTATGCCACCACCATTCCTCGTTTTCTTTTTCAATTCCAACTTAAAAAAACATGAAAAATTACAAATGGTTAATCTTTTTTTCTTTTTTTTAATTTTTACTTGATATAAACGACCAAATGTTTTCTAAATATCACAATTTTTGTTTGCTTTTTGTACATTTATATATTTAAATATATACATGAATAGAAAACATTCAAGAGTGTATAACCATATATGTAATGGAAGTTTCTGTTTTCTTCATATGTTCATATGCCTATATATATATAATGAGGATTCTGGCTGGATTAAAGTCTATTATACTCAACTACATTACAAAACAGTGCGACAAATGGTATGTACTATATGAAATGAAAATAAGTAGTTAATAAAATTAAAAAAAATTTTGTCATACTTAATCAATTTCTTTAGTCAAAAGATTTAAGTAATAGACAAAACTTACAAGGTAAACTGTGTTCATTTGTATGATTTTGGTTTTTGGTAAAAAAGGGAATTAGTAGTAGATTTACATGATTCCATTTTTTTACAGCCTTTCTATTCTGATTCTTTTTGTGTGTGCATTATTTTGTTGTTGAATATCATCCTTTTCACAGTGTGTTAAAAAAAGATTATAATATTGATGAAAATAACGATATATGACATGTTTCATGACAAGTTGTTTCACACCTAAGATTGACATATATACCATATACATTTATGTATATATATTCTACATTCTTACCTTCAAAGGTTTATTTAGATGAGTTTTCTTATATAACTTTTGTCTGTATTTTTTTTGAAAAGAATTTTTATAGTAAAAAACGAAATGTTTGTGATTATCCTTTTTTGAATTTTGTTGAATGTTAAACCAGTTATGAACTTGTATAACTCTTATAGTGTATACTACACTAAAAAATAGTGTAAACTACTTTTAATAGATAATGAACATGATATTTAAGAGTGTTAATATAGTCAGTGGATATTTAATCTTATTTATAATATAAGAAATAGGTAGTATTGAATGAATGATCTTTCAAATACATTGTAGTTCAAGTGATTCTAGTTTATATTTTCTTCCAGGTTTTCTATGATAGTCTAACTTCAATCGACTCATGATCTCAACTATTGAAATTTTCCTATTCATTTATCGAAGAATTAGGCAACTGTTAATTCAGTCAAATCTATCGTTTTTGTGTTTATCTTTGAAAATCATCTAATAAATTTTTCAGGTATAATTACCGATACTTTAAATAATAACAATGATATATTACAATTCAACACATTTGTTTAACAATCAAAGCATGTCTACTACTCTCTTTTATACACTATTCATATTTTTTAGTTACATTGTAGATGTTAACCCTTATTGTATGTAGAGTGTTTAATAAAAATCTTTGATCCCTGTCAATATAAAATGTGTTCATCTAAATAGGATAATCCAATGATCTGTAAGATTATTCAAGGTTTTGATATTAGAATCTATTCTAAAATAATACTTTATGTTTGCGTAATTTCAAAAGTGAATTTTACGAAATAAGTTTGCTATAAGACAATATCCATAAATATCAAGATTTTATAAGCAATCAAAAAATTAAAATCTATGTCGGGTAGAGACGCATATCTACCTCAGACAATCGATGATGGGTTGCATAAGATCATGGATTGATTGAAGTGAAACACTGTATGATACCCGTTCAGTGATCTAGAAGTTCAGCTTTTGCGCGTGAGATCGAAGGTTCTGGGCTCGAGCCCAGTATTCGGGATCGTGAATGCGCACTGCAGAAGAGTTCTATACTAGGATAAAATGGATATATAGTACGTGCATGTTTTCAATCGTGATCTAGCCTAAAATCAACTCATGAATTTAACCGTTATCATATATTTACCCATAAAATAAATATTGTATTGTAAACAGGTTAATTAAGAGTCATATTTTTGGATCAACTTTCTTCAACCTGTTTCAAAACCTTTCCAATTATTTCTATCTGTAATTTATAATTTGTAAATTCAATCACAACACACCAAGAAATTTCATTTGTATAGTGTTTTAAATTAAATATCACTTTACACAGAAATGTTATCATAAACTTTTGTATCACCAAATCACTTCCACTGTAAACAAATATGCAGGAATGCCGTGAATAACAAAGCATTAATTATACTTGTTAGATAAATGTATTTAAGGAGTATATTTTAAATGAACATTCAACCTGAAAAGTTAACATTGTATTGTTTTTATCTAAAACTTATATTTATTTTATGCTTTACAAATGATCCCACACAAAGTCCATAAAATAAACGTTTTCAATCACTAAAGATATATTTAATTATTATTCTCAGGCGTTAAAAGATTTTTGTATTGTCCTGCGTAATCACTAGCCGCATCTCCTCTGAATTGTAGACGCATGGGCAGAGATTTCTTTTTCACCGTTTGCATTTAGCCTATTTTCACCTTTGTGATCATAATTCAATTATGAACTTTCTAGAGTAACCGTTCTCCCTGAGAGTATTATGCAAGGCATTAAACTCATCTTCAACTATGTCAGCAGAACATATAGTGAGTATACAGTAACTAAGGGTTTGATTGAGTTTCACTTGTATTGTCATTCATATTTTCAGTTATCTCAGTTCAAATTTTAGTACTTACACAGAACTATTCTTTATCTTACACTTAAAAATATAAGCAAAAAATTAAATAAATTAGAATCAAATCAGAAATTGAAACACTTCAAAATGTATAACTTTCTAAACAGAACTATATGATTATTGATTTGTAATAATTAAAGATCGTCTTCATAGTGATAAGTACTAAAGCTAAAATATACTGTCAGACATTAAAGACATAACATAGTATGTTAAGTATTAAAAGAAAAATTTACAAAAAAAAGAAATTTTCCATTATTATTATTATCTAATTTAAAGTAATACATTAAAAAGATTTAAATATTTATTCTAATGTTAAACACGATCAACATTGTAAAACAGTTGCTATGGCAACTGTACAGGTAACTAAGATGTTATTATTTTTTGATAAAAAAGTGTATATTTTCATTTCAAGGTTATTTACTTTTATAATGAAACAAAAATAAATTCAATTTAAAATTTTTTTAGTATTTTCATTTTATAATCACTTAAATAACAACATGAACATATTCAAATAATTTTTATTCGTTCTTGATAATGAATTAATTTCGTTGAATGACTTTGAAAAATGAAAGAAAACTAGCCAATTTGTTTTTGAGTTCTGAACACATTATACTGCCTAAATTGGACATTAAGTCAATATTAATTAACTATAGATATATCTGGTTAATTAATTTTGATTTATTAAAGGTGAAATGCTTCAGAAAAATTATGAATTTAATATACTTTATCATTAGATTCGTGTTTTTATTAAATATTATATATTGTTGATAAATAATCTATATTTATCAGAAGCAGTTTTGTGGAGATTTAAGTAATTTCAATAATTAATATCATGAGTCAATTGAAGTAGATCACAATAGAAAACCAGAAAGCACTGAACGGCCATTTTGTTCTATTGTGAGACTCCTTAACAGTGAGCATCCACGACCCCGCTTCGCGAGACTTGACAATGGATGACGGGTTACTCAATATTGTGGATTGGTTGAAGTTAGGCAATAACACCAGCTCAGTGGTCAGGAGGTTAAACGTTCGCATGGGAAAGGTTCTAGGGCGGGGTCGTGGATACTCACTGCTGAGGAGATCCGCAAAAGGACGAAACGGCCGTTCAATGCTTCCAGGTTTTTCATTGTGATCTAGCGTCAACTTACTTATGATCTCAACCATTAAAATCTATATTCAATCAATTTTAGTTGTCAAGTTATCATTTTGAATTGACTATGTACAATTAATTTGAGGATTGGTTGAAGTTACACATTAACACTGTGGATGCCGGCCGGCTCAGTGGTCTATTGGTTAAGCGCTCATGCTCGAGACTGATAGGTTCTGAGTCCGAATTTCGCGGGGGGCGAGGTCGTGGATGCGCACTGCTGAGGAGTCCCATACTAGGACGAAGCGGCCATCTAGTGCTTCCAGTTTTTCGATGATGGTCTAGTTTCAATTGACTCATGATTTCAACTATTGAAATTTCTAAAATCTCCACAAAACCTCTTCTCATAATATGTTAATAGTTAATTATTATTTTTGTAGAATTTATTTGTTTGTTTGTTTTTAAAGACCCATAAATCTTACAACAAAATTTTCAGTTTTATTCAATAAAAATTTATGTTTAAGTTACGTTAATTAAAAATCAAATGAATGTGATTTATTTCTTATGTCATTATGTATTATTGATAGGTTTAACGATTTTCGTTGTTCGGCGGTACTTCGGTGTAGTATTTGTTTGGTTTTCCAGTGTGATGTTTTATACGGTATTAAATTATCATAGACTATATTCAGCATGACATGCAGTATATGATTTATTATAACTTTGATTATGATTTTATTCTAATTATTGATCAAAATGGATGCATAGATCAATATATAAATAAATGTAATTTTGAACTATGGTCGTCATTGTGTTTTTGGTTAACAAAATTTCAGTTGTATCAGTTTTGATGTTTTTACTACGAGTCATGAGAATTGCAATGGTTCCTTGTTTGATATAACAATTAGCGATCACCAGACATAATAATTGGCGATGTAAGCATAGGCCGTCCACCAGAACTCTCTATCTAACCTTATCTTGGGCAATCCTTTCCAGCTCTTCTCAGAAAATGTAAAATCTGTAGTCAATTATATATACACAAGTTGATAAGTGTATAGATGTGTATGTTTGTTTTAAATAGAGTTTTCAAGTTAGTAATCTAGATTTACAATATAATAGTGTTACGCAAGCAATAATTCTCAAGTCGGTGTAATTCTCAAGAGTTATCTGATTTTTTATTATCCAAATTATTTCTAATTCATAAGTTTAGTATATAACTAAACTATAGAAGGTATTAACAAAGCATATGATTGTAAATTAAGTCATATTTCACCTTCATAACACTCTGTAGCAAATTTGGGCATATAATTTCTTACTTTATTATAAATATTATTTATAAATTGATATTTTATTGATCTCAAAAGATAATTAATGATTTTGATAGCTAGTCAAGTGTAAAAGACAAAAAGCGCTTGATAATAACTTACTTACTTACACCTGTTACTCTTAGTGAAATATAGGCCGCCAACCAGCAATTTCCAACTCACTCTGTTCTGGACCTTCCTTTCTAGTTCTATTCAATTCCTGTTCGTTCTTCTCATGTCTGTCTCCATTTCTCGACGTAATGTGTTCTTTGGTCTTCCTCTCCTCTTTTGGTTTTCAGGATTCCATATGAGGACTTGCCTTGTGACGCAGTTCGGTGCTTTCCTCAATGTGTGTCTTATCCATTTCCAGCGCTTCCCTCTGATTTCTTCCTCCACTGGAATCTGGTTTGTTCTCTACCATAGTAAGTTGTTGTTGATAGTGTCCGACCAACGGATCCGAAGTATTTTGCGTTGACAATTGTTAATAAGCACCTATATTTTGTGGATGATGACTTTCGTAATTCTCCAAGTTTCCACCCCATACCGTAGAACAGTTTCAAGGCGGAGTTTTGATAATAATTAATTTACAATAATTTATCATTCCGAGAATTTAAAAAGATAATTTTGAAAATTATCCTTATGTTATCATGAAAGAAATTAGGAAAAAACAAACTGTGCAATTAATTATTGATTTACAAATTTGTTATTGAAGGTACTTGTTTTTGAAATTCAACAAATTCTTAGTTGATTATAAACCAATACATTTACAATTCTCTAATGTATTATATTGGTCAAACATGATTGTAATACATTCATTTGTGAATGAAAATCAACATATACTATAGATGTATATCTTTTGAATTAAAATACAATTTACCTTATGACTAAGAATTACATCAATTATTGATTTAGTTTTTCTAATGACAAATAAAAATTATATTTAGCTAAAAAATAACTTTAATACACTTAACGACTATTTATCTTCTTAGCTAAGTATCCTTAATTCATAATAATTCTTAACAGATTATTGTTCTTTTATTTGACCGACAAACATTACAGTAGTATTTACTAGATCCCTTCCTTAGATAATTGTTATATCCAGAGATTAGATTCTTATTATACCGCGTACAACTTTAGCACTTGAATGATAAAACTTTTCAAGTCTCAAGTGAGAAAACAGAAGTCAAATGAAAGGAATGCTATTCCAAACAGTGTCAATTATGGTACAAAACTGTCAGGTATTTATAGTTTTTAGTAAAAATGAAATTATCATTATAGTCCACCAATCCGCATACAGGGGGTTGCTAGCTTTTGTCTATTAGGGAGGCTATATGTAGGGATTCTGGAATATTCTTCCATAAGATGATAGGATGGAATATCTTCAGCTCTTTATAAGCTTCTTAGAGCTTCCTTGAGTTCAACTGTAGGCCGTCTTCATAATAATCTAATACAAAAAATGATTTTCTGAGTTATAACTTCTTAGTCTTAGATTATTTTTAAATATAGTAAAACAAAGCAACTTTTGTTAGGGAATAAGGAAAAAGACATCTCTCTGAACTGATATCTCGGAAGTATGTGCTAATGGGATAGAGTTAAATGATAGTGATTTATCTATAAGAGAAATGAGTGTGAAAATTGTCTAGTCATACAAAGAATTTATTATTAAATACCAAGATCATGTAATTTTATCACATTAATACTACAGTAAGAAAATACTTGAAATTATGTTCGAAAAATACAAGAATTTTAATTTATTGATAAATAACTTTGATAATTACTGTCTAATTCAATGAAATCAAGGCTGATAGGTCCTGGGTTCGAATCTCGTGGGGGGCGGGATCGTGGATGCGCACTGCTGAGGAGTCCCATACTAAGACGAAACGGCTGTCCAATGCTTCCATGTTTTCTATGGTGGTCTAGTTTCAATCGACTCATGATTTCAACTACCGAAATAAAATGTATTAAATAATTCATTTTAATTCACATGCTCTATTCACAGAACGAATTCAGTGTTAGTTTATTTATTTCACACTCTTTCTTTATGTGGAAATCTTGTGTATAAGTTGTATTACTCTGTAACATTATCATTTACACTAATATAGACCAATATTTAAACAATTCCATTACGTTATAATGTCTGTCCATTATTTATATTCTCTCTTGGAATATGTGTATATATATGACTGTATAGCTTAATAGTAAGTGCTTTAATCGTTGAGAATGATTTAATATTCGACAGGTGTCTCATCCTAGTATGGGATTCGAACCCAGGATTTTCGGTCCCTATCGAGAAACGCTTAATCTCTAGTCCACTGAGCAGGTATTCAACGGTGTTAATGTCTAACTTCCATCGATCTATAAATTGTTTCAAAAACCTTCATTCATTGTCTGTGGTAGATACCTGTGTCTACCCGACACGGAATGAACTCCACTAGTCACGGCTTCTCAACAGAACTGCAGGAAGTCATCTTGTAGGCAGTCACTTGTGAGAGCATGATCGATGGAATTTAGACATTAACACCGTTGGATACCATCTCAGTGGTCTAGAAGTTAAACGTCGGCGCGCAAGACTGAAAATCCTGTGTTCGAATCCCGCATGCTTACTGAACGAGAGTCCCATACTAGGGCAAAACCTTCGTCCAGTGCTTCTACGTTTTCAATGGGGATCTAATATTAGTCAATTCATGATCTTAATCCAAAACTTAACAATATTCTCAACCCTATACTGATAATATTTTAATAGTTGAAATCATAAGTCCATTGAAGCTAGACCACCATGTAAAACATGGAAGTATTGGACAGCCGTTTCGTCCTACTGTCAGACTCAGCAGTGCGAATCCACGATCCCGCCCTCCACGGGATTCGAATCCAGGACCTGTCAATCTCGCGCGAGAGGCAGTTCCTAGAGTTGTAGTGAGAAGCCGTTACTAGTGGAGTTCAACCAGGTCTGTTGTAGGATATCAACTCACTGAAGACAATGGTGTACGGTGGCGCAATTTTGTGGATTAGTTGAAGTTAGACATCAACACCGTTAGATGCCAGTCGGCTCAGGCTCTAATGGTTAAGCGCTTGCGCACTAAACCGCTAGATCTTGAGTGTGGATCGTGGATGTACACTGCTGAGGAGTTCCATACTAATACGAAACGGCCGTCCAGTGCTTCCAGGTTTTCCATGGTGATCTAGCTTTAATTGACTCATGATCTCAACTATCGAAATTATTACAATCTTCATAAAACCCCTTCTGATAATATTTTAACAAAGGAAACATTTCTGAAAATTGTTCATATGTATTATTTATATACCTTTTCTTGATTATTTATATTTATTATTTTTATAAAAAGGAGATTTGAATTAAAGTTTTAATAAAAGACGAAATCATTTAATCTATTATACGTTCTTTTTAATACATTAAGAGCAGAAAAAAAGGTATTTAATTTATCCTACATATTCTTTCGCTTATTGTTTATTAATCATTGTGTAATCAAAATTTACCAGTGTTATATATATATATATATATATATATATATATATATATATATATATATATATATATATATATATATATATATATATATATATATATATATAAAAAGGTAATACAGGGTACCTTCAACGGACAAGAATTATTAAAAGCTTTTTCATTGATATATATTTTCATTAAAATTAAAATGTCAAATAATTCAAAATTTTAATTTCAAAGATTTAAAAAAAAGAAAAAAAAACGATAAAATGTTTATCCTTCGTGAAATAATGATCTTTTCAATCTTTTCCTATATATATATATATATATATATATATATATATATATATATATATATATATATATATATATATATAACATGTTTTGTATGAATGTGCCTCTAAATAATTGAAATATTTAATAGATTTTTGAGTAGTGATATCTGTTATAACTTTTGCCCTTATGATTTATCAAATGATTAAATCGTTAATTAGAATATCCGACTTTGATGACCTTATTCCTATGCTAAGTCAACGACATATTAACTAGCACTAACAACCTTGCATCAACTCTGAATCCTTATTGGTCATCATTTTATTAGTTATTCGCCTAATCCTGCCCAATCAGTTCAGAACACAATATCAGATTTGTAAATAATGCAGTTTATATATAAGTAAATCAGACCGTATCACATTATAAAATAAAAAATAACACTTATATAAGAGCATATCAAGTGTGACTGTGTGTGAGAATTTAACTAATAAATTAGTATCAAATGGGTTTTGTGGATATTATAGTAATTTTAACGGTTAGGATCGTGAGTCAGTTGCAGCTAGACCACCATGGGAAACCTGAAAGCACTGGACAGCCGTTTTCTTCTATTGTGGGACACCTCAGCAGTGCGCATCTATGACCTCTCCCCCCGCTAGTGTCGTACCCAGGACCTACTGGTTACGCACGCGAGCACTTTACCACTAGACCACTGAGCCGACATCCACCGGTGTTAATGTCTAACTTCAACTAATTAGTGAAATTGAGTGACACATCCACCATTGTCTTCAGTGAGGTGCTATCTCACAACTGATCCGGTTGAACACCACTGGTCACTGCTTCTCACTAGGTCTCAAGGATATACCTCATGAAGCTAATCACTAGTGAGCGTATGTTGATTAATAAATTAGAAATAACTTAAGAATCGTAGATCGTATAATAATAGCCAATAGGTAAATAAAAGCTTATGATAAAAGGAATAAGTATATATACATGTAACCTCATTACGCAATAGTTACACAATAAGAAAATGTATATAATAATAGTCTAGAAATAATTCATAGTAGTTATGATTCATTTATTATTCTTTCGAGTGCAACAATATCAGTTGTATATATTCTGGAAATAATTATAAAACTATATTGAAATATACAAGCATATACAGAAACAATATTTCAAATTTTATTTCTACATAATATTGTTACATTAATTCCAAAAATATGATGAATAAGTCATTTCCATTTAACTAAAAATGTAACAATATTATTAATTGTGAAAAATCGACTATGTAGATATTAAATGATACAGAAAGCATGAACAAAGACCATATCAGTTTTCACAATTGATTGATCACTTGGTGGTGATCAATGTCATGTGTATCAAGTCTTTCTTAGTGCAGATCAAATGTTATCAACCTGAATAACCCAGTGGTAACGTCTTTGACTGTGAAGCTGGGTGATATGGGATCGAATCCATCAGGGTGCACCAGTTCCCTCAAGATTACAGGTACAACTTGCTGACGAGTGCCAAATAGCATGAAACCTGGATCCATTGTTTCCTGTTGACTAAGTCCAACCACCATCTTACCATATCAGTTTACATGACAACATATATGATTACTTATTTGCATACATAGTCATCAGTCCAGCCTAAATTACTAATAATTTTATTAACAGATGAAATTGTTTAATAAAAAATGAAGTCAGTTTTTCAAAAGAAGGTACATTACTATAGTCTGAAACATTGTCGGACAACCTCTTACTAAATCATTTTCAACTTATTTTTATGTATAAGAAAGCTTATCCAAACTTTACAATTTCTGTAGAAAAATGAATTATTGTATTCCAAATCAATGATTTAAATATTATTCAGTCTATGCAAGTTTTAAATCCTTATCTATTTAACCCCTGAAATAATGATTTCGGTTCACACGGTGACCAGTGAACTTCAAGCATATCAAATGTAAGGCAGTTGCTCACCGAAAACAATGGAAGATGGTCGCTCAATATCGTGGATTGGTTGAAGTTAGACATTAACACCGTTAGATCTCAGCTCAATGGTATAGGGGTTAGGCGTTTCTGTGAGAGTCACAATGTCCTGGGTTCAAATCCCACATGCAGGATCGTGGATATGCACTACTGAAGGGTCCCTTACTAGGACAGGATGGTCGTCCGGTACTTCCAGGTTTTCAATGATGGTCTAACAGTGATCGATTCATGATCTCAATCAAAATTTAAATTAAGACAAAATACATTTTTAATGTCACCTAATCATCAGTGATTGTCTAGTTGAATTCAACTCAAGATATAGTCTGTTTTCAAATTAACTAACTACTAATAATTAGCAGGTAATTAATTGATCTTTACATAACTGCAAATATTACCAGTTCAAGCTGACTAAATCATTAATATTCAGATAATTTGTGTGTATATGGAACTTTATGTTATTAAAATACCCGTCTTACGCAATAGACAGTTTGTTTTAAATAAATGGAAAATTCTGCTCTGTGCTATAACTTTTGTATTTTATCATCGATAATGTAATAAACTTCGATGTATTCATTCTTACTGTTTGAATATAATATTCTAAGAATTTTTCTATGATGCTCTCATTGGTATATTGTTTGAGGTAGTCCGATCAAAATACCCTATGATCTTATGATGTAATATACGTTTAAAATCTTATTGTATTTTAACAGAAGTTAAGAGTAATTCATAGGAGTACTTGAAATTACTAAACTGATATGAATTAGCTAATTTTATAATTATTGTAATGTTTAAGGTCTTTACATAATAAAGATTGGATAGCCATTGACAAATGGACTGAGTCATGTTAGTAGGTGTAGACTACGTGGTTGTGATCCGCAAGACAATGAATGACATCGCTCAAAATCGTTTGTCGTGGCGCAGGTTCATTCACTCTTTGTGTTCTCCCAAATTCTAATCTTCTGAATTCTTCGTGTCCCTTTTCTTCCTCTTTCCAAATTTGTTTCACTTGATTATACTCCTTGAATAACATCTTCAAACCGTAATGCTTCCGATCACTGCTTATACTTTTACTACTTCTACCACTATGGGATTTGAATCGACTATTGTATCACTGTGGTAATGTGCTATGGCAACTCGAACTGATGTACGTATGTACGAAGTTCTACGTTGTAACTGACTGACTGAGTGATTAGTAGCGACATTATAAAGTGAAGTATTTGTCTATTGTGATCTGAATGTGAAAACTAGTTTTACCAAAAAAGATTTAGGTTTATTTTTTGGTTAAAATGTCAACCGATTACCTCGGTAAGTACTATGAAGAATTTTAGAACAATCAATTAAATATTCAATAATTTTTCTGACTTCATAAATTAAACCACCTTACTGATATGTTTTATTATGAGATGACGTCATCCATAATAACGAAAAGAGCCAGTGAACGGTGAATTGTTATTTCTTACCAGTCTTAGATTCTTCAGTAAAGATCTGGACATTTTAGGTTAAATCTTAGGTTCTCTGATCAGAATATTTAGTTTACAAAGAAATTAATACATCCTGGTACTCTACGACATAAAATGTTGATATGAAAAGACTTCACAAACCACTTAACTGATTGAGAATCTTTCGGAAATCTACTTTTATAATAAACTCAGCAGTAGTGATAGGTATTTATAAAGTATCTGTCTAAATTACCACACATTAACGGAAAAGAACGAATGAAACCCATACGTTAGGTATTTAAAGTTATCCAGAGTAATAAAAAAGATTTAAAGATAGAAATATTTCATATATTTTGTGAAGGTTTTTTCTGGCTTTATAATACTGGATTTGAATTATTCGTAATCATTATAAACAGTCTACTGTGAGACTATTATTAATGGACGACATTTGAGCGACGTTAAAGTCACCTTGAGCGTGTCCACTTAGTAAGTAGAACAAAATGAGGGTTGGAAACCAATGTGATGAATTAGATTTATGATTTACAGTTAATGATTAAGGTTATGAAGTAGATTCACGATTTTCATCACGAACTGACGTAAGTTAAAATTCCAAAACGATATTTAACCAAATGTATGAGTAGGTTTCGTGCCAAAATTCAAAACCTGTTTCCTTATATCTGATTGGTTCATCCATAAATTATAGTCTCGTTGACCATTTTCTAAAGTATGACATTTAAAAACAAACTATGGCCCAGTGGCTTGGAACTAAATAAATATAGGATAACATTGAATGTATTCACAAGAAAATAATATTTGTAGAATTAAATAACATTTTTAAATGTGTTGTTTTCTACTATTTCATATATACTCAATCAATTATAGATAACTAAATGGCAATACAGTTTTGAAACGGCCGAATGAAGGTGCTCCAGTATAAGTGCACAACATATATTCACTGTAGCCTCTTGAAATACTTTCGATTTTTTGACTATATAGGTCAATATCATCTTCCGATACATCTACTGAATTATTTATTCAAGATATTATGAAATAATGGACAAGAAATCCTTAAACTAAATAAAACAACTGTTCCTAATAACTTTTAAAATGATTTAAGTAATATCAATGGGATTAATCTACATTATGCTAATTATAGACTGATGCAATGGATTAGTAGTTTTTTTTTTGTTTAGAAGAATTCTTCAAATGATCTGTCGCTAATTATACAATTAAATAAAATGTTTTTGTTTTAATCAATATACATATTCTTTGACATATAATTATTACTTCTGGAAGTTTTTTATTCATTTATTATCAATAAACAGTCCATACTTTCAGTACAGCATGTCAATATATATTATGTGTTGATTTGGCATTTATATGTGCATATATATATATATATATATATATATATATATATATATATATATATATATATATATATACTGGGACGCTCTATCAATTGGACAGGAACTTCACAAACCATATATATATTAGTACCATAATACGTCTAATATGCAATTTATATTCTTGTTATGAAAATATTATTTTATTCTAAGATCAGACATGTTGTGTTTCTTCTTGTTTTTTCTTCTGCTTTTCATACGTAATTTTCTTTCGAACATTCATATTATTAAATTTACAATTACTTAACATTCATAAACTACACTATCTCTATTATATTATCATTTTGACATTTTAAGATGAAGAGTAAAGAAGAAAAAAATCACAAACAGATTTCTATAAATTAATCTTTTTAAATAACTAAATTGAATATACAATATAAGTGAATGTTATTTTCTATCAAATAAGCGTTTATGATTGACAGATATAGTTCAGGTCAGTTTTTCAACAAAAGTATTATTAGTATTATTACTAGTATCAGTAGTAGTAGTAGTAATAGTAATAGTAGTAATAGTAGTGGTAATAGTATTTCCATGTTTTCCGTCATTATAATCTCAATACTACTGAAAATAATAACAGCGATAATAAAGAACCCGCCAAAAATAATTATAAAGGATCAGTTTAGTTAAAGAAAAGAATTTTTAGTATGTTGTTCAAGTTTTTTTCCTTTTCTTCCATAAATTACTACTTTTTTTAATGGCTAAGTATATATTTTAAATTGCCGATGAACGGTACAGCTCTGTTCAGTTCAACATTTATATGTATGTCAATAATTAATGAACTAAAAAAAACAAATAATTGTTTCTAAGATGAACATTTTTAATTCATCATAGTAATAACAGTTCAAAATACAATGATAATAGTCTTTTAATGAATCAGGTATATTGTGGTGCGTGCTACTTATGTGGACATAAGTAGTATATGACGTGAGTCATGAACAGAATGTCTGGCAACAGAGAGACGAGAAGATCGAACAATAAAGAATGAAGAAAGAATGCAATTTGTAGGAAAATGCAAGAACAAAGGAATTCTGAGTCATTTGAGACAATTGGTGAACATTTGGCAAATTGAGCATTTCATATATGGTTGTTGGATTTTACTAACTAGTTCTGTAATTTGTTGTTAAATACATTCGATTGTCCCCACTGGTGTTTTATTCCACTACAATATGACCTCCTTTTTAAGTAGAAGTTACTAGTGAAAATAAATCTGGCATGAGAGATTAATTTAATTAAACTCCAATGATTTGACCACATATACAGTGGTGAGTATGAGAGTAATAGAGACTGTTGAATTTCATTTAAAACATGAATAGATCAAAATTAGAAAATTATTGAAAATTGGTAAGTACAGGATAGGCGTTTTGTTTTTGTATGGTATTCCTAAGAAATGAGAATCCATAACCACGTACATATACAACATGTATTTATAACAGTTATTTAGAAGTCAGATATTTCAGTCAACAGGTGTAAATCAGTCTGTTTAAGTTATCAAGACTCTAATTGTTATAGAAAATTATAAGTCAGGAATGCTACAAATTAACTAGCTGTTGTCACTAACCTAAGATTGTTGGAGTTGTTAGTCATAGTTTTGAGATCTGGCTAATATAATTTATTTAATACTGCCAACAGTTTCCAAGAAGTGTTTTCTGGAGTTCAAGTGAAAAGCAGTGACCACTGCAGTTCAACTGGGTCTGTTGAGAGATAGTAACTCACTTAAGATAATAGTGGATGTGACGCTCGATTTCGTGGATTAATAAAATTTATACATTGACACCGTTGGATGTCAGCTCAGTGGTCTAATGGTTAAGCGCTCACGCACGAGACTGATCGGTCCTGGGTTCGAATCTTGAGAGGCAGGATCTTGAATTTTAACCGCTGAGGAGTCCTGAAATAAGACGGAACTATCGTTTAGTGCTTCCAGGTTTTCCATGATGGTCTAGCTTCAGTTGAATCATGATCTAAACTACTAAATATTATAAGCATAGAAAAATCTATTTGTTGGGATTTCTGTTGATTGAATATATTTGAAAAAATAGATGTGATTTTCAATGGTTGAAACCAACATATTTTTCATCATTTGTAAAAATTATATTTAAAATAATCTCGGTGATTGGTCATTTTGATACAACTTGAAGAAGTCCAGACAAGTTTGTTGGACGAACTTTGGAAATATATTAAATTTCAATCGACCAGTTTATTTCAAATATATATATCTTAATAAATAAAGTTTTCTCTGTACTTGGCCCCTAATTTTTGTCAAACTATTCTCTTTAATATTGACGAATATTCGTATAAAATATATTTTCTTCAATATATCTATCTAGCTTTCAGCAGAATGTTTGTTAATTTAAGTAATTTAATGTACATATGGATGCTTGCTTAGTTTTATGGTTTGGTTTAGTTAGTGACACTTTAAATTGTAATATTATTAAATAAATTCACATAAATTTTAATATTGTGTAATATAGGTTGGAATTCCAAACGAAAACATCAATTCAGTCAAGAGTGAAGATACATCATATTTACGTATGTTAAATAAAATGAAATTTAATTCAAGAAGTCTCTATCATTTCAGTTAACAATATTTGCTAATTTCTTTTTCTACTGTTTGTTTGTTTAGTTTTCTTTGGCACTTAAAGATTTATACTGATTATTTGCTTACTTTTTAGAGCATAGTTTTATTAAACATAGATGAATAGTGGCTAGCAGTGGGATCCAGTTTGACGCGCATTTCGTCCTATTTGCGACTCGTTAGCTGTTGACATTCACTCTGTGACTCGAACCCAGTACCATTCGTTTCAAACACTATCGCGTTATCCACTTAGTTACTGAGTCCTGATAGCCATTTGCATGTGTAATGTGGTGAAGTTTAAATTCACTTGGTGTTGTTTCACTTATGTCTTCCCATTGTTATTTAGGACTGCAATCAATAACAATGGGAAGATACAAGTAAAACATCAATCGAATAGTTTTTATTGATTGTTATTTTAATAAATCTGTTTATTCTAGCTTTGAAATACTTCTCATGTCAATATAATTGTACACGTTACTATGTAATTTATTATTTTTATTTTCATTACTAAACTTGTCACGTTGTTATCAATTTGTACATTTTACTAATGATGATCCATTATATTATGCTCTTTCAATAGTTATCAACGCAATATCAAATAAACCCTTCATATTCATTCGAACATTAAGCAAACTACTTATAACTTTTCCAGATTTTCTTTTCGGTTTGAAAAGGAACTATAAATAGATCGATTTAATATGTAGGTCATATTTGTCACTGATTGATTTCAGTAATTGTGAATCATGAAATCTAGATATGTCAAGATTGAGACAGTTATCACAATTGGGATTAAGTGATTATTCTCTGTGACATCTAAAGATCCTGTGTTCTATCTCTGTATCATCATAGTTATGAATCATTATTAAGTAACAAAGTAGGATCAGATAACTGTTCCATTCTACATGGTTATATTAGTAGCACAAAATGAAGATAAGACAGTCTACCTATAAGATGTTGTTAACGAAATAATCATTCACTAAATAAATATTAACTAATTAGAATGAAAACAATATTTGATACTATTGAACATAGAATATAGTTAGGAAAAGTTCTTTTCAAACGCAAGAGAATAAATCTTTATTAATTAGGTCTTTTCTAAATGTAATAAAATAAATACTCGTTTATTATTAAATTAATAATAATGTATGATGTCTGAGATGCTAATCTGTTTTACAATAACCAAACTTCTTTTTTTTACCACTACACTATCATGGAATAAAGTAATAATACAAAACTTAATGTCGAGTCAATATTTAATGCACTGCTGAAGTATTGGTAATCCACCAACACAAAAATTTTTGTTTTTATTTATTATCCTTCAATATCATATTAAAACCGATAATTTTACTTTAATTCCATATAAAACTATTCATTTATGGAGGGTATTTTAAGGGTGAACCAATCAGAATCGAAACTCTAACTTTTAAGTTTTTTACTGGTTGAAATTATGAGTCAATTGAAGCTAGACCACCATGGACAACCTCGAAGAACTGGACGGCCGTTTCATCCTAGTATGGGACTCCTGGGAAGTGCGCATTCACGATCCCGCCCCCCCAGCGGGATTCGAACCCAGGACCTATCAGTCTCACTCCAGACGCTTAACCAACTAGACCACTGAGCCGGCATCCAACGGTGTTAATGTCTAACTTCGACCAATCAACGAAGTTGCGCCACCGTCAACATTGTCTTCAGTGAGCTGATATCTCACAACAGACCTGGTTGAACTCCATTCGTAACGGCTTCTCACTAGAACTCCAGGAGTATTTCTTGAAGTCAGTCACTAGTGAGCAGATGATTATTATCAGAAGGGATTGTGTGGAGACTTTAGAAAATTTACCTGTTGAAATCATGGTGTACGGTGGCGCAACTTCGTGGATTGGTTGAAGTTAGACATTAACACCGTTGGATACCGGCTCAGTGGTCTATTTGGTTAAGCGCCTGGCGCGAAACTGATAGGGCCTGGGTTCGAGTCTCGCGGGGGCAGGATCGTAAATGCGCACTGCTGAGGAGTCTGACAGTACGACGAAACGGCCATCCAGTGCTTCGAGGTTGTCCATGGTGGTTTAGCTTCAATTGACTCATAATTTCAACCAGTGAAACTTCTAAAATCTCCACGAAACCCCTTCTGATTTTAAGTTTTTGCGCTAAATTCAAATTTTAAACATAATGAATAGTAAAAATACTTTTGTAAATTGCTAAAACATTCAAAATGATGGTGAAAAATTATTCTTTTTTTGGTAACTGAAGTTTAAAAATAATATTCTTAAGCGGATCAAATTACCGATTATATCTATTTAGGTTTTTGATAACAAGTAAATCAACACTATCCCTAGATCCTAACCATAATCCCCTAATTCTGAAACGAATGTTATTCTGGTGACATTACATTTTATGAAAGAAGTAATCAGAGAGTGCATCTTATATTTTTAAACAAAATCCATTTATTCTAATATAGCTGCAGAATATTTTTACATGTTAGCTTATGTGAATTTGTGATAAGAACTTCAATCTTAAAAGCCTAATTCCAAAACCAAAGTACTTAACCCTTAACTAGAAACAATGTGAATATCCTTAAAAGTTTGTTTAGGTCTATTTAACAATTCGAGAATATGAAAAATCTATATCTTTTAGAACAAGCTTAAATGTTGCATTTTTTCCAATTGACAGTCAGAGTAACTTATAGACAATATTAATAGACCTAATAATTGTGTAAAATTAGTGATGGCTCGTTAAGTAGAAGCGTTTATAGAAAAAGTCCCTCTGCTTGCCAATATACTCACTTCCATAGTTTCACACGTATCCGCTACAAAAGAAATTTGGTTAGATGTCTCACTAGCAGAGCTAAAAAGATCTGTACAGTAGATATTTTAAGTCAGGAGATGGAATTTATCAACAACTCACTGAACGAGATCGGCTACCCCAGCGCGTTTATTAGGAAGTACATGTATGACATAAAAAAGAAGTCGGAGATTTCGACTGTTCAAAAGAAGCCTTTGTACATGAAACTAAAATTCAACAGGGATGCGGCTAGTGATACCCTGAACGATAGGTTAACGAAAATATTTAGCAGGACATTCTGCGCAGCCAATCTTGCGTTGACATTCTCGAGTCGACCAGCGATGTCTACTCAAACGAATGATAAGTTACCTGAGTTGGCCTCCTTAATGTGCATCTACAAATTCAGCGGTTCCTTTAGAGATAGCTATATCGGGCATACTACCAGGCAATTTAAACAACGAATGAGTGAACATCTACCAGCTTGATTTATAAAGAGCCAGATAAAGACAATACGCAGTTCTGTCTTGGCACATCTTATTGATAGCAGTCATGCTATAGATGAATCAAAATAATTTCCAGTGACCTATCGTGTACCTCCATCACTTCCCAACGGAGTTCGTTCCCGTATCCTACATATAGCTGAAGCCATAAGATTTCGTACATATAACCCCAATTTATGTGTACAGAAGAAATTCGTAACCCTTCTATCCTTTTTGGGTCCAGTTATAACTTAACAAACGACCCTTTATTTTTAGTTTTTCTTTTAACTTTTACCATTAACCTTATTTTCACATCCAGTATTTGTCTGTAACTTTTGCCTCTTTCCGTTTGTATTCTTCATTATCTAATTATTTATTCACTTCTCATTACGTAATGGTTTTAATGTTTGTGATGACTTCTAATTCTCAGAAGAGGTTTAAGGGAGATTTTAGTAATTTCAACAGTTGAGATCATGAGTTAACTGAAGCTAGACCACCATGGAAAATCTGGATGCACTGGACGACCGTTTCGTCCAATCGTGGGACTCATCAGCAGTGTGCATCCATGACACTGCTTCGTGGGATTCGAACACAGGACCTATCAGTCTCGTGTGCGAGCGATTATAAATAAGCTATTTGTCTGATTAAGCATATTCCATAATTTTTCGATCAATAAATAAGAGATTTTTATTTTTATTTACAATATTTATGAATGTATGAATCACTTTTATAATAAGTAACTGGCTTCCTGATGGACTAGAAACAAGCTAGAAATTTGTTGTGGTTGCTTTAAGCTTGTCTTTATAAGATCATTTTCATCCATAATCTTAGTATTTTCTCAATTTATAGGTTAAAAAAAATATTCAGGATTGAGACATCTCATAAATTTAAGGAAAACTGACAAAACAACACGAAAGGTGCTTTATACGTGTAGTAACAGTTTAAATCCACAACATATATTCTTAACATTTATCTTGGATTTTATTAACAGCGGATAAATGGGATTATGTTCTAATTCTTTGGGTAGATCATTTATTCTACTGTTTTCTATAATTCCCCATAGTTATCTCTCTAAGTAGTATTAAATTGATATGGAACACGGGCTTAGTAGTTATACATTTATACAAACTTATTGGTTATTTTGCACTCAATTTTACCAATAATTGTGACTCCACACCTGGGATATATATATGTTTATGAATGTTTATATATTTGAGAGCCGTGTCACATGAAATCTAGATGATGCATTTCTGGTTCAAGATGATTTCTTATATACATGTAAGATACCTCATATATACATACTTGACTATCATTTAACTGATATATATATTCATATATTTATTCATTCATTCTGTTTGCCTGGTTGCTTAGCTAGTCAATAAGCTTGCTCAGATTAAACCCTATCTGATAATAATAGTTTATGTTGTGAATTAACTATCACTACATCAAGAGGTAAACGGAATCATAATGTTGAATTCAGTTTACATTACGAAATTAATTCAAGTAAGTTGGTAGTAATGACCTCGTAAGAAGTTCCAGATATTTGCGATGACAAAGTTCTTGATAATACCTTAAATATTTTTGTTGATGACTGAGATTTGTGAGATACAACACTATTATCACACATTTGGTTACTGTATCTTTGAAATCATTGTTTTTTTTGATTATTCACATAAGTTCTATCAAGAACGTTCTTTTAGACTTATACCACCTAACCAGATAGTAAGGACAGTTCTTCTTTAATATGATCTTAATTGATTTTAAAGTTCTGTATTAAAAAGTATGCAATATAATGCCAAATAATACTTCGTATTTGTTTTGATCATATACTGGTAATTAACATATGCTTACTAGTGAATAGATTCGTGAGGGAATTATCGGAGTTCTAGTGAGAAGCCGTGACTACTAGAGCTAATCCGTGTCGGGTAGAGACAGGTATCTACCTCAGAACAATCGAAGATGGTCGCGCGATTTCGTGGATTGGTTGATGTTAGACATTAACACGATTGGATGCCGGCTCAGTGGTCCAGTAGGTTAAGCGATAGCGCACAAGACTGAAGGCCCTGGGTTGGAATCCCGTGAGGGTGGGGTCGTGGATGCGCACTGCTGATTGGTCTGACAATAGGACAAAACGGCCGTCCAGTGTTGGCAGATTTCCAATGGTGGTCTAACATTAATCGGTTCATGATCTCAATCAAAAACTTAATAATCCCCACAACCCATATACTTACACTTGAAGAAAAACAAAACAAAACAACTTAATCTATCGTCTGGTATCACTTTATTTATATATGTATATGTACATGTATACTTCATGTCAAACCTAAATATACAATTATATCTCTATTGATTTCAATATAAATGAATAATTCTAAATGATTTATTGTTATTATTAATATTTCTTTATTATGATTGTTGAAATGTCAGTTGAAAGCAAGTGAATTTGGTTAATGTTTCATCAAGATATTTATACATTCTGTCTGTGAATATCATTTAGTAATATATACCTTATTTGTTTTCTTCCTTTCACTTAAACTTTAATTCATATTCACATTATCATCTTTACCATCATCATCAGTTTTAGTATTATTAATAATAATAATAAATCAGTAGTTAATATACTTAGGCATGATTCATTCTAATATGTAAACCGATTTGCATAGGTATAAATACATATAACACGTTGTTCTACATGGTGGTTAGTAGGATATATTTATTCTGATTCATTAGATCTAATGTAGGAATGTAGACAAATTATGTTTATATGAGATTGTTTATCAGTATTATCTACATAATAAAAAAGATCTATTTCAATATTTAACAATTAACACTGGCATTTGTATATCTTAACTATTAAAACAGTTTAATAATTGAATTCACGAATCAACTAAAGCTAGACCATCATTACTTACTTACTTACGCCTGTTACTCCTCGTGAGGGAGCATAGGCCACCCAACAGCGCTCTCCATCTAACCCTGTCCTGAGCAATTCTTTCCAGTTCTTTCCAGTTCTTATTCATTCCTTTCAGATCTGATGTTATTTCCCGATGTAATGTATTCTTTGACCTTCCTCTTTTCCGCTTCCCTTTAAGATACCAAGTTAGGGCTTGTCTCGTGATGCAGTTTGATGATTTGCGTAATGTGTGTCCTATCCACTTATAACGTCTTCGCTTAATTTTCTCTTCCGCTGGAAGCTGGTTTGTTCTCTTCCACAGATGGCTGTTGCTGATGGTATCCGGCTAATGGATGTTGAGTATCTTGCGTAGACAACTGTTTATAAATACTTGTACCTTCTTGATGGTGGTTGTATTAGTTCTCCAAGTTATAGCTTCATACAATAGAACTGCCTTGACGTTCGTATTGAAGATTCTGACTTTGATATTGGTTGAAAGTTGTCTTGAGTTCCATATGTTCTTCAATTGTAGGAATTCTGTCTTTAATTTGTCAATTCTTGCCTTTATTTCTGCATCTGATCCTCCTTGTTTATCGACGATGCTTCCCAGGTATGTGAAGGATTTTACATCTTCCAAAGTTTCTCCATCATGTGTGATTGGATTGGTGTTCTCCGTGTTGTATTTGAAGACCTTGGTTTTCCCCTTGTGTATGTTGAGGCCTACTGATGCAGAAACTGCTGCTACACTGGCTGTCTTTATCTGCATTTGTTCGTGTGTATTGGATAGGACTAGATCATCTGCGAAGTCCAAATCGTCTAGTTGGTTCTGAGCTGTCTATTTTTTGCCATGTTTTCCCTCAGATGCCGAGGTCTTCATAATCCAGTCAATCACGAGAAGAAAGAGGAAAGGAGAGAGTAAACATTCTTGTCCCTACAACACCATGGAAAAGCTGGAAGCACAGAACGGCCATTTTGTTTTAGTATAAGACTCCTCAGTAGTGTGCATCCACGATCCCGGTTCGAACCCAGAACCCATCTTTTTCGTGCGTGAACGCTTAACCACTAGACCACTAAGCCGAAATCTAATGATGTTCATGTCTAACTTCAACCAATCCACAAAATTGCTCCACCGTCAGTGTTGGTAACAATGTTGATAATTTTAAAGATAGCTGTAACTACATTCTATCATGAGACAACTCTAGAATGTTATCTGTAATATACAATAGTTAATCGACTTTAAAATGAACAGATCATTTGCATTGGAAGTAGATTTGAAAATCAGTTTGTCAATGGGGGAATTCTGAGCAATTATTAAAAGTTTTTTTCAAGTCATAGTAGATGAAAGCCAAATATACTGTATTGGGTTACTGAGACGAAAATGTAAGATATTAAAAAATTAATTAGGTAACTAAACTATACAACATTATGAAAGTATTAACTTAAAAAACTAAACCATTTCGAAGTTTGATAGGGAGTTGTGAGAAATGTTAAAAAATGTTCACATGTTAGATTTAGTTGAGTAGTTGGTAGAAATTCTACGAGGAATATGTTTGTACAAATGAATTATATAAACTTATTGCCTAAGTCTTTTGACACTATTCAGTGTTTCATAATAAATTGTTACGATTTTGATTTTCTCATCGTTTTTATTGTTATTAACATAAGTGTTCTTTAAACGAATGCTATAACAGAGTCTGCCTTAAAACACAATAAACATATCTAAGATAGTAACTATCAATGAAATACAGGACAAATGTTCGTTTTAGTTGAATGTTTTATATTTCAGTACTCATTTCTACATTAGAACTTGAATCTTTTATTTAGCGTAATTGATTAACGATACCCAACAATTCATTTATTATGTATTCTATTTATCGATAACTGAAAGTTTATGGTGTAGTTACCGAGGACATCCCACAAACTCATTCGAAGTAAAAATCGGTGTCATGTAAGGTTGCTTACTCTCACCCTTTCTCTTTCTCCTGGTGATCGACTGGATTATGAAGACGTAAGCGTCTGGAAAAAAGCATGAGATACAGTGGACATCTAGAATGCAGCTGGACGATCTAGACTCCGCAAATGACCTGGTTCTTCTATCGCACACACAACAACAAATACAGGAGAAGACGACCAGTGTAGCATCAGCCTCTGCAGCAGTAGGTCTCAACATACGCAAATGGAAAAGCAAGATTCATCGATACAACACAACATGCACCAATCAAATCACAGTTGACGGAGAAGATTTGGAAGATGTATAAACCTTTACATATTTGGGTAGCATCATCGATGAACACGGTAGATCTGATGCAGATGTGAATGCGCGGATCGGCAAAGCAAGAGCAGCATATTTACAACTGAAGAATATCTGGAACTCAAAACAACTATCAATCAACATCAAAAGTCAGAATCTTCAATACAAATATCAAAACAGTCCTACTGTATGAGTCGAACATAGGTGCTTATTAACAATTGTCAACGCAAAATACTTCGGATCCGTTGGTCGGACACTATCAACGATCAAATTAGATTCCAGTGGAGGAAGAAATCAGAGGGAAGCGCTGGAAATGGATAAGACACACATTGAGGAAAGCACCGAACTGCGTCACAAGACAAGTCCTCATATGGAATCCTGAAGGCCAAAGGAGGAGAGGAAGACCAAAGAACACATTACGTCGAGAAATGCAGACAGACATGAGAAGAACGAACAGGAATTGAATAGAACTAGAAAGGAAGGTCCAGAACAGAGTGAGTTGGAAATTGCTGGTTGGCGGCCTATGTTCCACTAAGAGTAACAGGCTTAAGTAAGTAAGTAGTTACTGCGTTTCATTCTTGTTGATCAATCCGTAATACAATGAAATATGCATATCACGAGATTGGTCACTTTTATCGCTTAAAAAAAGTAATATGCATAGCTTTAAAAAACGAAGACAAAAAAAAAACAAAATATCATTTCAACAAAAATATTTCACAGTTATTACATCTTTAGGTTGTGTTTTATTTTTTTCGTCACAAAATAACGAAATACATAACCTAGTGCATTTCATTGTGCAACTATTTAGTTCCTTCTACTAGTGACATTTTTAATTAATGGGATGCTTTAACTTACTAGGTGATTATTGATTAAATACTATCCAGATAAACAAGATTTCTGACGTTTATATTTTTGAAAATTCACCATGGTAATGAAAAAGATTAATGTAATTTAGGTGGAAAAAAACATAAGGCAATAACCATTGAACATTTGAATAAAATCTTAATAAGTATTTGTTTTGTATTTCTTGTAAATAGCACAGTGATATTAAGTCGATAATAATTTTGTAGTTAAATACAATATTCACTTGGTGTTGTTTACTTGTATCTTCCCATTGTTAATTAGGACTGCAATTGATCAGTTTCTTGTTGGCATTATGTGCATCTTCTGCGGACTACCTTGATATTGCCTGAAGTCACAAGCTTTTTAAGCAAAGATGGATAGTGGCTAGCAGTGGAATTCAGGACGTGCGTTTCGTTTTATTTATGACTCATCAGCTAGATGTACATACATCTCAGAATTGATGTTCACCTCGTTGCACAAGCAGGTGGCTATCAGAACTCAGTAGCTAAGTGGGTAACGTGATAGCGTTTGAAGCGGATGGTACAGGGTTCGAGTCCCAGAGTGAACATCAACTCTGAGATGTAGGTACATCCAGCTGACGAGTCACAAATAAGACGAAACGTGCGTCAAACTGGATTCCACTGCTAACCACTATCCATCTTTGAATACAATGTTTTAAAAGAAATGAAAGAAATACAATTTTCTATTAATTGGGATATAACAAAAAAATATATTTATTATGAATGAAAGTATCCTTTATATTCAATTACTTTTGTATGAACAAAATGTAATATAGACTATATGATTTTTATCTTGATAATTGAATCCTACTCTATCAGGCTAGAGATCTGAAAGTTATCGATTCAATCTTTAATTATCATATTCTATGTACACTTCTGAGAAGTAATAAACTATTGTGAAATACCGGTTCAGTATTTTTGTTCTCATTTTTAGTTGAACAATTTTCATGTACTATTAGACTTTATACTGTTCCATGAGTTCTGTTATGGAAGACTAAACATGTAACTCTGTAACTGATTTCCATTTATTATCTTATTATATGATAATAGGGTAAATTCCGCTTATGAGATTGTATTGATTAAGTATTGTCCAATGTTATCCAGTCCAATATATTCAAATCGGACTGTTGATTTGTAAAAAAATAAAATATGAAGATTAGTGTGTCCAGAAGAATGATCTACTTTTTGTTGTTGTGTAATAGATATTCATTTGTATTCATTACATTGTTCTTTAACATCGAATCATATAAGTTTTTATTCAGTTATAAGCAATCAATTTATTGTTAAAAGATAATCGGCAACAAATGTCAAATCATTGGATTGTAGTTTATATACTGATATATTAAATAATAGTCAAAACAAAACAACCTTACAACAGTGAAAATTCTCATTTTGACATTTGGTAAATAAAGCAAGAACGAATCGAGCGAAGAAATGTCTTTGTAAATGTATAACTTCAAGTAATCCACGAAGTTTCCTCACCGTCCACCATTGTCATCAGTGAGTTACTATCTCACAACAGACCCAGTTGAACTGTAGTGGTCACTGCTTCTCATTAGAACTCCAGGAAATACCACTTGGAGACCGATACTAGTGAGCATATGATGATTATAATCAGAGAGGGGTTTTGTTGATAATATAGTAATTTTAATAGTTGAATTCATGAAATTGGTGTAAAAGATTCATGAAGATTAGAGAATTTTCGTAATTATGAATTGATCACCACTGAGTAAGATCAGAGGTCCTGGGTTCGATTCTCGTGTAAGAATTCATGGATGTATACTGAGTTTCCAGGTTTTTAATAATGACCTAACTAAGATCTGTTTATGATTGAAACAGTGAAAATATTGAAATTATTAACGTATGATGTTTATATAAATCAGCTTATAGGTCATTTGAAAATATGCTATTAATGGTCAGAACAAGTGTAGATGAGATTGTTAATATTAAAATGACAAGTGTGTGATTTCAGTCTAAAAGTTCATTGAACCTGTGAAATTAATAATCAGGATAAATCTAGATAACACAGTGAGAGAAATAATAATGTAATTATGAATTTTATAAACATGGAAAAAACCAGTCAATCAGTAGGTGAATCGTTGGCGTTTAAAATAAAAAACGCCTGACCGAATTCCCTTTGTGAAGATGTGTACTACTATGCAAGTATATCTAGCTAACGAGACCCAAATATGATCAAACACAAATCCTGAATTCCTCTGTTAGCCGCAATGCATTTATTCTATAGAATCATTACAGCTATTTAATTTCACCTTGATTGTTTACAAAGATTCATATGATTTGGTGACAGTTTACATCCTTATTCAGTAAACCATTCCAAATCAGGTGACTTTGGACAATTTTTTCGTTTCAATCATTGTAGAATTAAAGGCTGGACACTTTGTCTTTGTATGCAAAAGTTGAGCTTGAATTAGTGGATAACTACAGCCTTTGGTGTACATATTTCTTTTAAATTTCTACTCTTTTTGAACTGATTCTTCTGACTATATGAATGGTTTTGACAGAGGATTCTGGTGAAGTAGAGTGACCAGAAATAACTGGATGGAACACAATTAATAAAGTCAGATGAATCGTTTCAAAAGCAATAATAATGAAAAGCTTATATTACAAAAAAGGATATAGTCATCCATTAATTCAAACCTAACCTTTAAGTACAAAGACAGTCTATTTGATCTCTCCTAATCTTTCTTACTATCTTCTAAAGTTTATCAATTTTTCTACTCCTTTCAAATTAGTTTTCCAAACTACTACTTAGCCCACATTACAACGTTTAATTATTCTTTTTAATTCTCATCAAGTGGGCAATTATCTACACCTTAATACTTTTTATCAGCCGTTGAATTATTATATTACTCCCTTTCAGTATCTATGATTTTTGTAGACAGTTCATGCCTCAATACCACTTAAGTTTTCTAATTATTTAGCATCATTTTACAATACTGTAGACTACTATTTCTATTCTTATTTAGTTGGTCTCTTTAGTTATGTAATATAACTTAAATATGTTTACTAGTTAACCAACATTACGTTAGTATACATAACTTAACACCTATAAATTCAAGTGAATTTTAATTTCAGTAGTTGAGATCATGAGTCAGTTGAAGCTAGACCACCATGGAAAACTGATAGGTTCTGAGTTCGAATCCCACGGTGCGGGATCGTGGACACGTACTGCTGAGAAGTTCCTTACTAGGACGAAACGGCTCTCCAGTGCTTCCAGATTTTCCATGGTGACCTATCTTCAATTGACTCATGATCTCAACTGTTGAAATTACTACAATTTCCGCAAAACCCCTTCTGATACTAAATTTCAATCCTTACTTCATCCTATTGTAATGAACGAGAGTACAAGTGTGGACAATCAAATGTATTTGAACACAAAATTACAGAACATCTTAGTAAAATCTGAGAACCATGCAGTTAATATCTAATTTGCAAAATGTCAGCCAATTGTTTCAAACTTTACTGTTCCTTTTGCAAGTATCAGTCAATCGTCTCAAATTTCATTGTTCCTTTGTTTTCACACCAATTATTCTGTTTTATTTAATCTTCTTAACCTCTTGCTTCGAGGCATTTCATTTTTGATTGATGATATATACTACTTATATCTATAGACATCAGTAACACACATTACAATATGAATATTAATTATATTCCTTATCATTTGTGTATATAAGTCATAGTTTGTAATAATTTATACTATATTCATTATAATCACTTATCAACAAATTCTATTAATTCCTGACTTTGAGTTATTATTACTTAACAGACTTATAAATAGGCTTATTTTTCTCTACTAAATTGTTTAAGCTAAAGGTTGATAATCTTTGAACATATTAAACAGTATGAATGTTATTAATGTATAATGAATTTTGTACAGAACTATCAAGATTATTAAGTTAAATAGTCTAGTTACTAATGTGTATCTATTTAGCTTGGAGATTCTTTTGTTCAATAAATCTAATCTTGTTTTATTTCAGATTTTTCCTAATAGAACTGTCAGTTTATGATATGTTACTGACAAAGAACAAGCATGTAACTGTCATTAATTTATTATGTAAAAGGTGACTTATTAAAATACATGAAAACAAAAAAATTTTGTAATGTACATACACAGTTCTCTTCATGTGTTTTTTTTCCTTTAAAAAAGGTCATTATCGTGTACTTTTTAGACGTTTGTATGATATAAACATTTAACTGAACGATATTTTAACAATGAAAAGGTCTTTTGTTCTGTTAAACATGTAGAGTAGACTTGTAAGTAGGTAACATTTGTTCCTACTGTTTTATTACGTTTCATTTGAAATTACAGACTTGGCAGTTTATCATAATGGTCACAAATATTGTTAAATAAACAAAATTGATAATGAATATTGACTAAGTGTTAAATTATTACGCAAACCTATAGTTATATCATGGTTACAAAACATAGTGAAAGAAACTATAAGCACTTTTAAGTGTTAGAATGTAAAGGTTGTAGATAGTGACATCTTTATTGAAGCATCTGTCTTTATTACATTTTACTTACTTAATATATGCATTTTGTGGTCATTTTATATGATCGTTTCGCATTGTATAAGTTAGTTATGGTTATTGATGGAGATCATGGACCGATTGATGTTAGACCGCCATTGAAAACCTGGAAGCGCTGGACGGCCGTTTCGTCTAATAGTCGGACTCCTCAGCAGTGTGCATCCACGATCCCGCTCTCGGTATTCGAACTCAGGGCCTTCAGTCTCGCGCGCGAACGCCTAACCTACTGGTTAGTTCGATTTTAAGCCTAAAAGCACCTCCCTTATCAAAATCTATTTTATCATTTATGTGCATAAAATTTATTTGGTATTTGGAAAAGAACGAATTTGACAAACTGGTAAAACTTGATGTCGAGACAACGGAAATATTCTTCTGCATCATCGTAAACTATATTCTTTTAATCGTTGTGAAAGCCATTAAGTTAATTTGGTAAAGAATAAAACAGGAAGGAAGAGTGTGTGTTCACTGTAAGAGGTTACAAAGCATTTACCTAATACACATACATACCCTTTAATCATCAAATTGAATCTTTTGGTGTGTTCTGCAATCTGAACTGTCTTCTCGTCTGGTTTCCAAGTGTTCTGCCTGGATCGTAGTTTTACCATACTGATCTTCTTGTCTCCATCTGACAACTGTTGCCACTTCGACGTTCCGCTACACACCACTTACAGTCTCGTAAGTAGCGTTCACTACAGTGTGAATCAATCTTGTACGGAGTTGCAGATGTACACAAATTAAGTGTATGTAACAGACCAAGAATAACTGACCAGTAGTACGTTAGCTTGAGGAAAATTATTATCATAATAAGAAGTGTAGATAGTATATTTCATTATAAACTAAGAACTTGGGAGAAATTTATCTCTATAAACTAGGTTTTATAACTTTACTACATAATACAAATTCATGACAACGATAAGAGAAAATGAAATGGTATCCAAATTGGTAAATGATGAATCATCAATTATAGTGTAATTATTATCAGAAAGGGGTTTTGTAGAGATTGTAGTAATTTAATAATTGAATCCATGAGTCGATTAAAACTAGACCACGTTGGAAAACTTTGAAGCACTGGACGACCGTTTCGTCCTAGTATGGGACTCTTCAGTAATGTACATCTACGATCCCGCTCGTGGGATTCAAACCCATGGCTTATAACCTGGTTTTACTAAAACCAAATGTTCATTAAGTAAAATGTAGCTAATAATAAACTGCATTTTAATTATTGCATAAGTGACGAGTGAAGTTGAGCACTTGTATAATACTTATTAATTATATCTGGAATGTGTTTTGTGCAGTTGTGTAAGATATTTGGCACGGTAAGAAAGTCAAATCCTTTCAAAGCCGCCGGTCGTTTCGTTTAAGCAACCTTGAACAGCCTGACAAGAGGCGGTTATTCTGTATTTCAATTGATTTGGGTTTGTTGGGTGTCCAATTGGTCACATGAATATTTAGTGTTCTCTTATTTAAGTAGCCTTTGCTGCAGAAAAACCACAAAATCATCGCAAAGAACATTGATTTAGCTCTCTTTGTCTAGTAGTGCACACGTTGAGTCGATTGTAACTTCGTAACTTGGGAAGATTTTGTCCGGTTTGGGTAAATTTTGGTCGAGGGCGTCCTGTTCTTGATGGAGATTCTTTCTCTGAGCTGGATGGTTTGGTCGTGAAACTTTCATCGTTCTTCCAAACGACATCATCAGCACAAACTTCAGATAGAAGTGAAGTGTTCGAATTCCTCCATATGCGTTTCACAGCTTGTTCTGTACACCTAGATGTTGACTGGTTCTTATTGACCTCAAATTTGTCATTGTTTACTTCTTTGTTTTGGTTGTGTCTCCTATCGGTTTGATTCTTTTTCCTATATTTGTGGATAATTGTCAATTGTTACTAATATAATTCTTGTTTCTCAGATGTGTTACATATGTCACTTCAGTCAAATAAATGATGATGATTATAATTAGTGGAATTATTTATGGTTGTGTGTTAGCAACTTATATAATATTCAAAAGTAGCTGAACGCGTCATTGCTTCAACCTCATGTTATAAACAACTACCAACACCCATATTCATCACCACCATAATTAGGGGAATGAATCATATATAAATGGTTTTAGAGTTCATTTTTACATAAAAATCTGTTGACGGTCTTTATTTTGACTTGACAAATGGTGAATTTCACTTGCTTGAATTTGCATTGTTACAGATAACCACATTAGGCTGACTAAATATTCACCCAGGTTGTGAGCAACAAATAAGTCAGACTACTAATAAACTGAAATAAAAGCTATGTAACAAGCACAAAAATTACGAAAATTGACGTGTGAGAGAAAATATGCCGTTAATAGCTGATAAATAACAACATTCAATATCGTCGACAACACGTAACATGTACGCGAGAACCCATGGCTTAACTTCTTGACCGTCTCAAGATATTTTTTGAATTTAAAATGCCTGAACTGTTTTTAAAAAATTTTCTACGAGTTTTTAGAGCAAAACAAATGATATTGGAATACTTTCTACAGACGTGTTTTAAAACGTTTGGCTTGTATCAATGTATTATCTTGAAAACTAAACACAGTATTTTTCATGGTGATTGAGAATTAGATCTGACAGTCAGACTTTGAGCAACGTATGAAACAATTTTCAAGAATGTTATATCAAATCTTATAATTCTTTACTTTCTTGTTAATAATTTGTCTCAATATAGGGGTTGTGGAGATTATTAAGTTTGTGATTGAGATCACTAACTGATTGATTTAAAACCACCGTCTAGCAGGTTAAGCGTTTGCGCGCGAGACTGAAGGCGCTGGATTCGAATCCCACGAGGGGCGGAATCGTGGATGCGCACTGCTGAGGAGTCCGACAATAAAATGAAACGGCCGTCCAGTGCTTCCAGGTTTCCAACGGTGGTCTAACATCAATCGGTTCATGATCTCAATCTAAGTATTTCATTTTAACGAACTAAACTGTGTTCTTCCTGTTAGGGATCACGTTTTATTTCACACCAATTTGAGTCAATGAACTGCAAATAGTATCTGTTATTTAGTTGTATCACATCATAACTTTAATCTATCAATAGTTATTCTATTCATTCACTTAACAATCTTTAAATACTTTTTCATTACAGATCATTATACTCTTACTTCATAACAATATTTTTGCATTTTTGATTTGAAACAGATCTCTAATGAAAAGTTTTAGTTGTTAATTGAACAATTTTATAGATCTGAAATTTTGTTGTTAAGTATCAGGAGTGTTAAATAATATGAAAGTTTCGATAATGCCATGAGAAAAAGGTTGTCAGAATTATGTGATATATTTAAGTAATACATTTTGAACATTCTGATCACATATATACTTGTTAAGACATCTTTATATCAGAAGGGGTTTTGTGGATATTATAGTAAATTTTAATGCTTGAGATCATGATTCAAATGAAGTTAGACCACATTTTTAAATGAAAACTAAAAGGTCACCTAGATGGGTTAAAGGTTAGCCGTAACAAAGAAAAATAAAGTATATAAAAAAGTATGTAAAAACACTCTGGATAATAAATCTGAATTACCAGGGTAGTATACCTTCTTGAAGGCTTTTGCACAACACTACAAATGCTGATTTGATATCAACCTTATGACCAGTCTCAACCAAATGGAGGAAGATGTCTGTCTATCCTGTGATCTTATTTAATCATTGCAATTCATTTGTTTCTGCAGCCATTTCGGTATGTGTTCCGCCACCATTTATTGTAGATCACAATTGCTCCACCCTATGTATGTGTTTCTACACATACATGTAAATTGATAGACACAATGGGATGTGACACAATCGCCCTTGTGCTGTTTGGGCTTTTGGTGAAACATAGACCTTGTCTAAATTCACTTGGTATTGTTTAATGATATTCGTTTACTTGAATCTTCCCTTATCTTTTCAATGATGACAAGTTGGGCTGCATAAGATGTCCTGTTGATGATTAATTCAAGTAGCATGAGGCTATTTGAGTCACCACTAAATGGTGACATAATGTAAACTCGCTTTTTGGGTGCCAGAAGCATCATAGGTCTAATCGTATTGCAACTCTTCCAGTGGTTTATGAATTTTAATGAATAACCACTATTCACTAACGTTTCTGTCAAAAGCTTCGTCTCTACTTCAGTAGTATCGCTAGTACAAATATGATTGATTCAATTCAAAGGACCCTTCATTAATCCACGTTTTTATTGAATTGGGCAGTGACTATGAAAAGAAAGATATTGCCCTGTCCATGTCAGCTTCTATATACAGAACGTTGGATGGAACCATCATCTTTCCTACTAATCACTATGTTTAGAAAAGGAAGTTGGTTATTCTTCTCTTCTTCGCATGTAAGAGAAATATGCTTTTGACTTGTGTTGAGTTGTTTTAATATTTAAGCTAACTATAAGAATACAATAACACTTTAATGATTTCATTTTAGTGCACAAAATTAAAAAAAGTAAAATTTGTTTATTTTATTATTTATTTTAACACATATATTGGTACAAGGAGGCACCAATTACATATGCGCCACACAAATCAAATGAGATTTGTGTGAGGGCTGTGATACTGCCCGAGTGCCCAAACCGAAGCAGGATGGTGAAACTACTTGTGCCAATAGAAGCAAGCAACTATTACTCTGTAAGATTCAGTATAAACATGTCCTTGGAATGTATTTTGGGAAGTTTATAAGTCAAAAACTAGTTATTGCATAGTTGACTGTTAACTTTTGCAACAAAAATGCTAGATTCTAAAAATCATCACTTTGTTACATTATAACAGATCTATTCATATATATATTAAGAAAAAGATGGAACTCATGTAAGAGACACCAACTATCGGTACTTATATACGTTTCAAAAGCTTCCAATTCATATTGATTGAAACGAAACTAAATCAAATAAAAAGTGATTATTAGGTTAATCACTTGATATTATAGTAAGACGTTATCTAAGTTTCATATAATTGTTAACTTCTGATCTAGGTATTCCTATAATCTGTTTTTCTCAGAACACATATTAATGACTTAAAAAGTACGTAACCTCTATAACACTAACTCATATATATTTTGATGTGGAAATTATCTGTTCAATCACTCCTAGTTTACTTAACTTTATTTCCAGTACTCTACCCATGAACCATGAAATCACGTCGGCATCTGTCAAATGACGATTCGAATTTCACATTCTTGTACTTTGAACTAAAAATCCATATGTATTCAGTTTAGACTCAACCATTCGTGGAATGCAATATTCTCTCTCTAACTACTAAATTAATGATTATTTCCACTCACTGATTAAATCTAATGTATAAAATCACCATGTCATATCGTTCGTGACTGTTTATGATATATATAATTCTATGGAATAAGTTACCACAATCTATGTGTGAAACGAAATCACAACGATTATTTTTATTCACTTGGTGTTGTTTACTTGTATCTTCACATTGTTATTTAGAACTGTAATTAATCAGTCTCTTGTTTGAAGCGAACAGTATTGGATTCGAGTCCCAAAGTGAACATCATCTCTGATATGCAGATACATCCAACTGACGTGTCTTAAATAGGATTAAACGCGTATTCTGGATTCCACTGCTAAACACTATTCATCATTGTTTTTTTATTGTTCATTGGTGATGATCGCTACTGTAAAGTTATACACATAAACTTAAAACTACTCAAGAATAGATTTTATTAATTATCTTTATGTTTTATTTTTACAATTACATTTTAGGTTTGTAAAAATGATTCAGGTAAAGAAGCATCAAATAGACGAAGAAGAGAATTTCAAACAAATTATTTAAATCATCATAATAGAGATACAAATTCACATCAAACATATATAGATGAACGTAGATCAAAACGTGTAAGACGTTTAATACGTAAATTAAGTTTAACAGCTAATGGTTATCATTGTGAATGGAATCGTTATGAATATATGGTTAGTGATCATTGTACATGTGGATGTGAACAATCATCAATAAATTCTAATTGAAAGTAAATTAAAGTAATGATATAATAATAAAAAGGATTATTTACTTTTTCTGAAGTTTTTTTAGATTTTTTTTCTCTTCAACAAATTTATTACATAATGGTTTCCTTTTTATTTATTTCTTAGTGTTTTACTGAAGTTATATATATATATATATATATATATATATATATATATATATATATATATATATATATATATATATGGAATAGTTTTAGCTAAGGTTCTTGGTGTTTTTTCTACTCAATCTTCTCACCATTATTAATAATAATAATAATAATAATAATAATAACCAGTTAAATCAACTTTTAACTTATGAAATCCCTTTTTAAAATATACATCATTCTTTTAAAAAGAAATCATTATATCTACCTCTTTATTGAACATTGAACCAAAGTGTTTAATGTTCATTGAACTTTTATTTGCATGCATTTTAAAATTTATTTCATTTAATAATATTAATATTCTATATATTGAATGAAACAATGAAAAAAACAGAAAAAAGAAAAAAAGAAGCAAAAAGAAAAGTAATAATAATAATACCATAATGTTAATGTTCTATAATTATATTACGAATAAGAATATTAAGATTTAACCATGTCATTAAAGTATATAAAATTGTAATGTTCATTTTATACATTTACTTTATTATTGATAAATAAACTTTTTTGTGTGTTTAGTTGCATTGTGTTGTTTTCTTTTCTTTTTTCTTTTTTTAAAAAAGGTGTATATGAGTATTTCAGATAAAAATAAAATAAAATTCACATAAATTTTGCTAATAATAAATTTCATTTTGAAAAACAAAATAGGTTCTCAATTTCTTGTTGTTCTTGTTGTTGTTACTATTATTATGAAGATTTGTAATTGAGTAGTTAATTTTAGTATCTTTGTATAGTATTAAAGGGTTGTTTGGAAATGATCAATGATTTACATGTTTAAATTTCAATATAAATCGTTATCAAATAAAATTGATTCATTTGATATATGAAAATAGTGACTATGTGAATTCAGTAACTCAGTGGATTACATATTTTCATATACATAGTTCCTTTTATCATTTTAAAATGAGCAAGAACAAAGATATCAGTAGAATAGAATAAATTCATTTGTAGGGCTAGTGAAATATCATTCGGCAGTTGGGTTGCTGAATATCGAATAGATCATCGATCCATATTAAAGTGAAAGACAACCGATGCTCATCAGTTAATTGTATGCCATGAACTGACCCATGCGATGGTGGTCTTGCTAACTTCTCCTTACTCATTCTTACTAATATATTTCCATGATAACTTCTTTTGTGTTATGTGGTTTTCAAAGAAGAGGTAATCCACGTTAGATGCTGGTCGCGATGTGTGACTTCGAAGTTAGCTGGTTCGTCATACTATTCCTCTCTAACTCGAGTAGGCCCCCAATCATTCAGCATAGATCAACTAAGTTAATGATCTGTACATTTTATTTCATTCGTTCTCGTCAGCTGCTTACAACCTGTGATATTTAAAATCATAAATACAAAATGAGTTTAAATTACTTACACGAAAGTGTTGAGTCGGAAGTTATGTTGATGGAATAATAGTATAGCAAGGGTGTAAATAAATTTGCGAGGCTAAATATTGTAAATATATACCTATATAAAAGAATATTCTACAACATTAATTGTGACAACAGTTCAAACGGCCAGAAACAAGTGATTACGTAATGAGTAAACGTTTCATAGAGCTCAGTTGATAAAATAAGATTACTAATCCGGAAGGTAGCTGAAATGAAAAAACACAGTGATGTAGTAAATTCAAGAAAGAGAAAAAAAATAAAAATAAAAATTTTATGATGCAACGAAAGAACATTTGTCACCAAGGCAAGAAAAGATTAATAACCATCTTTTGAACACATAAATCAGGCTTTTGATACGTGATGGCAATGGCTTCAGCAAACTTGAGAAGAATGGAGTTTGGCTGATTACCAATCACTTTGATATACTGTATCCAAAATATGTTTGGTAATTGCAATGTTTAGAGTCTTTCAATTTCTTGTTCAGAAGGTTATAGGAACATGCTCAAAAAATCTAAGATATGCCCTCCTTTACGTATTTATTGGTTGGATTCA
This sequence comes from Schistosoma spindalis, assembly GCA_946903255.1. NCBI lineage: Eukaryota > Metazoa > Platyhelminthes > Trematoda > Strigeidida > Schistosomatidae > Schistosoma > Schistosoma spindalis. Next base: position 76,227,497 of record OX336416.1, on the reverse strand, counting down.
AATTTCAGTCTGAATATTAGTACTGGAAGGCAAGTAAAGCTACATGACGAGTCCGAAATAAGATGAAACATGGATCTTGAATTTCACTGAAGGCTACTAATTTTAGCAAAAGTTTCTTACAATTAATAATTTTCGGTGCTGCACAAAAGCATGAAAATTAATGGTATAGGGAGCGAAATTATCAGATACATTAATTTATAGTCAATATTCTGTTAGTATTTTCTACTGTAAGTTCTAGATTAATGTTAACGTTATCTTCGTTAAGTACTTTGTTGAAATATTATAACTGAAATATCACTTGCATTATCCATTACCTGTTAGAAAAACAATAATAGAGGTGACTACGTTAGTGATCACACTGCAACTTGGTTGATATAATTCAATTAGCGCTTAACGAACTAGGATGACATGATATTCTTCACTACTCAATAAGTTGTCAGTTGTCACAGTCACAGTTTGAATTGCTCAATGATACCATCTTAATCCCTGAAGTCAAGTAATACATATTCAAACAGCATAGCAAAAATCAGTTCCATCTACACTACAGGATGGGTACCGAATAGTAGTAATTTCAGTAGTTGAGATCATGAGTTAATTGAAGCTAGACCACCATGGAAAATCTAGAAGCACTGGACGACCGTTTCGTCCAATTGTGGGACTCATCAGCAGTGCGCATTCACGACCCTGCTTCGTGAGATTCGGACCCAGGACCTATCAGTCTCGTAAGTGAGCGCTTATAAATAAGCTATTTGTCTAACTAAACATATTCTATAATTTTGCGATCAATAAATAAGAGATTTTTATTTTTATTTACAATATTTATGAATGTATGAATCACTTTTATCATAAGTAATTAACTACAGAATTCCATTAGTAAATAATAATAGAAATATATTTGATTGTAATAAACAGGTGTATCTTTGTTCAATTAACATTTAAACTATTATCGTAATGTTAGTTGTTTTGTAATTATGGTCCTTTCTGTTAGCAGTTGTTTAGATAAAAATGTATTCAATAGAATATCATTACAATATTGGAGATCATGAGTCAATTGAAGCTAGACCACCATGGAAAACCTGGAAGCACTGAACGGCCATTTCGTCCTGTTGTGGGACTACTCAGCAGTGCACATCCACGATCCCGCTCGCGGGATTCTAACCCAGGAATATCATTAAATATATTGGATAAAATTTTGCATATAAATATATAGACTTTAGGAGACATGAGATCATGAAATAAGTCGTTTGTTATTTATCATTGATTGATTCTACACAAAAGTTATGTCTACAATAAGTAGTGTACTGATGAATACATAGGACTTGCTATCATGTTTTCATTCAGTGTAGTATTTATTTAGTAATTTTTGCAATATGTACTCAGTGCATGATTCTATTGTATTAGTCTAGTTTAATTTCCATTTATTATAGTATATAGAATTCATTGTATTAATTCACTGTGACATTTTCTCTGTACTACATTTATTTGTATAAATTCAAAGTAAAATCTAATTGTGTAAATAAATAAATATAGTATCCATAAAAACCCCTTCTGCTCACTTGTGAGTGACTTCAAGAGGTAGTTCCTGGAGTTCTAGTGAGAAGCAATGACCAGTGGAGTTTAACTGGGTCTGTTGTGAAATAGTAATTCGCTGATGATAATGGTGGATGTGTCACTCAGTTTCATGGATTAGTTAAAATTAGACATTAACACCATTGGATGGCGGCTAGCTCAGTGGTCTAGTGGTTAAGAGTACATGTGCGAGACTGATAGGTCATGGGTTCGAATCCCACGGTGCTGGATCGTGGACACGAACTGCTTAGAAGTCCTATACTAGGACAAAACGGCCCTCCAGTGCTTCTAGGTTTTTCATGGTGGTCTAGCTTCAATTGACTCATGATTTCAACTACTAAAATTACTAAAATCTCCACAAAACCCATTTCTGAAATAACATTATTGCACAAGTTAATTTATGTATAAATGAAATGAATTAAAAAGGTAACGACATTTTTTAAAGTCAAATTTATATTTCCATGTAGAAATTTAATAGATCATATTATAAATGTTTGTTAAACATTGTGATAATAATTCAGATAGAATATAAAGGGATCATAAGTAAATTCCTTGAAAAGAAAAAGAAGTGAATATTATCTGATAAATGATAAATGTCTTATTCCTTTGAATATTGATATTTTCAAAAATTCATAAGTACTGAAAATATAATAACGACAAAATATTAATAGTTTGTGTATAATTGAATAATTAATAAGTGATCACTGCCATGTTCATCCAACTTCCTACTACTGATCGAATCCTATCGATCAAGTTGCGTTACATATATTAATCTAAGTGATCTGACATCATGTGGACTACGCTGATGTATTAAGTGGTTAAAGGTAGTCAGTGAAAACTCTTAATCATAGGTTTCATTCTAGTTAATACTCTTCAGTAAGAAAACTGATGTTTTATAGGAAACTTCAAATTTTATCAGCCAGTCTCATAATATGAGATGTAACCACTGAGCCTGTATGGTTCACTGTTACATAAAATATAGAAGACAGTTTACTACCTGCTAAACTATCTTATTGATGCAAGAAATCTAAATGAATGAATATTAAACTACAAACCATTTTATTGACAAAAAATTATTTAGAAGTTTATGCTGATAATATCGTTCAGAAGAACGATGAAAGCTCCATGACCAAACCATAAAGTTTAGAGAACAAAACTCCATCATAAAGAATTATTTCTTAATGGTAATGTCAGTAATTATCTTAAGCCCATATATCTTATTCTAGCTTCCGGACAGCCCATTCTATTCATTCTACTTGAGTCATCTTTTGACCTTGTTAATTATTCGCTTATCAACCTGGACTGTTTTAATATGAGCGCGTAGGTGTGTGTAAACTTCTTATCCCACTACTCATCACATGTCTGTAACTTACTTTTATGCAACTATAAATATTGATTAACGTTTGGTGAAATGGGAGTTGGCTTACCCGCCATCTCCACTGTGCGTTGTTTCACTTCTCTCTGTTCTATTCGTTTCATTTACAAAATATATGTATTCAAAAGTACATTCTCGTTATATGACTTATTTAATTCCGTTATTGACTAACGCGATTTAAGTAAATGACTATATACGAGGATAGGCGATAACAAACATTCATATGATCTACTTGGAGTCAGATCTCGGGCCACCAAAGTGGAGAACCCTTCGACAACATCGTCCGATCTAAATGACGACAAAATAAAAAGGGCCACACTAAAACACTATTACCAATAATAAATCCTGTAATCGTTACGTAGAAGACAGTCAACTATTAAAGAGCGCTTTTATATTTCTTTGAAATCATTGACCATTCTATTTAAGATCACCACTAGTAACCTAGAAGCACTCAATGACCGTTTCGTCCTATTACCAGATTCCTGAGCAGTGCCCATCCACGATCTCACACACACAGTTCAAATCCAGAACCTTCGACCTCAATCACGAACACTTAACGCCTAGACCACTGAGCCAGCATTCAACAGTGTTAATTTCTAACTCGAACAAGTCCACGATGCTTTAAATCCATTTTCCATTGTCTTCGGTGGGTAGATGCCTCATACCTAATACTGTTAACTCCACTTGTCACGACTTCTCATTAGAACTCCAAGAATTCCCTCTCAAAACTGGTTACTAGTGAGCACATGATAATTGTCAGTGTGGGATTGTGGAGATAACTTTTTATGCAGTTTCGCTGACAAACCTATTAAGGGTAACTACCAAAAGGTCATATATTAATAAATGTAATCCCTGAATAGGGAAATAACATTTTTAACGGTGTGAAATATGTTCACTTTAACCGCTATTCTTTTGATTTACGACCAATCAAAAACGTATTCTCCTAGACATATGACGAAGAGTCTACTACTCACAAATACTGATAAATAATGTAATTTCTCGAATTTGATAACAAGTTGTTCTCATTATTACCCTGTTCATGTTATCTCGTACTTCGAATAGCTAGAATGCAATCTATTAAAATGGATGTTTGTTTGTGCTGAGTTTGTTAGACACTTTCAGGTGAATGAAAATGTAAAGGACATGGACTTGATTACAGTTAAGTATCTATAGTGAAAATATACTGATATATAAAGTAAATTTGTGCCTACTTGTTTTTAAATAAAATATTTGGTTAGGTTTCAAAATGAAACAATTGTATATAAAGTCCAACACAAAAAAACGTCCATTTTAATAGATTGCATTCTAGCTATTCGAAGTACGAGATAACATGAACAGGGTAATAATGAGAACAACTTGTTATCAAATTCGAGAAATTACATTATTTATCAGTATTTGTGAGTAGTAGACTCTTCGTCATATGTCTAGGAGAATACGTTTTTGATTGGTCGTAAATCAAAAGAATAGCGGTTAAAGTGAACATATTTCACACCGTTAAAAATGTTATTTCCCTTTTCAGGGATTACATTTATTAATATGTGACCTTTTGGTAGTTGTCCTTAATAATTTGCGCATTTTTATTGTCGCTCTTGTGCTTGCACCCTTTTGAATAGATACGTATATTATCTCAGTTGATTGATTTTGTAGGGAATATATATTATACAGAAATCTAGTATGAAACGTTTAGGCTTACATTTCTAAATTAATACAACAAATGATAACATTTGATTGTTCATTTAGTATGTTTTCTTTTAAAAACGGGTAAGATGTTTTCAGATAACTAATCTTTGGTACACAAGCCAGTGCTGTTTTGATTAATACCTATCAAGAAAAGGTTACCGAAACAGATAATTACAGATTCTCTTTAATTGCTTCCATAATCTATATAGAAATAGCATAGGAAATTAGAATTAAACAGTTATTGAACAAAGGTGTATATGATTTAACATTAAGTTTAAAAGAATATTACTTACATGTGACCTTATGGCGATGCATTGACTGCATTATGAATGACTATGAATGAACCCTATTGTTTATTGGTGCCAATAAAAGCCAAATACGAATTAAGTTGAAAGAACCTATTTCAAATATTTATTTATTCTGACAAAATTTAAGAAATGTCACATGAAACAAAGATTCCCAGCCTGCTCAATTTTTTATCAAACAAAACCCAACATTTTTAGTCAAACCGATAACAGCAAACTAAAGATAGGTAACGAATAGCACAAGTGATAAAGAAATATACACACACATACTCTCATAAAAAGCAGTTAAGTGTATTGGTGAATAATTGACAAGGGTAAGTATATGTACACAAAAAGACATAATGATTAGATTAAATTTGTCTGTGCAAAAGTCAAAGTAGAAGTCTACAATTTGGGATGGAAAACGAACATAAACTGTAGACAACTTACTCCTAGTAGATTTCTAATGGAATTTAGTCATCATACATGTAGGTCTATCTAAGAAAAAACGTTAAGCCATTAATTGACGAGTGAAAATCACTGTCTCAAATTATTATACTTATGATCACTTTATTATATGGCCTTCTCCAAAAGAAGGTTTATTTTATGTAAACCAAAATCATCACTTCAGCCATCGGCTTTTTGATTCACTTAATTCTCCAAACTTAAGTAAACTCTTCAAACCCCGATTAATTATTATGAAACCCATCCTGTAAACTTCTAATTCTAGACAATTACTAAATTATAACTAAATGTCTCTCATATCTATTTTCAAGTGATTTGAATCTTATGTAAACTCTTCACAATCACTATAATTATAACACACTTCGTCCTATATGTTTCCAGACTTCATGTAGTTTCTGCCTCACTCACCTCTTGTTTGTAAATTCCATCTCCAAATGACCTCACATATGTTCTTACACAGATATATGTATATAATTATTATTGATAATCTTTGTTATTTTAATTCTTTCTGTCATCAATGTTAGTTGTTCACACTATATGATACCCCAATGATAGATTTAAATACCATATACAGTTGGGCTCACCGATTTCGTGCCTAGAGGTAACCCTAGTTTTATTGATAGGAGAAAGCAAACTAGTAGTGAATAGGTCTTTGTTTAGATTGCGTGGCAATCACAGTGGAGACGGTGATTACCTGTTCAAACACACAAAGCTTTTCAACATAAGATGATAAGAAATATAATGTCTATACAAAATAAGGAAGTGGGTAAAAACTTGAGCTCTATTGTTTTGACATATACTTAGTTGTTTGAGGTCGACTCTTAACAAATCAACTTGAGCTATTACAATATCATACCTCAGTGTTAGATTTGAATACCAAATATAGTAGCAAGTAGCTGATGAGAAACTATGAAGCATCACAAATCCTTATTCTGCCTCAATTGTTGTTTTGGCTTTATTCAAAGTTTAAATTCACTTGATGTTGTTTGCTTGTATCTTACAGTCCTAAACAACAATGAGAAGATTCAAGCAAACAACACCAAGTGAATTTAAACCTCACCACATTGCACAAGTGAGTGACTATGAGGACTCAGTAGCTAATTGGCGTTTAGAACGAACGGCACTGAGTTCGAGTCCCAGAGTGAAGATCATCTCTGAAATGCAGGTACATCCAACTGAAGAGTCCTAAATAGGATGAAACATACGTTCTTGATTCCACTGCTAGCCACTATCCATCTGCTGTATATTCGAAATTTCTGAATGAATTGTATTTATCAGAAGGGGTTTTGTGGAGATTTTAGTGAAACTAGACCACCATGGAAAATCTGGAAGCACTGGACGGTCGTTTCGTCCTAGTATGTGATTCCTCAGCAGTGCTCCTTCACGATCCTGCTTCGTGAGATTCGAATCCATGACCATTAGACTACTGAGCCGGAATCCAACGGTGCTGAGGAATCCCATACTAGGACGAAACTGCTGTCCAGTACTTCCAGGTTTCTCATGATGGTCTAACTTCAATTGATTCATGATCTCAACCACTGAAAAATATCACAATTTATGAAAACAAAAGCTAACTCCTCATACATACTTTTGTTGTTTTGTGGTATACCTTGTCATTATAAATTATCTAGCCAGTAACAAAAACCATTTCCATATATTACAGAATGAATTTTTAGAAAAAAATAACAATTAATTTAAAACTTGATCGTTTTATTATAGCAGAGAGCGGAATTATTAAATTTGAACCCAACATTGAAATTATGAAATGTTTCATGTTTATAATAATCATAATTATTACATTAAAGAAATTAGTAGAAACAATTTAAATTAATGATTCAAAATAATAGTAGATAATAATTTAAAATAATTCAAACAAAGTACATTCAATGATGAAAGAAAAAGAAAACAAATTAATTTTGGCGCCTGGTACAAAAAAAATGTATACAATCTAAAACTGAATAGATAAATACATGCAATGATTATTAGAAATTATAAAGAATGTAATAAAATAATTCATTAATTGAATGCAAATTTTATTTGCATATAAATTGCCCTCAAATGCCCTGGTACGGCTGAGAGTGGGGAAGAGTCAACTCTTTCTCTCGAAATGCTCTCATATGGCCACGTGCATACAATCACTGCTACGGAAGTCCTATTCATCGCTTTCTTGTGGCGGGGGTGTTGTTTACGAAATTGAGAGGACAAAAAGTAGAATGTCCGGCGCTTTAAAAGTTGGTGGATATTGAGGATTCACCAAGGGGAGTTGGAGAATCCTGATTCCAAACTAATCGTCCACATGGGCTCCAGTATCCTGAAAGAACAAGTGGCGTATGAACCAATTATTGGTCACCGGTTACCATAGGAGTGCATCTCCTAACGTTGCTCCACTGCCTTATGGATCAGATCTTTAGGTTGAAGGCTCTGGGTGTAGCTCCCTAAGAAAACCACCTGCTTCGGTTTGGACACGTGGGCAGTATCATAGCCCTCACACAAATCGAATGATTGATGTGGCGCATATCTATTTATTGCCTCCTGGTACCAATGTTTATGTGTCTAAATAAATAAATAAAATGTATATAAATTGATTCTTGAACAGAAATACGTGTATATCAATAAAATTGTTATGTCCCGATAAGAATAATGAATGGTAACTTTTGGGATTCATTTATGGACCAATAATATGCGTATATTTTTATCGTATGATTGTTAGATAACTAAACTATTCATATTCATGTCTCTTTTATCATAAGCTTTATTTTAACCTATGAACTGTTATTATACGATTTACCATTCTTGAATTATTCCCTGTCTATTAATCACTACTTCACACATTCATACCCACATTTGGCTAATTCTTGTACAAATGTTGTTTCCTATTTTATTTGTATGATGTGGTCTTTCTGGTTGGTATATAAACCCAGTGTGTTTGAAATACATGATTCGTGTGTTTCAGAGGCTGAGATTTGTGTTCTGGACTTAACTGGCTGGGCTATGCAGGAAGCAGGATCGATAAGTGCTCTAGATTGCTCGCACGGTTTTATGCGTCATTGATCCGATCGATAATTTACTGCTCTCTAATTTGCGGTATCATTATGTTATACATTAACAGGGCACACAGGCCACAAGTTATAACAAAAATGATAACATTTTAACCAAATATCAACTACAGTTTTTAAATATATAATATTTTAACCTAGGAGAAGATTGATTCGAATTTTCATTGCTCATATCCCAGACTTATTTTCTGAACAATAGTGAAAAGTTATCATGCCCTGGACAGCTATTTCTTTTAACTGTGAGACTCTTCAGCATTACACAAACATGGTCTCATCATCATGGATGAAACCTGAAAGCTTTGATTTCGAGACTCTTACTTACTTACGCCTGTTACTCTTTTTCGAGGAGCATAGGCCGCCCACCAGCACTCTTCATCCAACCCTGTTTTGTGTAATCCTTTCCAGCTCTTTCTAGTTGTTATTTATCCTTTTCATATCTGCTTTTATTTCCTAACATAATGTGTTCTTTGGTCTTCCTCTTCCCTTCAGGATTTCAAGTTAGGACTTGCCTTGATTTCAAGGGCGAACACTTAATTTCTAAACCACTTAACCGACAACCACAAGTGTACATGTTTGAATTTAATCAAACCACTGTCCAGTGCTTCCTGATTTTTGATGGATGTCTAACTTAGATCACTTCACAATATGAATAATCGTCATGAACCCTTTGTATCAAAGTATTATATATTTAAAAACTGTAATTGATATTTAGTTAAAATGTTATCATTTCATTGATATACACGTATTTCTATTCAATAATGAATTTATATGCAAATAAAATTTGCATTCAATTAATGAATTATTTTATTACATTCTCTATAATTTACAATAATAATTGCATATAATCGTCTATTTATTTTTACATTGAATGCATTTTGTGTAACAGGCGCCAAAATTAGTTTATTTCGTCATGAATACGTCAAGTATCCTATCAATGATTATCGAATAGATTTGAAAACAGTAGCATATTTAAAGGGTAGAACTGATAGAACAAAAACATGTGAATTATTCCCCTTTCATATATGCACGCATACGTAAGTGGATTAATTCTGTTGAAGTAGTTGATTTTGATTATGTGCACATATGAGAATGTGTGAGGAGGTGTGTGCTTGAAATACAAACTTTCAGGCGTATAAATAGAATGATTCAATGTACGGTCACATACAACTTACAGTAAAGTACAATGAAAATCCTCGTTGTATCTGAAACAATGCTGTGTGTAATAATATATGCTCGATCGGCGTTTTTATTTTTTATCGTCTTGGCTGTACTGATTGTAACATTCGAATGTCAGAATTTATGTGTGTCTTATCTTACTGGATTGTGTGATGTGAGGATACCACTTACTGAGAAGTCCTTGTAAGCACGTAGTTTCTAATCAGTTTATTAATTATAATTGTAATGTTACAAAGTTCCCAATGATTTTATTTTCTGTTACAAGTTTTTGATTGAATTTTTTTATCGTCCTACCCTACGTCTATATCCAGTCACTGCTAGGTATACAAGTTAATCAGCTGACCAATCACTTTAACCGTCACTTCAACAAACAACTCCACATACGCGAATGTCCAACGCTTTAACCGGATCCCAAGCCAATGGTGCACATGGGCTCCAGTATCATGAAGGAACAAATGGCGTATGAACCAATCGTTGGTCACCGGCTACCATGGGACTGCATCTCCTAACGTTGCTCCACTGCCTTGTGGATCAGATCTTCAGGTCGAAGGCTCGGGGTGTGGCCCCCTAAGAAAACCACCTGCTTCGGTTTGGACACGTGGGCAGTATCATAGCCTTCAAACAAATCAATTAAGATTTGTGTGACGCATATGTATTTGGTGCCACCTTGTACCAATATCTATGTGTTAAAATAAATAAATAAATAAATAAATAAATAAATAAATAAATAAACTCACTTCGTTAACGCTATCACTCACTCCACAATGCTTACAGACATGAATGCAGCCATATACATACATACTGCCCCAGTCGAACATAAACACAAAACCCAGTATGCATTACTACTTATTCTCGATTAATCAAAATGAAATAATGAGTTTATTCACATATTGCCTTGTCTATCCATTTCTGAGCATTATATTTATACCAATAATAATTAAGAAGTACGGGACCTTAAGGTTCTGATGGTGTGAGTAACACCACATTCTCGTACTGATCTCGACGGGATACAATTCACCATTTTCCGTCCAAATATTCACGTGACCAAGCACTCATAAGCTAATACAACTCCTGTGCCATTGACAATTCTATTATGAAACCTATCGGACGTTATAGATGTTGGTTTAAGGTTTCATTCTTCTTGATCTCTCATCCCTTTTTAACATTAAAATCACATACTTCTGGTATTAACCAAATTTTGTTCTTATTAATTTACTCATTATTTTTCCTGAATTCTTAAGAAAGAAATCATTGTTCGTGTTGGGTTGGATCATGTGATTTATTAGTTGTGTAAGTGGTGAAATATTTGGTATTCGTTGTAGACAGTTAATTGAAAACTCGAAGACAACTGGCAAATTTTAAGTTTAGGGTAGTGGAGATTGTTGAATTTTGTTAAAATCCATAACATCGAACTGAAAATTATCATGTTTTCGCTAGTAATTAGCTTCAAGAGGGGATTCTCGAAGTTCTAGTGAGAAGTCGTGACCAGTAGAGTTAACGATGTCAGGTGTGATATAATTACCCACTGAAGACAATAGAAGATGGTCGTCCAACATCATAGATTGATTGAAGTTAGACATTAACATTGTTGAATACCGGCTCAGTGGTCAAGGGGTTAGGCGTTTTCGCGAGATCGAAGGTCGTGGACTCGAATTGTATATGTGAAGTCGTGAATGAGCACTGCTGAAAAGCCCGGTAATAGGATGGAACGTCCATTAAGTACTTTCAGTCTCTCGATTGTGGTCTAACATTAAGATTTAAGTTCAATTCAATAAAGAATACAACTAATTATTTATGTATAGTATTTTGAATTGTATATACAATATTAGGAATTGATATATTTCTTAGCCATTAGGTCACACATTATAATCCGCCAAAATCTACACTGATATTAGAAGATTATGAATCTAATTACATGTAAGATAATAAGTATTATTTAGGAAGACTTGAACTATGAACAAAACAATAATAAAATACTTTATGGTTTCAGTGGTTTTTCATGTGAAATAGTCTTTTTAAATTGTCTTGTTAAGGAATATTTAAATGATTGAATAATTAAAATTTTCCAATAATTGATAATTATAACATTATGGAATAGTCACTTAATGTATCTAATAGGTTTCATACTCGTTATACATGATAATGGTTATATAGATTCAAGAGCTTAGTAGATAATTAGTTGATGTTTGAAGCGGAAAGCAGTAGATTTGAGTTTCAATCTGAACATCAACATTGGGATATAGGTACGGACATCCAGTTCACTAGTCCGAAATAAAAGGAATCTGATATGATGGGAAGAAAATTTAAAATTAGATTGATTTACTCATTGTTTTTTTGTTCAACATTACTTCCGTTTTACGAAATTTAGCGACACATCCACCATTGTCATCAGTGAGTTACTATCTCACAACAGACTCAGTTGAACTGCAGTGGTCACTGCTTCTCACTAGAACTCCGGGATATACCTCTTGAAGCCAGTCACTAGTGAGCATATGTTGATTAGTAGCAGAAGGGGGCTCAGTGGTCTAGTTAGTTAAGCGCCTGGCCACGAGACTGATAGGTCCTGAGTTCGAATCTCGCGAGGCAGGGCCGTGGATGCGTACTACTATGGAGTCCCTTAATAGGACAAAACGACTGTCCAATGCTTCCTGGTTTTCCATGGTGGTCTAGCTTCAATTGATTCATGATCTCAATTGTTGAAAATACTACAATCTCCACAAAACTCCTTGTTACTTCAGTTTTGTTAATTCATTGTGATAATCACTTAGTATAGCATTCGGTTTTATTTTACAGTGAAATATTTTATTCTGTATAATATACGCTATTCTTGTATTAAGTTAACATGAACTATACTCGGCATATGATTTGTTATAACTGTGAGTGTTTTTCATATATGTGATTTCATCCTAATTATTAATCAAAAATGGTGTATGAATCAATATATAAATGAGTGTATTTTAGACTAGCGTCGTCATCGTCATCATAGTGTTTTGGGGATTAATAAATTTTCACTTATACCAGTTTTTGTGTTCTTTACTTTTGTATCGTGAGAATTACAAAGGTCTCTCCTTTCGATTATAAGTGATAAGCATTTCCGACGCAGTAATCAGCGACGATCAGACATAACAAGTATCATTCAATCTGACAATACATATTAGAATCAATCATGTGAGATTTCATTGAAAATTACTGTTTAACGTTATTATTATATTTATTATAGTTTAATCTTCTTTCAATTAATTCTATCGCTCTTCAATGATATCACCGTCAAGAATAATTCATCATGTTTAATCAATATCTTAATCAATGAAATTTCTTTGTCAAAGTAAAGTAATATGAATTCGAACAAGCAATACCATACCAATAAACCAGAAAACTATAACAATATTCCATACAATTTTGTTTATTTTTATATTCACTGAATTTTAACTGTTACAGGTTTTTTTTTTAAATTTCGTTCAAAAAAGAAACAAAGAAAGAAGAAATTTGATTATTTAGCGGTAGTATTCGTTATTATTATTGTTGTTGTTGTCGATGTCGTCGAGATGTGACACTTTCTTTTTTTACGCGTATATATGTATACTACAATTTTAATGGCTTCAATATTTATAATAATAATAATAATAATAATAATAATAATAATAATAAAGGTAGTTAACAGTAATTAATTAATTAATTAAATGATATAATAAGAACAACGATAAAAACCAATTAATCATAGTAAACGTAAAATTATTAGCTAGTTTATTTGTGTATATGTAAAGAAGAAGAGTAATGATGAATAGTTTTCATTAAAAAATACAATCAGCAGTACAATAAGAAGGAGAGGAAGCAGCAAAATTAACTAGTGCAATGGAATAGTTGGATTTGACATATGTCTCCTTTTTGTTTTAAGTATATATTTATTCATCAAAGTGATATCTGTACGTAGATATCAACTATTGATGTGGGTGTGTCTGTGAAAAAGAGAGAATGAATTAAGTTCGTGTTTGTATATATAAATATATACTTATGAATGTTCGTGAAATTTAATAGATATATAAAATTGGAAGCTCTGGCGGGAGATTTAAAGGGATTGAATGGTATGAGAATTTCGGTTGTTTACTCATCACTGATATATGTACCAACCAATAAAAAAAACGATTGGATGATTACCATATTGACTAACTAGGTGAAGTACCGGATTGTTCTATAGTTAATATATAAATTTGGTAAATTCACGTAGGCATCGAAAAAAAATTAAAAGTGAAGAGTTTTTTTAGAAATAAATAAATAAGCACAACCGTTGTTTAGATTTCTGTATACTTTACCCCCTCTTCCCATTAATTTTCCCATTGATTTTCTTGTTGTTTACATATCTATAGTCTTAACTCAGGTTTACGTTGTGAAATATCTGGAAGTGAACAAAATGTGAATAATTATAAATAGGAATGAAAAGTAAACTTTCAATGTTCTATGAATATTTCTACATTGATGAAGCATCGGTTATGATGATGTATTCCAAATTGTTACGCATGATATAATAAGTGAAGTTTAGTCTATTACCCAAATAAACCAATGGCTACTAAGTTTAATTATTATCATTGTATAGAGCAGTTATCAATGTTTAATAGTTTTTTTTTCTAGTTTTTCTTTAAGACTACTCTGTGAGCAACTTCAAAGAAATATTATTAATTCTTTCATTTGTTGATTGGTTTAGATACACTTGTAAATTAAATGGTAACGATCATTCCCGTCAGTTTTTAAGGCTTGTTTTTGTGTCTGCTGTTTAAACAAATTATTGGTGTAGGAATTTGAATCCTATTTCATGTCATGAGGCAATCCCTAACTTGGAATCCTGAATGGAAACGAAAAAGAGGAAGGCCAAAGAACGCACTTCACCGAGAATTGGAAGCAGAAATGAAAAACATGAATAGCAAATGGAAAAAAGTGCAAAGAATTGTTCATGATAGAATTGGATGGAGAGTGATGGTGGGTGGCTTCTGCTCCTCCGTAACGGGTAACAGTCGTAAGTAAGTAAAGTAAGTTTTATCACAGTTGTTTATGATGTCACACACACATAACTTTTAAATTGAAACATTTTCGATTAGGTCTCAGTTTAAATTTCTAACATTTACCACACGAACATTTGTTACTAATGCTCCTGTGGTGGTCGGTGTTCGATATATTCCTTAAACTCCGTATACAGTTCGTCTCGGTAACCGTCACCAAATAATGCTCCAACGGTATATTAATCAGAAGGCGAATACGAAGTGTTAATAACGTTTATTATGGGACCACACACAGATGTCCAAAATTACAGGTGCGTTAAGCAAGCATGAAATAGTTGCGCCGAAAGGTAAACAGGCAAGCGAGCGGGCGAGAGAGAGCAAGGGCAAGAGCGAGCGATCGAGCGAGTAATGAATATGAATAACATGGACATATATATACATAGTGAAATGAATGAATCATCGAGTCAATTAAGTGGTTAATAGTAAAGCTAGTAGCGTGAATAAATGCGTAGGCAGTAAGGCTTGCCGAGTATACATATTCATACAAGCATAACAATAATGAAGGTACATACATTCACAACAGTAATAAGGATACAATAAGTTATTATAGTGCAGGTGACTTTGTCCGTTTAATAAGTTAATAAAAGGGCTTAACCGAATTAGGTGAGAGCAAACTCAATTGAACGTGAGTTGCTATAGTCCTAAACAATTACTGCATTGCCTATATCTTTAATAGTTTGGAATGGAAATTCCCTAGATAGCCTCTTAAAAGTGTTGATGAGATATTTTACTACTTAAAAAGAAAAAAGTAGGTAAAATATATAAAATCACTTTGTATCACGATTTGATGATTACTATTGACTATAGCACTACGTGAACACTTTCTAACATTTCCAGGTGTGTCTTTTTATATGCAACTTTGAACTTTAAATAAATAATGCAGTAAAACTCAAGCGTAGAAATCATATAAATTAATGTAGATATTTTCTTGTCTATTCATTAAAAATGGGATATATACAGAAGAAAAATATAATGCGAATACCATTTAAAATCTTATGGCGAGAGATGGAAAGAGAGAAAGTAAATGAATCCTGACACTAGAGATAAACAATGTATTTCATAACTAGAGATAAATCTCAATAATAATCAATGTTGTAATACTTCCGCTTTGAATATAATTTGTAATCCTCTATGTCAAGTGGGAATTAATTGAAATTGTTGAGAATATCTGATCATTATGTGTTCTATGGTACTAAACGAAAGATGGATATTGGCTAGCAGTGGAATTCAGGACGCGCGTTTCGTCCTATTCGGGAAACGTAAGCTGGATGTACCTGCATCACAGAGTTGATATCCACTCTGGGACTCGAACCCTATACCGTCCACTTCAAACGCCATCGCGTTATCCACTTAGCTACTGAATCCTGGTTGCCACTTACTTGTGCAATTGAGTGAAGTTTAATTCACTTGATATTGTTTTACTTGAATCTTCTCATTGATGTTTAGGACTGCAATTGATCAGTCTGTTATTGGTATATGTGCATACTTTGCGCATTGTATCGATATTGCTTTAATTTACAAGCAGTAGCTAAGTGGATAACGCGATGACGTTTGAAGCGGACGGTACAGGATTCGAATCCCAGAGTGAACATCAACTCTGAGATGCAGGTACATCCAGCTTACGAGTCCCAAATAGTACGAAACGCACGTCCTGGATTCCACTGCTAGCCACTATCCATCTTTGCTTATAATGCTTGTAAATTAAGGCAATATCGATGCAATACGCACATATGCACAATGCCAATAAGAGACTGATCAATCGCAGTCCTAAATATCAACGGGAAGATTCAAGTAAAACAATGTCAAGTGAATTAAAAATTATTATTATTGTCACTATATCTAAGATATAATCACATTTGAATTTGCATCATTTAAAACAAGGAAACTACAAAGCTATACCAGTGATGATATCGTCAGCTATACGATGTGGAAGTGGATGTTTAATATTCTCTGGAGATCTTTCTGAATAAGATCTTTGTGCTATTTGTCTGTTAGAATTATATTGATGGTTTGATTCCATAGGGGTTCCAATTAATTGAACAATACTTTCTGAACAGTTTTTAGAATTGTTTTTATTTATACCACCGGATGATGAACGCTACATGGATCAAAGGATATTAAAAACATGGTGAAAAAACACATCAGTTATAAATAGTTTAGCATGTATCGATCATAAGTTAAAAAGCTCTATATTGTTTTAATGTGTTTATTTAATTATTTCAATAAAGATAGATTGTGATTGGCACAATTTCGTGTTACCTGAAACCCATCATTTGAACGTTTCTGAATCTCAGTGTTGATGTTCCTAATAATGGCTTCATTTATCATGTAATGTATAATTAGTCGCAAGGCTTCAAATGTGTCATGATAGCAAGTGTTAGTAAACACTAATTGTCCCGGTGTAAAGGAATCGTTTACGATGTTTACATTTTCGGTAAAGCATGGATGAAATTGTTTTAATAATAATGGTCTTGGCTGCAAGGTACTTTCTATTGATACTTGTTTTAAAGCTTCGTTTCATAATGAAGCTATTTGGTTGACGATTGAATAGGTTTTCTTAAGATGATAGGGGCATAATAGGTGTCAATGTACTGCCATTACCTTATCGGTTTGTGAATTTTAATTGACACTTATTTTACATCAATATTGCGTTCATTAGATTCACTGTATCATTTGACCAGATATGGTCGATCTCATTGAATTAGCCTTTTATCAAGCCTCATTTTTACAGGAATGGATGATAACTACAAAATCTGAGATACTACTCTGTCCATGTAGGCTTTCGAGTATCTTCTTTTCTACTTATAAGAATATTTAAGACAGGAAGCTGGCTATTCTCCCCGTTTCAGATGAAAGACAAATGTAATTTTGAAGAGATTTATGTTTACTTAATAAATAATTCACATCTTTGATTTTGTCACTTATGACTTGTTTCATTCATATATCACATATGAAGATACATTTTCGATTGAGTTATTCGTCAACTCAACATATAACATAAATACGTCAGCTCATTGTAGTTCTGAAGGATTAACTATAGCACTGCCACCAATCTGTCAAATTTACCCACTCGAAATTATATAAAACAAACTAAGAAATCCTTGGGAAGTGTTACAAGAATAGGCAATTAAGGATTATCCGAAGAGGTAAGTGACACAAGGTATCATGTTCCTTATGTGACAAAATATTTTTAATCAAAGAATTAGCTTCGAAAGAAGGCACTATCTTTTCTTTGATATTATATCAGTGGTTGGTCAGCTTGAATGAACCATACAGAGTATGCGTGTCGTCGGACTGTTCATACTGACATATATAAGTAGTATTTAGTAACAGTGGAAAGTGGAATGCCAGCTAGTAGAAGGTTGAATTGAAGAGAAGAGGAAGGGAAATAGAGAGTAATTGGAATAACAATAAAATTGGAAGAATCTTGAAGAATGTTAAGGACAATTGATGAAAGATGTGAAAATAATGTATTTAATGTATAATTTTCATATTTTACTAAACCACTGTGTGATTTGTATCAAACAGTAAACTTGTTTTCGCACCACTACATATTTAAATTATTGTCAATAAGAATCAATAGTTACGTCAGATATTTTACAAGATTATATGTAGCTAGTTGATAAATTCATAAAACTGAATGTAAATGTATAAATACACAGAATGAGTTTTCTATAGTTTAGGAAAATTTCTGTTAATTTCTTATTAAATGCTAGACAGGAATATGAACCTAGATTACTTCTATGGGTAATTCCGCAAATACAGTGAAAAATCTATTTATGTTTAAGTATATGTACATTGTTTATAAATAAATTGATTTCATAATGAAGTCACCAGAACATTGATAGATAAACATACTCAATAAAGGTCCAGTTAACTGAAGTAAAACCATTAGTTAGATACTAATAATCAGCATAAATGTAAATGTGCCTACACTAATTTTTTTATTGAGAGTATGACGAAATATGATAACTAATTGTTATTTGTATCATTTCAGAACTTCTATATTTAAATTAAAAGTTTTAGGCTAATTCTATACTAATTTATGACTAGTTCGATGAATTAATATAAATTTGTTCTTAAAAGATATTTATGTGTATCTTACCTGACGTATGCTTACGTTATTTTGATTACTGATTCCTCCATGAACAAATTCTCCTGTAGAATTTGTATTATGTAATGGAATGGGATCAGGTGCAGAATTTCCACTGACAAGATATTGTCGAAGACGTTGTAACTGTTGTTCCAGTTGTCGATTATGTTCTTCAAGCATTACCATTCTAGCTTCAAGACGTCCTTTATGTTCCCATAATAATCGGGATTCTTGATGTGGTTCATTGGCTACACCACCAACCAATATTGCTTCATTCATATGTCCTTGATATTTGTATGGTGCCGATGTCGAATCTGTAGTATACTGGTCAGTAGTATATCCAAGGTCAAGAGAAGAACTATTAGCTCGTCCAGGCAAATTTTGTGCTGATAAAGGTACGATGCTTAAAAAGATGAAACAAAGTAGAAAAATATACGTTTTATTCAATGAGAGAGTTAAGGATAGCGAATTCTTGTTACAAGACCAAATGAAGAGAAGGAAACGCTCAAAACAAATGATTTTGTTTATCTGCAACTTAAAATGTGGCAAATCTGTTTATTTCATAAATGATGTTGAATTGAGAAATAATAAACAGGGTATTATTAAAACGTTAGTCAGTTATGTATTAAGACTCTAAAATATTATTCTAAAAATAAGATAATCCGTAAGTAGTCGATTATTTTATGAAATTACAATTACAAATTAGCACCACTGTGGTGTGTGCTACTTATATTAACATAAGTAGTATATAACGTTAGTCAGGAACAAAATGTCTCGTAGCGGAGAGACAAGAGGTTCGGACAGTAAAGAATGGGAACAGAATGCAATTTGTATGGAAATCCAAGAACAATGAAGTCTGAGCCATTTTGAGACAACTGATGGTCATTTTGCAAATTGAGCCTTTACTATACGATTGTTAGATTTTATTAACAAGTTCTGTAATTTTGTACCACATACATCCGATTGTTCCCCACTGGTGTTCTGTTCACTACACCACCTATTGTCATAAGGTTGAAATATATGCCGTAATCATAATGTTTCTATTCAGTAGTACAAATGATTACAGTAGTACTGCGTCCAGTGAGCTTTAAAGGTTACGTAAATTTCATTGTTGTCTATGATGATTTAACTAAACTTATCATCATTTCATAAAGTTATTAAATCATTAGTGAGTTAGGGCCGTACGCATATTGCATGAACTTGAGAGCTAGTGTACTCCAAAGTAACTGTCGGTTATCACTGAAGTTGATAGCTTATTTTCAACAATAATATACAAATTTCATTACAAAAAAATATTTTAATGAAATAAGCTTTCATTAAAATCACTACATACGTAAAACTGGCTAATATGATTAGGTCTATGAATATTTATCTACCAATTAATAGTACTGTGTAATCTAGGTTAAACTTTCATGATAAGTGATATTAACTTTTCAACATTAACTTACCCTGAATCCAATGGACTTGATAAAAAGTGGCCACTATTAATTGATAATGTTCTACACGGTGAATTAGTTGGAGTTATAGTTCTTTGTATACTATTTACACGACCTGTTTCTGTTGACTGGAATGGTTGAGGATATAATAAAGGATTTAGATGAGGTATTCTAGCATTGACACGTTGTTGTGAATATTGTATTCTATTCATTGTACCATACGATCCCGTTATATTCGTTGGAGTTGTAGATCTTTGTCTTAAACGATCATATTCATACTGTAACGCACGATGTTCATCTTCAAGTGATCGAACGGTCTATTTTTTAAAATATACACAAATAGAAAATCGTAAAATTTAGGAAACCTGTAATACTCATATAATGATACTTATCTAATAATCAGTGAACAATAAACGGAAAAAACAGCAGAAAAAAATTACGTCGATTAGTTTTTAAGCATAAACTGTATGCCTTCAGAGTATAACATTTAATTAAGAATCGTCTAGTTTGATACACATATGTGGAGCGTTCTGCTGACAAAATGCTTCTAATTATGGATCGCTTTTTGCTGTATGAACCAACTCAAAAGATCAATGTCAGTATAGAGTAACGTAACTAAATTCCATATTTCTTATATGATTAAATATCGACCTATTTAACAGGAAAATTTATTACTGCAGTGTAATTAATAGCTTACCTGTTGCATTTGTCCATAGGGCTGTTGTTGTAATTGTTGGATTGGATAGTTTGTAAGATATGCTGGGGGACGAGAAAGTATATTTGTGCTACCGATAGGTTTCCACATTGTTTCTTGAATCTCCGGTGGAGGTTGTGATCTAGCTCTTAGTGAAAATGTACGTTGAATATGACGTGCATAAATATCTGGATTAACATCTTGACCCATGGAAGTGTGATAAGATGTTTGAGCTAAATGACCAGTTGGGCCGTATTGATTGTCAGTGCGTAAAGTACCATTTAAAGCACGTGGTGTCCATCCAGAAAAAGATCCACGTAGTGCAGGATTTCCAAAACCTAATGGTGGGAAAGTTACCCCTCGATCTATATGACGTCGGTCCAAACTAAGATGTCCACTAATAAACGGTTGTGTTTGTTCAACATCCATACCTAGAACATTCGTTGAAATACCATCTGATATGGTAGATCTTTCCATGATCATTGGACCAGTGGAACAAGACATTGATTGAAGTACTGACGTTTGTTGCAAATGAGGCTAAAGTGATAACACAAATGAAATAAATGTATGCACCTCTGTTTATAGTATTACAATAAATTCGAGACATTTCCTACTCAGACTTTTATTATTTTGATATTATTTCAGTTGATGAGTTCAGGATAGTGGTTATGATCTGACGCTTAATTTTATGCAAACTCTTGTGGGAACTCCGAGATGATATTTAAAACTTAGGATGTTTGGAATTCTTACATAAAGTCATTTATTTGCGATAGTTACGCTTACAGGAAGAAAAGATTATTTTAGGAGTTTAAGGTGTAGATAGACAACCTGTTACATTATTTTTTCACTGCTAACCACTACGAGTTATACCAGATAGCGTATCGAAATAAATTTATTGTCACACCGAAAAGTAATATGGTTGAAGAAAATTAGGATATAAAGAAAAGCAAAGAATATCGGGAATTTTCTAAATTTATTGATATGATAGTGTGGACAGTGACATCTTTTGATGCATAATTCATTCATGTTACTCAAAATAATGTGGCCATAACATTTCTCCCTCTTACTATATTACTTTGAAAGAAAGTTAAAACTGATCAGTTTTCCTTGGAGTATCAATACATGCCAAGAGGTAAGTATAATAGCGATTCTCACAATTTGTTCTAAGCACCTACAGACTTTCCTATAGATGCCACTCCATCGATGGTAGAAGAAATCAGGATGGCCATCACATACATCAACAGTCGGAAATCAGTAGGACCTGAAAATATACCAATCGAAGCACTAAAGTCAGACACATAAGTAGCTACAAACATGCTATACTTCCTATACAGGAAGATTTGGGACAAAGAACAAGTGCCACTGACAAACTGGAAAGAAGGATAACCCACCAAGGTACCAATAAAGATCTCAGCGAATGTGAGAACTACAGAGGCATCACATTACTATCGGTACCAGGAAAGGTTTTCAACAGTGTTGCTGAACCGGATATAAGATTCAGTGAATGCTCAGCTTCGAGATCAACATACTGGATTCTGTAAGGATCCGTCATGAAGAGACCGAATCGCGACACTGCAGATCATTCTTTAAAAATCAGTTGGGTGGAGAGCGCTTGACAGAGTGAATAGGAGAACACTATTGTGCCTTCCCCAAAACTATGGTATACCTGAGAAGATCGTCAACATCATCCAGAACTCATACGATGGACAATAGTACAAAGTCGAGCATGCAGGACAGTTGATGAATGCATTCCAAGTAAGGTCCAGAGTCAGATGAGGCTGATTACTCTCCCACTTCCTCTTTCTTTTGGTAGGTGACTGGATCATGAAGATTCCGATATCTGGATGGAAGCACGGCATACAATGGACGGATAAAAATTAATTAGAAGATTTGGAATTGGCAAATGACCTGATCATTCTATCCAATACACGCGAACAAATGTGGATGAAGACAACTAGTGTAGTAGCAGCCTCTGCATCAGTAGGCGTCAACATGCACAAAGGAAAAAGCAAGGTCCTCAAATATAACACGGAAAACATCAACTCAATCACACATGATAGAGAAACTCTGAAAGAGGTGGAAATGTTCACGTATCTGGATAGCATCATCGATGAATAAGGAGGATCTGACGCGACCCGAAGGCAAGGAATGACAAAGCGAGGGCTGCATTTCTACATCTGAGGAACATATAGAACTCAAAACACCTGTTAACCAACTTTGAGAACTACCACAACCATCATGAAATCGGTACAAGTATTTATAAACAATTGTGTACGCACAATACTCAGTATGCGTTAGCCTGATATGATCAGCAACACGCTACCGTGGGAGAGAACATATAAGCTTTCAATGGAGGAGGAAATTAGGAATAGACGTTAGAAGTGGATAAGGCATATATTCAGGAAATCATCTAACTGCATCAAGAGACAAGCGCTAACTTGGAATCCTGAAGGGCAAGTGAAGAGAGGAAGTTCGAAGAACACACTTCGCTGAGAATTGGAAGCAGACATGAAAACGATGGATAGCAACTGGAGACAACTAGAAAGTATTGCTCAGGAGAGAATTGGATAGAGCTTGCTTGTGGGAAGCCTATACTCCTCTACGGTGGGATAACAGGCGTAAATAAGTAAGTAATATAAGATTTGCAGGGATCTTAGCTGATCCGGAAAAGGTCTCTATCAAAACTTGAGCAGTTTTCATTGAATGGTTTTGTTGAATCCAACAAACAGTTATATTTAAAAAATAATTTAATCATTAATTTAACATTGTACTTATATGTTTAGGCTAATATTTTTCGTTTGTAATCTGAATTAAGGATGCATCAGCTTCACAGATTACAACTACTTCGAATAGTACAAGTATGTTAGTAGTGTAAACTACTATTTGTAAAACAATAGGTTTAGAGTTTTGGTTAAATTAAAAAGATACGTTTCTCTTAAGAAAAGAATATGATTTTCAAAAACAATATTTATTTACCAATTCAGGTTCGCTATATTGTCTTAATTCTTGACTATAACGTGCAATTAATTTATGTTCTTCATTATCACCATGATGTTGTTGAATATTTACACGTTCACTAGTTGGCTTGTAACTACCGTCAAGGTCGGTATTTAATCTTGAGTTCATTTGTAAAGTTTGAGGTGATGGGGTTGTTGTTGTTAATGGTGGTGGTGTTGTAAATAAATTCGTATTGATATTTTTCTGTCTAGACATTAATGATTGAGTATCAGATGATGCACGCGGTGGCATTGAGTATTGATTTGAAGGTATAGCTACATTTGATAATGGTCTACAACTTGGACTAGGACGTTGATTATTATTATCATTATTGTTATAATTATTACTTGTCTCGTTTAGAAAATAATGTTGAGGTGATTGTGTATTCGAGATCGAATTTCGATATGGGCATTTCTGATCATTAACGAACGGAGTGTCTAAATTTTGATATTCTGCAAAATCAGAGAATGGATCTTGACTGTAAGTTGGTGCTGGACGAGGTTTACTATTAGTGAAAAAGAAATGACAATGAAAGTTGAATTTTTCTAAATCAATGTAGATACCTACAAAACGTATAATGATGAAAACTTCTATAGCGAGATATCAAAGCTCATAGTTATAAATATTCTGCATTGATAAAAACTTATAATGGTTACTTCTTATATATTCGGATACTACGGTATGAGATGGCTATTCATATCATTATACTATTCAAGTCAAAGTGTAGAAGGTTTGTGAAACGTACTGGATAAGACCTAATGTGGTTATTTTTAAAGAGCCAGCCATTTAAATTAATATGGAGATAAACATCCTTCTATCAATCCTCTATAAAAGTGAAATATCTATCAATTTTGAACATCTTTCCGTTCATCTGGTAGTTGATTACTACATATAAGAGCACGAATACCATTCAAAATTTCATTTTAGTCATTTAAAGCAATTTAACTATATCCTTTTACGAACAATCTACTGCAACGCATCCCAACTTGTCGGAAAAAAGTCAATTAAATGAGAGTTAAACCTTGAAACGTAATCCTCAGTAAAGACCATGCTTATGTACGTATGACTCATTCACTGAATGAATGACAAAATGCCCGAAAATGTTTAGTACCTAATATATATAACGAACACTGAGAAACGAATGGGCTACAAATTTATAGACACCTATCCTATTAATCAGCATAGTGTTTCTGTCTTTTAAACTTGTAGTTGTTGAGAAAAGAACTCAACAAAACAATTCACATTCACTGAAGTTATCAAAGTGAAATTAAATATAAACATATTAGTTTCAATATAACTTTCCAATATACGATTTTGTAACATATTATATATTGGATAACATTTCGGATATAAAATATATTACAAATTATTCAATCAAGATATTAAGACAACCCGAGGATTCGTCACAATTCTAAGAATTTTTTTCCTGGTTTTACAATCAGTTATGATCCTTCTGACTAAATTATTTACATTCTTTGTAATGTGTAGCGGTTTCACAATATACATCTTTCTGCAAATCTATACATGTTTAAACAAGCAAAATGTCTCACAAGTAAATGTGTCTATTTCAATCCCATTAATTATATTTCATTTATTCTAATATAATCAGTTATTAACTATCACACATTTACATTTTTATAGACATGGTAATGTATGCATATTTGTTTACCTACTTATTTCATTAAATGTATGAACTATATGTAAACCTATTCATTAATTGACAAATTAAGTTTGGCTGCCAAGGTAAACATATATATATATATTAATTACATTTTTTAGGTTTCTATTTACTTACAACACTCAAATCATAATACTCATATAGAATTAATTTGGAAAGAATCTGTTCATTCAGTATTACTGTTATAAAAATCATTGAACTTTATGATGAAACCTTATAGATCGACTGTTTTAAAGAAAAGATAAATTGATCATAAACCATTTTATTTTTAACTTCTTTTAATTTAATAGATGAAATTACAAAATACATAGAAACCTTAGATTTTATATTAGTATCGATTATGAACGGAATCAATTGTGTGTAACATCAGTTCTCAGCATAGAATTTTCTTGGCTTAATAGATTAGATTGAACATGTTATAGAATATATACTACTACTAATAAAAATATATACGAATATTCGTCAAGATTAGAACGAATGGTTTGACAGAATTTGAGCGCCTAGTAAAGAGAAGTCATTATATGTGAAAAATATATTTGAAATTACCTCAGCGATTGTTATTTAAAATAATTCCAACGTTTCGTCCAACAAACTTGTCTGGACTTCTTCAGGGTAACAATCAGAATCATCAAAGAAATATATAGCTTTATAGCAATTAAAACTATATTATGTTAAACTAATCATATTTAGATGCTGATTTTTGAAAATAGGATAAAATGAGTCAGTTAACCGCGAATCATATGAAAAATTCAACTACATGGAAATAATTAACTGAAACAACAAATTGTATGTGTGTGAATGTGTATGTATGTATGTATGTATGTATAAGAAAGCTATATATATTACTTTGATGATTTTGATTTTGATTATTACCTTGAAGAAGTCCAGACAAGTTAGCTGGACGAAACGTTGGAATTATTTTGGATTTCAATTGCTGAGATTATTTTAAATATAATTTTCACATATAATGAATAGTAGTAATATTTTAATATACATTATAATTCAGAAAATAATCATATTATGATTTAAAAACAAAAAAGCATTATTGTTTAAATAAAACATACTCTTCATCAAAACTATTCAAACTATTGCGTTTACATCTTGTACGACTTGTACTGGATCGTCTGACTTTTTGACCATTTGTATTATTAATTTTACGACGTTCATTTTCATCATTTAAACGATCTCTGGATCGAAAACGATTTCTTACAATTCGTGTAAAATCTTTAAATGAATCTGTAGATGTAGACTACAATGATGATGTTAATTATTAAAAAGAAAAAACAAATGGTTAATTAACACGGAAGATAGTTAAGAGGTAAAAGAAATAAATGAAACGAAATCCAAGTTAATATGTTATACTTTTAAAAAAAGTATTATGTTTAGTATGTAGGAAATGAAATGCAAAAAATCTTTAAAAGTTTATTGTATTTTAGTATTCTTTACCAAAATCAATACATTTTCTTATCATTGAATGTTTCTATACACACTATAAGGTCACATCGTATTGTACTTAGTACTTAGGAATTACATCATGAATATTAAACAACCATGAAGTGTTTGAAGAACACACTATAGTGTATTCACTATTGACTGATTCATCGGGAGAATATACCTGTCATTGAATGTCATTCTTCTCATGATTGTAAATGATCGCACGTATTATAATTGGTTAGTTTTAACTACAGTTAACTTCCAAGGTAATTCTGTCGCTCCTTTTATTAATATACTGAACTAGATCAATCATTCCTTTATGGAAACGAATTACTTATTTACCCACCAGAATAGACTTCCAAATTCCATAAGTGTATGTTGAATATTAAGCAGTTATTCATGGACATTGAAATACGGTTTTCTAAATCTTGATTTATTGACTTAAGAAAATACTATTTGTAACAGATAAATAGATTTTAAAAACCTAAACTTTCTCATAGTTGAAACTAAGAAATGATCATACTTATACAACTAAAATTCGTTCAGATATAATTATGACCTTCATCCAGTGTTTATATATGTAACAGTTTAGAAGCTTTCAGCTTCTAATTATTTAAGTGGAAAAAAACAAAGAAATAAAAAAAACCGACTTACATGACTACAATACTCTTGCATTGGATGAGTAAGCTTATGATTTCGAGATGTTCTTCCAGCAAAAAAGCATTGCTGACACATGTCAAAATTTAGACAACGTAAACAACGATATCTAAAAATTATAGAAACCAACAGGAAATATTCAAAAAAATTTAAGGGTCCTAATGAATAAGCTGAATATTACTATGAGTTGTACTCGAAGAAAGAATACAAATATTATGATGATTATGTGTTCACTTTTCAATATCAAGTTTTTTTGTATAAAATGTTCATATTCAAATCATTACACGTGATTTAATTAATGTATTATTATTAGTAGTAGTGTGGCGTGTGCTACTGATGTCGACAGAATTAAGTAGTATACATCACCAGTTGAAAGTGGAATGCCTGTCAACAGATGGTTGGGAAAATCGAAGAGAAGAGAATGAGAACAGAGTTGCTGGTATGGAAACGAAGGAACAATAAAGTTTGAGATAGTTGATGGATATTTTATAAATTAAGTATTTACTGTATGTTTCTCAGATTTTACCAAGAGATTCTGTAATGTATTAAAACGTGTTTGATTGTCCCCACTGGAGTTCTCGTCCACAACAGTAGTAGCCCAAAGTTTACTTTTTTTTGAGTGGATAATATTTCATTTGACTAGGTGACCACAATTTCGATGACTTATATTGACAATAAATAAGTACACTTGCATAAAGTATTAAAAATCAGTAGTGTTAATAATTATATCATACAGTCTTCTGAGTTATCTACACGAAACGTGCTTGATTATTTAGTGAAGTGTATATTATAGTAGATCTATCAAATTATGACGGTAAATAAATCACGGGAAATATTTGAATGTCATCATCTGTTGGGGTATTCAGAAAATACTGTTTGGAATAACATTCCTTTCACTAGTCTTCTGTCTTCTCTTTGCGACTTGGAAGGGTTTGGGCGTTCAAGTGTTCAGCTGTACGCGTTATATCAAGTAAATCAACCATTTCTAGATATAACAATTGGCGACGGGGTAGAAAAAAATTTCTGAACCCTCAATCTTCAACGTTGACCTGTAATTGGACGAGATTCAGTCTAATTATTTCGAGCAATCAGCATTCAATTTTGTCATCGGCGTCCTTGAAAGACATTGGTCGTTAATTAATTATACAACATTTCTCATCACCGTGCTGATTCAAGAAATGGCTATCTCTCCCGACCAATTACAATTGCTATTTGAGCGACAAACGCAGCGTTTCAAAAATAGCCAGCTGAATGTTTTAGACATTTTACGTACACGGCTGCTAAATCATCCATGTTTTGGAGATGTTACAGAAGTTGATAAATTAATTTCTAATTTGCATACGGAGCTGGAAACGGAATGCAGTACATATGAATGTGCTGATAAAAGCCTCTATGAATCCTTGATGAGCAGTAATGTAAGTGAAACAGTCATTCATGATCCGCCCAGTGATCCAGAAATGTCCACTCCAAAAGCATGCCCAGTAATGGATCCAAACTCCATTATCCTTGAAACATCATGTACAGACAGTGATGTATCCAGCTCACAAAAGGACGCCCTGCTAAATGTTCATGTAAGTGTCGCAGTAACCGCCCATGAAACAGAAAACAAATCGTGCAGTACACTGAATGCAGCTGCACCAAATGAAGCTCATCATTCCGCGATAGAAGTTCCTGACGAATCTAATCGCGATTCCCTTGATTTGCCAGAAAATATGTCATATGTGTCAAATAATGATCAAGAACCTGATTCAGTTTTGATGGACGCTGATTATCATAGCGATCCACTATCTACTAGTGATATTCTTGATAAATTTGATGATAATATTTCCGAAGAATCAAAATTCGATGACCTCATGTCAAGCGTCTTTCACCCTCACCACTTAGTCATGCTCGGTCGATTTCTTGTGCACTGCGACAAATATATTTTAATTAAAGTCAAATCAATTGTATTTTGGGTATATGAGGACCCAACATTGTTTCGTGGGGGAGGATGGACCCGAGAAACTTATATTCCGGATATCAGGTCCGGATCTTCAAAGAAGGGGAGGTGTTGGGGTATTCAGAAAATACCCCAGAAATTATCTAATGCTATTCCTGAATGAGAAGTAGTGTCATTTCCCCATTGGTCAACATTCTTCCAACGTGTCATCTCCTTATTGGTCAATATTTAATTGTGTCATTTCCTGAAGGTTAAATCTTGTACAAATGTTACTTTCTATTTATGGTACGATGTAGTCTGTTTGTTTGGTATATAAACAGTGTATGTTTGAAATATAACGATTCATATCTCCGAGGCTGAGACTTGTGTTCTGGACTCAATTGGCTGGGCTAGACAGGGAAGCAGGACCAATCAGAGCTCTAGGCTGCTCGGTCGTGTTTTATGCGTCGCTGTTTCGATCGATAATAGGCTGCTCTCTAATAGGCGGATCACAAGTTATAACATCATCGAAATCGTAATTCATGTTAGAGCTTCTTTCATAACTTAACACAGCAACTGATTCAAAGTTTTTGTAAGATGGTACTAGGTGAAAGAACTTTATTTTGTGAATTTTGAAGTTGTATTTACAACTCTTAATGATTCAAAGTACACATAGATGTTTTTCTGCTTTAAGCGGAAACAATTCGATAGTGTTTCCACTAATCATTTATCCGAAATTGGCATTTATTTACAAGATATCTCTCAGATTCTGAGTTCACATGATTAAATATAGAATTTAAATAGTGAATGGTTCTGCTAATAAGGATTGTTAGTTTAGCATACATTCTATTCTTCGGAAACAATATATATTACGACTTCATTGAGGCCGAGAATTATGAAATCAGTCATCATTCTTGTAAGAGTTCGAAAATGCTTGGAAAATTCTGGCATTAAATTATTAACTGAATGATTGAAATTTCAACCTCGCGAAAAGTATGAACGAACAGTTACCGTTACTCATGAAAAGTAATATCTTAAACATTAAATTGAAAATTAATTAACAACTAACTCCCTTTCTTATTCCATAGTGTCAATGATTATATCACTGAATGAAGCGCCTATTACATAATGAAGACAATTTTATCATATAGGTTTTTTATACCGTTACGTAATAAACATGAATATCCATTCTTGTCCCAATAAAATTAAGAAAAAAACGATTGAGAGCTAAACAGATATTAAGTATAAGTGTTGCGAAACATTTTCAGGTGTATGTTTAATAACTTTTAAAAGAGTTGGCTTTTTAAATTATTTAAAACTTCAGTCAATGTTTGTAAGTATTGCAGTGAACGCGAATACGAGTGGGGGACAATCGAATGTATTTGACACGAAATTACAGGGCATTTCAATAAAATCTGAGAACCATTCAGTAAATACGTAATTTGCAATATATCAATCCATCGTCTCAAATTTGACTGCTCTTTTGCAAATATCAGTCCATTGTCTCAGATTTCATTGTTCCTGCATTTTCATACCAATTGTTTTTTGTTCCCGTTCTTTCCTTATCGATCTTCTACTGTAATACATCCTACGCCTGACCACTGTTATATACTTCTTATATGAATGTAAGTAACCCACACCACACTATACTTAAAGTATAACAAGCTTTCTTTTGACTATTGAAACTTAATCAGTTATTTCATTCAAAACACTTTCAAAAAGCTTTGTTTATGAATTCCGACTAACACAGAAGGTACATTTCGAAATTACGATAAATTCTAACGAATGGAACACATTTAAAGTAACCTTAATGTTTTAACTATGAAATTTTTTTATTAGTTTCATGTTATATTATTGATGGTAAAAATTGATAATTATCTTATTTAAAATTCAGATAAATTAACAATTTTGAAGTACATTTCTGTGTCATGTTTCAGATATATAAAACAAGATACGCTTACGGAAAGAAAATTTCTCAATCAACTAAATTTTTGCATAAATTTATAACCATTTGTGAAAATGAAATATTGTAATGGAAAGAACGATTTTGTGGTTAGCAATTATGAATAGCCTAAGTTACTCGATACTCAATTGTGTAAGTCTGAACTCAAAGATCAATCAACGGTAAAGAACCAAATACAGGCAAAAACAAGAGTTTGTTAACATATAATGCAAAGAAGACAAGTTAAAATGTAACAAAATTCGAATCAAAGCTCGACGTCGTTTACATATCTGAGTCTTTTATATTTAGTATAACCTTGTATTTCTGTCGTCATTCATTAATCAATTAAAGTTTACTTTAACATGATAAACTAGATTTCTTTATATGTGGTGCAAAATTAACGTCTAATAAACCAAGGTATCACATTGTTTGTTTCTAATAAAGAATAGCTATTAACACAATCAAAACATAATGATCATGATCTAATTATGACAGGATCTGACAATAGAGTTTTGCTTACAACAAAACTCTACACTGAGAGTTATTTATTTTCCAACGATTAAGGGCACTTTAGTTTGATTAATTTTGGAGTCTTTTATTATGCTATTTCCGAGGACATTATGAATATATTTACACATAAAAGTGGTTTACCGAATCAATCTTCTAAATTTGAGGTTTGACTTTACATTTCGGATTAATTAGTGTCATGTTAATGGTGGTTAAAGCAGATTATTTACGTTTATTGTGGAAATCAGTTAGTCAAAACATATCAGTATAATAGTTTAAGTAGAACATTGTAAAATTAACAATTCCCCCAGAAAACAAGTTTTGTTATAAAACTCAAAAATACACACATACCTTAGTCCAATAAGAGGTTGATTATGACATACACTACAACGTATATGATGAATTACTTGCTCAGATAAAGCAAGACGATGTAATAATGGTAACCATGTTAACATTTGTGGATTTAAACGAAGCCATGTCAGGAAATGAACAATCCTTGCTGACGGTTTAGAATGATATGTTAAAGTTCCATCTATTTTATCCGAATGCTTTGAAATTTCAAGGACCTGAAATAGTAGAATTTGGACAAAATATGAAGAAGTTTCAAACAAAGTTTATAGTTTACAGAGAAACTGCATTTATACTTGATTGTGCTTGCTTATAAAATACAGATTATTACTAAACATTATTTGTTCACCCACTGTAGTATATTATTGTATCTAATAGATTACCCGATCAATTATAACAGAAAACAATTAAAGATTAAACCGTAGTCCTTTAGTTGACTTTTAGATGTGATAATGTTGTCTAACTTGATAGAGAGACAATTGACAAAAGAGAGATGATCCAGTCTATAGAATTTATAAATGAAAACAAAATATGATTGGAAAATATTATCCGGAGGGTGTTGTGACAGATTCACAATCCTTTAGATCATTTGCTACAAGGGTATGTAAACATTTCAACTTCTATTATTCATCAAACCAAATGCCATTTAAACTTTTTTCATAAGTTGAAATATTTGCAATGAAACATATGATCTAAAATGTCACTCAGCCAGTCAGTCAAACATACGCAACGTAGAATCTGATTTTCCTCATAAACTGGGATGATCGGAGATTGGTACCAATCAGATAGGATAACGTCCAGTCTTCAGATTCTGGTTAAGATCTCAGTCAGTATGGACCATTATCCCTAAAAATTTTCGGAGCTAGTCTATCCAGATCTGCTGTTCTCCTTCACTTTAGATTACCTATAGCCTGTTCAGTTTCCATTAGAGTTGAATGATTGCTTGGAAGTAGTGGGTAAGTGAAGGCCAGTTGAACTGTTCCCTAATTTGTTCTGCCCATTGGTGCAGCCTATTGAACTAAGTGTGAATAATAGTTCCTTCTTTTCGAAATGTTGTATCTGACAGCCAAATTTATAAGACCTGTTTCTTTGATAGATCTACCTATCTATCTAGAAAAATCTTACTTAATGTATAGATTACAATTAAGGTTGAATACTATCAGTTGTTTAAGAAAACTTATTGATGAAATATTGTATAACAGACGATCTACCAGTGAATTAGAGTATCACAATAAGAAAATTAAGGGTTTTTTGTAAGTTACACCTAACTCTGAAACCCAGATTGCTTTGTGAACAATCAGTTATATTATTTGTGAGGAATTCATTATCTTTTTATGAACGAACTAATGAAAATGTTCTGAATGTAAGACTTCGTAGAAATAGGTTAGAACAATTCTATATTCATACAGTTCTTCTATAATATGATTATAGTTCAGTATTATCCATTGGAAGCTAATTACCAAATCAAATTTTGTATTTTCTTAATTGTCACTAGGGTTATTCATAATAAAATAATAAAAAATGAAGATAAAATGAAATTGAACATTTGTTTCATCATAATTTTGAACTTTTCAACATGTTACAGCATTTACTTTCCACTAGATTTATTAAGCTATTCAAGTTAATACTGAAGAAAATAAACATTATTCAGAAAGTCAAATGTTTGATATTAGAATTTATCGACTACTTATGTTTTGATAAGTAGCCGAATATATTTACAAAATATATTTGGTTTACAAAAAGGATCTGGAGGTCTGTTAAAATTTGTGACCATGATGAGATAGTAAACAAATAATATCTAGATCTCTCCACTATTTCACAGAAGCCTATACTTTTGAAAGGACCCATTACATTTTGGCGCGCAAGGAAGAAAATAGAAATATATTACTTTTAATCTATTGTTTTACTGTTGTTAGTTAATTGAAGTATAGTTCACACCTAGCTAGAAGGAAACAGTTTTTCTTCACAGTAACTCTAACAAATATATAATGACTATATTTGAAACGTTAAACTTTACTGATTGAAACTAATCATATTTCCAATGGAAAGTGTTTGATAACATACTTGTTGGAAACACGTTTTTACATATTGATTAAAATCTTCATTTCCAAACTGTCCAGTTTCACCAAGATTACGTGGAATTAGTACACATTCATACAATAGAGCACCTAGTCGTTGCTCATCTACACAACCATCACGATCAGATATCAGACTGAATAGATCTATGAAGTGAAAAATAAAAATTTAACTACATCTGTTTTCAAGACGTTTTTTTGTCAAAATGCATTATAGAAAAAAAATTTGTTTCTGTTCTTTTATTTGTAAGTGATTGGCATTAAAGTTAACTAAAAATACTGGATCTAAATACATTAGTTTTATAGAACGCAAATGTCATCAATTGATCTTCTGCTAGGTGTTTTTAGATGGAATCATAAAACCCTGTTTCTAGGTTTAGTGTCAGTCGGTATTGGTTACAAGTTGTACCTGAAACCTTGAGGTAACTGACGCTTTCCACAAGACTACAACTTTCTCAAAACAGCTTCACGTTATGACTAAGCTTTTAAGACTTATAAGGACCTCCTGAAGTTTATTCTAAACGATGGGCTTTTTAGTCTAAGACATTTATTGGAAATACTGAATTTCTTAGTATAGGGTTAATCTGAGTTCAAAAACGTTAATGGATAGTTTAAAAAACTATGATTTTACACAAGGTACCTAATGATGTCTGTTACTCTGATTCAATAATGCTGTTTAATTTGTATCTACATTATATAAAATTGTAATGTATTAGATATTAATTTCATGACTTTTATTCGTGTAATTTTTACTTATCAGTAACTTAGTTGCAGTAGAGAAAGGCCGTAGTGAAAAAAGTCAAAACTGTCATCTCTATTCATGAAAAAATGGTTGGTGATGATGATATATTGAGTGTATATATCAACTACTAATGTAATGTTTGTTCTGAGTTAGTAAATTTTTACCATGGACCACCTAGAATTTAAAAGAGCTTATCTCATAGAATTATTGCGTAAGTTGTACACAAAATATTTTATCTCAGTAATTTCATCAGTCTGATACCATATTATCAACTGAATGATTTCAACAAATCAATAATCTGAGTAAAATATTAACAATTCAAATAAAATTTCAGGTAAAATTAAAAAACTGAATTTTATTATCAGTATGGGAATTCGTGGAGATTGTAGTATTTTCACAATTGAATTCATGAGCTGATTTAAGGTAGACTATCATTAACAATCTGGAAACACTGGATGACTATTCTTACTTCAATAATTCAACGATGTTGCGCGACCATATTTCATTGCCTTTAGTGGGTAACTGTCTCACACCTGACACAGATTGAACTTCAATGGTTAGGACTTCTCAACAGACACTGGATGCCGGCTCAGTGGTCTAGAGGTTGGGCCTTCGTGTGCGAAACTGAAGGTCCTGGGCTTGAGTCCCGCATGCGGGAATGTAGATGCGCACTGCTGAAGAGTCCATTACTAGAAAGAAATGGCCATCCATTGCTCTCAGGTTTCCATTGGCGGTCTAGATTAGATCGACTCATGAATTCAACCGTATTTTACTAATCTCGTGGATATCAATTCAAATTCGATTGAATGGTTTTTTAAAGTTTTGTTTGAAAATGTTTTCAGAAATTAACCATGTGTCTGAATTGTACTTACATCGATATTTTTCATCTAAATTTGCCATTGACATTAAAGCTAATGCTACTTTGAATGAAAGAACACGAATGGTACCACATCGCATTCTGTAGAAAGAGATGATGAAAAAATAAATTTGAAATAAAACAGTATTACAAAAATAATATGAAAATATTTCAGAAAAAGAAATGAAGTCTATGTTAATTAAGGTTCCTTTTCTAGTACCTAGTTGCTAAGACGAAGAACAAATGATTTTCAAGTCGAATTTTTACAGAGAATTTTACTCATGTACAACCAATCAGAAAGTGGAGAAGACGATAGGAATAAGCCAATATATATCTTATTAATTTAGTTATATTTAAACTAATTTAGCCCAGTGATATTGTAAACTCTGTCCATACTTAAATTTAATGAATAAACAATGTTAAGTATTTATGAGTTCAGTGTGTTCATACATGATTGTTGATCAGAAAAGTACATAATGTATAACGTGCTGCATTTATAATACGGCTTTTGGTCATTATTTTTTTGTTGTATGATAAATCCTCATCTGTCTTCGTTTCACACTTCTTTATATCATACTAATCACAGTATTTCTTATTCCAAGTACCAGTCTTCGTCTAAATATAACAGTCAGCAAGCATTGTTTTATTCACAGTTAAAACAAACGTAATCAATATTCGATTACTTCTAAATAATGTTACCAGTTTTTTATATTGAAATTGAAAAAAATACTATATCATAGGTAAATGCTAACCAGAAGTAAGGAGCTATACAGATTGTTTGGTTTCATCTATAGCATACTTTTTAAAATGTTCACTGTTTTTATGCAAATAAATAACTGATTCTGATAATGACAGAGAGATGACAATATTTTTTGATTATGTAACATGTACTGTGGTGTGCTTTACTTATGACCACATAAGTAGTATATAACGATAGTCAGAAATAGAATGTACTTCAGTAGAATATCGAGAATGAAAGAACGGGAACGTAAAGCAATTGGTACGAAAATGCAGAGACAATGAAATATGAGACGATGAACTGATATTTACAAAAGAAACAGTCACGTTTGAGACAAAGGATTGGTATTTTGCAAATTACGTATTTACTGAATGGTTCTCAGATTTTTGTGAGATATTCTGTAATTTCGTGTCAAATACATTCGGTTGTCCCCACTTGTGTTCTTATTCACTACAGGAATATTTAATTTAGTCTCTAAAGGTAAATGTGACATAGCTTCAGGTCACAATCTGGTGGTTGCCAAAATAAAACTGAAGCTAAAGAAGCACTGGACAAACAGTATTACAAAGGTTCAATACAGTCTTCTTTCGAGAAAGTGACAAACTCAACGGTTATACTCAGATGAAATATATAGAATTTAAAAGATTACATATTCCGTCGACAGCGGAAAAAGCTGCATGAGAAGGAAATCAGAAACAACCATATGACACAATGAAGAGACTAGCAGGGAAACATAATAAACCAAAGTGACCGGCCAAGAACAAAGAAGGCAAGACAATCACTGAAATTCAAGAGCAGAAAAACAGATAAGTAAAATTCTTCGTGGAACTCTTGAATAGACGAGCGCCACTGAACCCACCAGATATTTAGGCATTACCTATAGACCTTCCTATAGATGTCACTCCACCGACGATAGAAGAAATTAGGATGGCCATCACATACATCAACAGTCGGAAATCAGTAGGACCTGAAAATATACCAATCGAAGCACTAAAGTCAGACACAAAAGTAACTACAAACATGCTATACTTCCTATACAGGAAGATTTGGGACAAAGAACAAGTGCCACTGACAGACTGGAAAGAAGGATAACCCACCAAGGTACCAATAAAGATCTCAGCGAATGTGAGAACTACAGAGGCATCACATTACTACCGGTACCAGGAAAGGTTTTCAACAGTGTTGCTGAACCGGATATAAGATTCAGTGAATGCTCAGCTTCGAGATCAACATACTGGATTCTGTAAGGATCCGTCATGAAGAGACCGAATCGCGACACTGCAGATCATTCTTTAAAAATCAGTTGGGTGGAGAGCGCTTGACAGAGTGAATAGGAGAACACTATTGTGCCTTCCCCAAAACTATGGTATACCTGAGAAGATCGTCAACATCATCCAGAACTCATACGATGGACAATAGTACAAAGTCGAGCATGCAGGACAGTTGATGAATGCATTCCAAGTAAGGTCCAGAGTCAGATGAGGCTGATTACTCTCCCACTTCCTCTTTCTTTTGGTAGGTGACTGGATCATGAAGATTCCGATATCTGGATGGAAGCACGGCATACAATGGACGGATAAAAATTAATTAGAAGATTTGGAATTGGCAAATGACCTGATCATTCTATCCAATACACGCGAACAAATGTGGATGAA
This sequence comes from Schistosoma spindalis, assembly GCA_946903255.1. Taxonomy (NCBI): domain Eukaryota; kingdom Metazoa; phylum Platyhelminthes; class Trematoda; order Strigeidida; family Schistosomatidae; genus Schistosoma; species Schistosoma spindalis. Next base: position 76,189,070 of record OX336416.1, on the reverse strand, counting down.
GACAACTAGTGTAGTAGCAGCCTCTGCATCAGTAGGCGTCAACATGCACAAAGGAAAAAGCAAGGTCCTCAAATATAACACGGAAAACATCAACTCAATCACACATGATAGAGAAACTCTGAAAGAGGTGGAAATGTTCACGTATCTGGATAGCATCATCGATGAATAAGGAGGATCTGACGCGACCCGAAGGCAAGGAATGACAAAGCGAGGGCTGCATTTCTACATCTGAGGAACATATAGAACTCAAAACACCTGTTAACCAATATCCAAGTTACAATCCTTAATACGAACGTGAAGGCAGCTCTACTGTACGGAGCTGAAACTTTGAGAACTACCACAACCATCATGAAATCGGTACAAGTATTTATAAACAATTGTGTACGCACAATACTCAGTATGCGTTAGCCTGATATGATCAGCAACACGCTACCGTGGGAGAGAACATATAAGCTTTCAATGGAGGAGGAAATTAGGAATAGACGTTAGAAGTGGATAAGGCATATATTCAGGAAATCATCTAACTGCATCAAGAGACAAGCGCTAACTTGGAATCCTGAAGGGCAAGTGAAGAGAGGAAGTTCGAAGAACACACTTCGCTGAGAATTGGAAGCAGACATGAAAACGATGGATAGCAACTGGAGACAACTAGAAAGTATTGCTCAGGAGAGAATTGGATAGAGCTTGCTTGTGGGAAGCCTATACTCCTCTACGGTGGGATAACAGGCGTAAGTAAGTAAATAATTTAGTAAGTGCTTCATCAATTTATCAAGCGAAATCATTTACATTTCTACATTCTATCATTATGGATTATGGTATGGCCCAAAATACTTATTTAACCAAACGAAATATTTGTCTTTAGAATATTGAAATAAGCATTTTATTAATCGTATTGTCATCTAGGAACAATATGATAAAGACTAAGTAATTTGATATCATTTGAACTGGGTTTTAGTATATAATGTATATGTAATCTCCATGGAGAAGAGGGAATCTGACATTATTAAACAATAGCGTGATTTGGACATTTGTAAAAGATTTGTTTACCAGGTGGCGCATATATATTTGGTGTCCTCTTGTACCAATAAGTATGTGTTCAAATAAATAAATGAAATGAAAAATATTTACCAGGTCAATGATAATTTTCTATTCAACTCAAGGAATATAATGCTATCTCAATCAGTTTAAATAATTATTTTTACGTAAAACACACAACTATAGTGCAAATAAGGATCACGAAATAACATACCGGTCATAAACATTTAATAACCAATTCAATATAAGATCAACGCATACATTCACTGGACGTTTAATTGAACCAATTAAATAATGCTTTCTACGTCTCATTGTATTTCGTCGACCACGATTAACACTATTCATATCTTTATTGTTATTATAATTATTCACTTGCATAATTGTGCATACAGGTAGACTAGAACTTCGATTATCCTCACTTAATGTATTTTCATTCTCTATTGTATGACAACCTGGATCACGAACAGGAGTTTTAGTCAATTTTCTACTATTTTCAGGTTCAGTTGATGGTGAAGAAAATAATATTGATTTACTTGGACGTGTTGTTGAAGATGAACGTAAAAAACTTCCCATACAATTTCTTGAATGATTTTGTGATTCAATTGTACTTGATTTTAATTCACACTAAAAACATAAAATTCTTATCAGTATATTTGTTAGAATTACCATAAATTGATAAGTTATCAAATTCATAAAAGTAGTAATATTATTCATTTAACACAAAACATTGAATAAGTATGCAATTGGTTCATCTTTACTTTATGATGTATTACCAAAAAAAAACACCTCACTCTACCTAAATCTTGTTTTGTACTAATTGGGAATTTCGTTCTAGATCTAGACAGATTTTTTCTTTTCACGTTAACATTAAATCTCATTAGTCATCATTCAAACTTCAAGGTTTATTTGTTAGTAGTCCGTCAGTCAGCTACAACGTAGAACCAGGCACATATATGCATCTGTCCAAGTTACCATACCTCATTAGCACAACAAAATGAACACCAAATTCATAGAAGCAGTTACTTCAATGATAGTAACATATAAAAGAAAAATTGCATATAAGGATATAATACAGGAAGAAAGAATTAGTTCATAGAAAGAAAGGTATAAAGTAATTTTGATCTCACGGTTTAAGGGAAGACAAAGAATATATACACCGATGCCATTATGATCGATTCTGAGATTCACAATATTATTCTGCAATACCATGAGTATAGTTATTAAAGACTGGAATTCACCATTTCATAATACCGTAGCTTATGCTACAATCGTATATTAAATGAAGATAGAATTCTCAACAACAACAAAAAGCTTGTTCTAGTAGGCATTCAATCAGCCTAAAATATAACTGTCAAGCGTTTTTAGCTTCAGTTATAATTCTTACTTGTTTTTCGATCGAGGAAAATCAGATAACAAAAAAAAGAAAAAAGTAACACTATATGTAGTCTAGTTATGTCAAAGTTGTTGTTGAGAAAAGAAAGGAATGATTTATAACAATTTAAGAAGCTGATATGTACTACAATAAAAAGCAACCTGTTTTAAGAAAGATTTAACCGAATTTACCCTAGACTTTGTCGAAAAAGTTGATTTCAATTATATATGATAAAGTAATGATATGTTGATGAAAAAAACACTATTATAGCAACGGATAAATGAAGCTGTAAACAATAATCTATTGAATTGTTTGAGACAAGTATTGTTCGTACTCACATTTGACATTTCTATGAATCTGTATTAGGTTGATTAGTATAGGAATATGTTGGAAAGAGATTAATAATCACTAAAGCAAAACATCACACCAAATCATGAAGCAAATTATTGTTAGATGGAAAAGTATTTAGTTATATTCATAAGACAATATTAATTGATTGTTTTATTATAAATGACTTACTCTGTATATTAAACGCCATATTATAAAAAATTCACTACTTATCGTAAAGATTTAAGTAAAAGTAATGACCATAGTTTTGTGTATTACTTTCTTTATATTCCCTTAGCGGAAATGACATTCAATTATATTGGGATTTATGCATCAATTACCATTACATAATGAATCATTTCTTTGATATAATGCAGGTCAAAAAAATGTTTGCTTATAAATATGAAAGGTATCTGATTATTATTGAAAAACACTTTCGCATAGATTTTGAAAATTAACAGGTTAAATGAATAGTGAAAACAAATTTGTCTTCTGTTGTACATATGATCGGATAATCAAATATATTGTATTTTGAGATGGTGGAGAAGATTTATAGCTTAGGTGGATGATTTTGATGGAGTTTTGTTCTCTGAACTGGATGTTTTGGTCGTGGAGCTTTCATCGTTCTGAACAACATCATCAGCACAAACTTCAGATAGAAGTGAAGTGTTCGGATTTCTCCACATGTGGTTCATAGCTTGTCCAATGGGAGATACAACCAAAACAAAGAAGTAATTAATGAAAGGTTTAAGGTCTACAAGAACCAATCAACTTAGAGGTCTACAGGACAAGCTGTGAACCACATCTGGAGAAATTTGAACACTTCACTTCTATCTGAAGTTTGTGATGATGATGTCGTTCAGAAGAACGATGAAAGCTCAACGACCAAAATATCCAGCTCAGAGAGCAAAACTTCATCAATATATTGCATTAAATAGAGGAATGATTATTACCACTGATGTCATAGATCTTTTGTAGAATGTTCCATTAAATCAATGATATCATTATATATAACTAGTTTAAGCTTATTTTTATAACAATATTTATTCTACTTTAATTTGTCATTTATCATTCCATTTACTTAAATATATCTTTATAAAAATACTATACAATTTTAAAAGCACAACTTACATCGGTAGGTCGTGAACCTGGCAGTGTTGAATAGCGTTCATTAATACCATCTTTCAAGTTGGAATTAGAACCATGAACATTATTTAGACATGGTTCATTTACTTTCAAATTATCTGCATCAACTCTAGAATTATGTTCATAAGAACTATCAGTTGTAGATTTTTGATTACGATTATTTAATCCGTATAAAGTTCTTGTATGATTAAACAATTGTAGTAAATAATCAATAATTTGAGGTACACTTATCATACGATCAAATGGATCAGTTGTTTGTTGACCAAGTATAGGATTACTTAATGTTTGTGAATGACCAATATGTTTTAAACTTTCGGCAACAATTGAGATACTTATCGAATCAACTAAGAATGAAATAATTGTAAAAAACATATCAAATAAATGAGTAGATACATTGAAACACGGATGTATTTTTCAGCTTTTGTGATATATACACAAAAAATGAGGGAATATGATTGGATTATGAAACAATTATTCAGCTCAATGAAAATTAAACTAATTAGATTTTGTTTTGTTGAAATAAAACTTTTAAAGAGTTTCATTAGAAATATAAAATAAAAATTTACTACCAAGTACTCTTTATGTTTGCAATTCTATGCATCAATATCAATGTTAATAATATATATTTGAACATTGACAGCACATAGGTTAATAGTTTTGCAAGTTATTTTTAATCATCAATAATGAATTTAATTTATTCAATAATTGACTGACAGTAACTCACTGAAGACAATGGTGGACGGTGGCTCAATTTTGTGGATTAGTTGAAGTTAGACATTAACACTGTTGGATGCTGGCTCAGTGATCTAGAGGTTAAGCGTTCCTGTGTGAAACTGATGGAGCCTGGATTCGAGTTCCACGGGTGGGATCGTGGATGCTCACTGCTGGAGAGTCCCGCATTAGACTGTTTATGTTTCCCATAGTCGTCTAGCTTAAACTGACTCAAACTCACTTATTAAATTACTATAATATCCATAAAACCTCTCTCTGATAATTAATAACTTTAAACATTTAACTGTGTATATGTTAATTGTTAACATTATTTTTAATTCAATGTTATTATTGAGAAAAGTTGCATGACACAAATTATTGTCCTATTTTCATTTGATCAATTTAACTATCTATACATGATTTTATAGTGTAAATATAAACTACTTATAAATAACAAAGATTAATTCACGAAGAGTTCTCTATCCGGTGAATTCATTTTCAAAGCTATATATATATATATATATATATATATATATATATATATATATATATATATATATATATTATTTTTGCCGGATGATAATAATACTGATAATAAGCTTCTGTTAGACATGGTGATAGTGAGGTTAAATAAACAAAGGTATTAAAAAATTTTTTTTTAAACAAGGAAAATTTAATAATCGTTTGATTGTTAATGGCTTAACTATTCATCAAAGATAGACAGGGAAATTATCATTGGGAAAGGATGACTCAGCATGATAAGATAAAATGTTGAAATTGGGGAGAAATGTAATCAGAATGATCGTGGAAAGAAAAATAAATCAGTTGGAGGTAGAAGATTTAAGGGGAAGATGGAAGGTGAAGCAAATGGATGTAAAGGAAGAAGAGTATAAAAAAGAGAAAAAAAATCTTAAGACATTAAGACTATGGTAGAACAAGAGGTTGTACCAGTCTTTTTTGCACACACAATTCTGGTTTTTTCCAGATGTATCGCTTATGCTTCAGCAATGCAAAGAAGATGCAGTCTAATTGTCTTTGGAAGACTTCTACTTACCTTGTAGATGACTTTGAACGCAGAGTCTGCCTTGATTGAGTGACCTGTGTTCACAAGGTTTTCGATTATTGAGCTTCTCATTGAGGCGTTTCCTCCTCTTTTTGACCACGCCGGATAATGTTCTTGAATTCCTTTGGATAAAGTACCATATGAGCAGGTGAATTGGTAAATGCACACTGAGTTGGTCAGATGCGATAATTCATCTTTAAGACTATCGGTGTACAGTGATCAGCTGGAGAATACTATTCGCAATCTTGCTGCAAAGAATGTTCTTTTTAAAGAATCAGAAATCCTCCTCTTTAAGATGTATGTGGTTATGTCACCCTTGAATTCGATGTTCATGTATAAGGTTTTCTTTTCTACTGTAATTATTTGTGTTTTCGGTTTTGTGTTCTTATCCAGGAATATCGAAGGATACCCGTTTTTAATAAGTATCTATCTTTTAATGAATACTTAGGCCATTACCAATCAAATGATTATTAAACTTTTCTTGTTTGAAAAAAAATTTTTTAATACCTTTGTTTATTTTACCTCACTGTCACCATGTCTAACAGACGTTTATTATAAGTATTATTATCATCCGGCAAAAATAAGTTATATATACTTGCGATTGTACAGCTTTGAAAATGAATTCAACGGAAAGAGAACACTTCCCTGAACTAATCTTTGTTATTTAATGCCTTAATGGATGTATTCCGTTTACTTATATAATGTAACAAAATTTGCATTTATCTAAACATAAAAAGACATTATTGTGTTACATATAAATACCATTAATAATATTTGTCATATTCTGACATCAAATGTAAGGAAACATTTTAGTAACTAAATAAAATAATAACACAATATAATATATATTATAATTATATAATATATATAATAATATACTAATGCCGACTCAGTGGTCCAAGAGGTTAAGCGTTCGCGCGCGAGACTGAAGGCCCTGGGTTAGAATCCCGCGGGTGGGATCGTGGATGCGCACTGCTGAGGAGTCCCACAATAAGACGAAACGGCCGTCCAGTGTTTCCAGGTTTCCAACGATGGTCTACCATCAATCGGTTCATGATCTCAATCAAAAACCTAATAATCTCCACAACTCCCTATACTGATTTCTTCGAGAATTTAACAAAATTAGCAACCTTTTTTGTTAACAATCAGAGTGATAACTTAAATGGAAAAGTTTTTGTGAACTTCTTTCAAAAGCTAATTTATATGATGAATTCAAAGAAATAATTAGAAAGAAAAAAGGGTGTTACGTAATAAAATTTTATCTTTTAAGACTTATATATTGAATAATTTGTTAAATATTTAATTAATATTATTCAGTAACAATATTATAATTTTAAGTAAACTAATAATATTCATAATTATATGAAATGAAGAAAATATTAAGTGACTAACTTACAACATAATTCTTTTTGTAAACGACGTAGTTTTAAACCAGTCCGATAATCAGAGAAACGAACAGTATTAAATTGTTTCATAGATTTCATTAAATCACATAAAATTGGATGATCCCATTGAGTTTCTTGGGTTTCATGACTAAAAAAAATGAAAAGAATAGATAACGTCATTGTTGTTTGATTTAAATATTGTTAATATTAATACTAACGAGAAGATAAATGTATCTGATGAGTTTTAAGTAGGACGAAACACGCTTATTATATTCAATTATTAATCACGTTAGAAAAACATAATGATTATCGTATGTTGTTTAATCATACAGTGTGATAGAAAAATAAATTTGATTTATTTGGGTGAACCTAAAGCTAATGAATAGCTGAAAGTGATTATACCATTTTGATGTACGTAGATTTCACTGAATTCGTTGGAAAAGGTTATTTCTATGTATGTACTTTAATTTTATAAGATTCTTTTAGTATAGAGATCTAATTTTAATAGGTATTATTGTAAACATAAGAAATTGTTTTGTATTAAAGTTGAGTGATAGAAAACCACTAAAAGTATTCATTTAGATTACATCATAGTTAAAAACAATTTGTGAATTAATCAAAATTTAGTTATTGTTTGTAATACTAATTTCTATAATAAAAAATATGGGTTCTAGAAGCTTCTATTCGTAAACAAGTAATATAATCATCTTGAAGTTGATCATATCAAAATTACCTAAACTTTCTACATTCTTCTTCCATTTTTTGGCTTTGATTATTATCCTGAAGAAGTCCAGACAAATTAACCGGAAGAAACGTTGGAATTATTTAAAATTCAATCACTGAGATTATTTCAAATAGAATTTTCACATATAATAGATTCTACTTCTATTTGTTTATATATTTTAACCATTTAAGGATGTATAAGAACTTTCGTCTAAAGATGATCAAATAATTTCACATTATTTTGTTACCAAATCGGTATGATTTATTAAAGAAGAAGAATATACTTGTAAAATTTCGATGAATGGATTTGAAATGAATCGAAATACATTCTTTCTTATTTAGGAATTGTTTCAATTAAAATATTATTTGTTTGGATCATTTATAAATCTATCACTCATTACAATTAATTAGATAATCTAATTGCATACTGAAATAAAAGTAAAGTTTATATTGAACTTTAGTCATCCATTTTGAAGTATTACAATACCAGGAATGTTTAACTTTTTTTAAATCTAAATATTTTAGTGAAAATTCACTTGGTATTGTTTTACTTGTATTTTCCCACTGTTGAACATCAACTCTGAGATGCAGGTACATCCAGCTGACGAGTTTTAAATAAGACGAAACGCGCGTCAAACTGGATTCCATTGCTAGCCACTATCCATCTTTGCTTATTTTAGTGAAAAGTTTCATTTCAATTCATTGAAGCTTTAAGAGAAAATTATATTCGTAGACATCTTATCTATGAGAGTCTAAAAAAGTAACTTCATTATTTAGCTTGGCAGTTGAGTTTATTTCATTGATTCAATCTTTTTGTTTTTTTAATTGTAGTACACAATAAATTATAGGCAAATATTTTAGTTCATACTTACTTTTTATAATATGGAACTTGTGTACCAGATGGATGAACACATCTTTCCCATGGTAAACGAACGGAATCTGAAAATAAAATAAGTAGAATGATGTTTGTAATAGTTTTTTATTTTCATTTAAGTTTTATAAAAAACGAAACAGGTATCCAATGCTTCCAAGTTTTTAATAGTAGTTTAGCTTAGACCAACTCATGAATTCAACTATTAAAACTACTATAATCTTCACAAACTTCCGATTGTGAAAATAAATTTCTAGTAAATATGTTGATTATCATAGGAATAAGGTATCTAGCTAAGCTGTTACATAATGTATAAATTGAAACACAAATGAGGTGTACTAATCCGTAAATTCCTTTTAATATTTGCAGGATATTCGCTTAAAACAAACTATGAAAGTGTATCTTGCATTACATAATTTATAACCAACAATCTAACTATAATGCATAGTTAAAATAAATGAAAATTCTTCTGCTGTAAAAAGAAAAATTTCATAGTTTCCAAATGGTTTATTTCATGTTAAAATAGAAGAAGAAACAAAAACTAAAATATCGTTATGGATAGAGAAAACCAGTTGTCTAATGTATAATATTAAACAAGTGCCAATTAATATTAAGATTTATAGTTTACAAGAAATTAACTGAAGAAATATAAGACATTAATAGTGTCGATTGTCAACTTCTGATTTGTACAGTTTAACATATGGAAAAAAACTCACTGAACAAATTGAAACACAACCATTCATCAAAGATGGATAGTGACTAGCAATGAAATCTAGTTTCGTCTTATTTGGGACACGTCAGCTGGATGTACCTGCATCCCAGAGTTGGTGTTCAACATAGTAAGATACAAGTAGAACAACACCAAGTGAACAACAATTCATCGTTTGTAAGTATTTGATTTTAAATAAATATTCTGGGTGTATGAGATTAATACTAATCGTTATAAAGATCTATAATTGGGATATGGCTTTAAAATACTTTCCTTATTAAGTTAGGTTTGAATAACTATGATATCTTGCAAAATTCTGTTGTCGATTTAACATATGGAATTATGTTGATATGTATATGCCAAATGTACACAAATACCTTACTCAGGATAATAAAGAAAGCTCTGTCTAATAAGTCTTAAATGAGATGTAACATGTGAATCGACTTATTATTTCCAAAAACATTGGAGGATTCAAGTTAATTAAAGCAAAGTTCTCTTACCGTGTAATGGAACATTTTTTGATTGTCCTGAAGTCTTTGGGATAGTTTGATCAACTGGTTCTATAGCTTCATGACGTGATGCTTGAGTACGTTGAGAAGAATTACGTGTAACAGTTTGATATTTTGGTCTTTGTGGCATCATCTGTAGTGCTGATAAACTTTGATTAAGTTGATGAATTCGAGTTTGTGTAATAACACGTATTCTTTCGAATCTTTTAAGTAGAAAATAGAAGAGGTAAGTTGAAAAAAAACTTCAACTTAGTTCTGAAAGGAAAATGACTCAATGTATGTACATGTTTACAATAAGACTCTATTACTGTCAAGTGAGATGAACATACCAAAATAAATGATATTTAAAAGACGGATTATATTTGTTGAATATGCTTGTGCGCATTATGGATGATATGATTGTATACGATATGGTGAATGACTAATTATAAGGAAATTTCAGAAATATACTATAATCAATATCTGTGTTTAGGCAGCATATTCTAGAACGTATACCAGTCCATTCCATTTATGATATAATGATCTCTTTCGGTATGTACGCTTCACAATAAATTTAACCGTCTATTTTCGATGAAACTATATAGTTCATGATTTGTTTATAATTTCTATAAACGAGACGGAATTCACTTATTTTATGTCATTGAGTACAAATTCAGTGTTTTGTGGTGATTTATATCCCAAATATATTTTTATATTTCAATATATGTAGCATAAGACTAAAATTTATAATTTCTCTTTGTCTATAAAATAATCAGTTATTATTATTAATCTCATTTTGTAGTTTGTTCAAATCTTCCTATTGATTTTTAAGACTGAAATCGATCAGTCTCTTATTGAGTATATGTGTACCCTATACGGATTGTCTCGATATTACCTTAAATCATAAGCATGATAAGCAATGATGGATGGTGGCCATCTACATCCCAGAGTTGGTGCAGATACATCCAGCTGACGAATTCCAAGTAGGATAAAACGCCCATCCTGGACTCCACTGCTAGTCACCATCCATTATTAGTTATTAATGTTGTTAAATAAACTCATATGGGATTATTTTAATTATCAAAACGACCATCTAATGACTCCAGGTTTTCACTACTGTATTAACATTGATCTCAATTAATAATTTCTAATTTGCAAATCATTCTTTAATTCACATATGTACACATTCTATTGAAGTGTATTTACATTTTACTTAGATAAATAATTTGATATTTTGAATTTTATCAATATAGATATAATTAATCGCACTGTTTCTAGGCTGTTACTATTTCGATAATACCTAATGTAAAACCTTTTTCAGTTCTGTCGTTGATAGTTTTTTACTTCTATTAAAACGTTTTATTTACATGTATTGTATATTTATCAGGATTACCATTCCGGAGATAGAGCTTATTGAGATAAATGCTGCTATCTATCTCATATAACTCACTAAACATATTATATTCACTAGACGATCAATATTCTGTAATTTCCATTTAACCACTCAAAAAATATTGTTTATCATGTGTTAATAAACATGCTACAGAACTTGAATAAAATTTAAATATCGAAGACTTGTCATCATCCGATGTCTCATATATGTAAAAATGTAAGGGATATATGAGGGAGTACAATGGTTCCCATAGCTACTATACTAGTGAATGATATATTAATTTACATCTCGGAGATATGTTTACCAACCTGGTTGCAACTACCTTCTTATAACAAGTTTCAACGAACATTTAAAACTAAAGTTTAAAACGATAGCTTCCAACCAACTCAAGACGCTGTATGAGTGAATTTGATCAAATAGATGTCATTCACATAATATCCAATTATAAAACAATGTACGAAGCGCAGTATTGTGGATATTATAGTAATTTTAATAGTTTAGATCATGAGTCAGTTGAAGCTAGGCCACCATAGAAAACCTGGAAGCATTGGAAAGCCGTTTCGTCCTGGTATGGGACTCTTCAGCAGTGCAGATCCACGATCCTAAATCGCGAGATCCAAACCTAGAACATATCAGTCTCGCGCGAGAACACTTAACCTCTAGACCACTGAGCTGGCCGGCATCCAATGGTGTTAATGTCTAACTTTAGCTAATCCGTGAAATTGAGCGACACGTCCACCATTGTCATCAGTGAGTTACTATCTCACAACAGACCTGGTTGAACTCCACTGGTCACTTATTATTAGAATAGAACATGGGAAGTAACAAAATAAAACGTGATGATAAGTGTTTACATTAATTAAAAAAAATGTCTTGTTCGTATTAACTTAAACCAAGTTTTTTTTGTAACTAACTGTTATGATTAAATCAGGAATATGAATCAGCGAGATGGACAACAGCTTATATATATTTTACATTCTCATTGTGCAAGTTAGAAAAACGCAATATTATCTTCAATCAGATCCTCATCAGATATATATATATATCAAACCAGCCGATAGATTTTATGAGTTAGTGATAGCAACAAAATCGTTTACACAATTAAACATAGTGACTATAAAATTACAGACTGGTTGTAAGATGACAGATCTAATAATTTTAATAATACATCTTAAAACAATAATTTATTCATAAGTTTAAACACATATGACAATTTTTACCAGTTTAAATGATATATTAAAATAATTTATTGAAATGGTTAGATGGAAAATAACTTCACCCTTGTGTATGTTTGGGTTTATTAACTTCCAAGTACAATAATTACTACTGTTATCAGTATAGAGTTTTTGATTGAAATCATGAACCGATTGGTACTCTACACAACCCTATACTGATAATTACCATGTGCTCACTAGTGACTAGTTTCGTGAGGGAATTATCGGAGTTCTAGTGAGAAGCTGTGACCAGTGGAGCTAATCCGTATTGGGTAGAGACAGGTATCTACCTCAGTACAATGGAAGATGGTCGCACAATTACGTGAATTGGTTGGTGTTAGACATTAACACCATTGGATGCCGGCTCAGTGGTTCAGTAGATTAGGTGCTCGCGCGTGAGACTGAAGGCCCTGGGTTCGAATTCCGCTAGAGGGATCGTGGATGCGCTCCGCTGGAGTCCTACAACAAGACGAAACGGTCGTTCAGTGCTTCCAGGTTTTCAATGGTGGTCTAACATCGATCGGTTCATGATCTCAATCAAAATTACTACTGTTATTTGAAATTTGTGTTTATCATTAAGATCTCTATCATCATAACCGACAATCGGTCACTAATTTTTCCTAGTTTATTTTGTATGACATATATAATTTTTCGAAATACATAAAAATTATATGCACTTAGTTTTTTAGTAATTTTCTAATGTCAAAATAGTTGACAACTCGAGCCAATATGACAAGATAAATTAAGTTCTACTTCTACATTATCTGAAAAAACATACAATACAACTCTTGATCTCAGTTGTATCATATGGCGTTCGAATAGAATTGATGTAATTTTTCTCAAGTTACAATTTCATATTTTATGACAATGAAACCATTTGACAGAATTTTTATAGGAGTAAAATCCTAATGTAAAAATGCAAATTTTAACATTCAATCAATGGGAAGATACTAGCAAAACAATACCGAGTACAATCAAAACAGATTATACTAGATGGATTTAAACTAATCGAATTACAACAATGCACAATTTACAAATAACTAACAAATTACTACTTATAACAAAAACTGTATTCCTAATTACATGAGTACACATTTTGAAATACAAGTTAACTAATAACTTATTATTGAATAGTTGTAATTATACCCTTAAATTTTCATTAATAGGGGTCAGGAATCACAATAACTATGGCAATAATGTCAGTCGATAATAAAGGCTTAAACTAATGCTTTGTAATAGAAAGTAGATCTTAAAACTTGTCAAATTAGGCTATTAAAATCACATAACAAAAAGTGTTCAAGTAGTTAGGCGTTAAAGTAGGTATCTAAACAGAGGGTGAAGAAAAATAAACGAAGGAAGGGTTGCTGAACCTAATTCAGTCAAGGAAGATATAAGAATGTTACAAATTTCTTCTAAACTGAAAGATCAGGGTCGTAGGTTTACATCCTTGTAGTTTTTGCTATATATAAAGGAAGAAAACAGCATCACCCGAAATGAATGGATTTTATGGAGTACATGACCACTGTTGATCAAGTATACTGAAACGGAGCTTTATATATTCTTTATTTGATCCTTTGGGAAGCACACTAGGAGCTATTAACTGGTTTGTTAATCAAATCACCTAGTGGCACTCCAAATTTGCCTTCATTCATAGAATCAGCTGAATTTGTGGGCACACATAGATGATGCAAAATTAGGTGGACTATCCTTTGTTTCAATAGACACCAGTGGTCGACTAGAAGATGACAAAGTAGGATAAGCTGTGTAAAATGTCTTCTTGATCACCCTCACTAGTTCATTATGAGCGGATAACTAACTACATCACAGTTGCATCGTAGGATTAGAAAAAAGAGGTTCCGTTTGAGCTAATGTTTTTAAAGTTTTTACATAATGCTTAGTCATGCAATCTTTTTCATTGTTGACAAAAACTCAGAATCTGTCCAGATTGGCTTAATGTTACTATATGTACTTATATACAGATTATTGTATTGAGAGTAGAGCCTGTTGAGGATCTAATTAAAAGGAAGATTGTTCGATTATGTGCTGCTCTTATTTGTACAGTTAAAATTTTTTAACATAAGTTTTAAAAACAACGATTAATCAAACACAGCAACGACAATAAATATTTTTAAAAAATTGCTATTTACATGTAAAGGTTGGATTCAAGATTACTCAAAAAATATCATAGAAACTAGACGGCGAAAAATAATTATGAAATTGAAATGAGTAATGTGGTGAACTATATATTCATGAAGGGTATGAAAACAACATCCAACTACTGACGCTCATCAACGGTGAGTGAATCAGAAGTATGATTGCTGAACATGATAATACCAACGAACAACGGACCACTGGAAAGTCAACGTAACTCTTATCAGGAACAGACAGCCGTTTAATGCTTTCAGATTTTAAATGGCTATCTAGATGAGGTGAGTTCATGATGTGAAACTACAAAAAGAACACTCTCAACAAACCATTTTACTAAAATTATTATTTTTCTCACTAATTTTACAAATGATTTTTAGAAAATGATGTAAATTTTACACTTAACATCGCGGACTGGACTTATTTAATTAACTGTTAGAAAACAGAAAGCACTTGACAAGCCTTCTTTATTTAGTAATGCAAAATCCATAAACTGATCGAGCTTTCCATCCTTTGCAGGAACATGGATGTAGATTACTGAAGAGTTCATTACTATTAGATAACAGTTATCTAGTGTTTTATGATTTTCAATGTTTAGGATTTTGAATCAGCTGATTTCTAAAACTTGTAAGAATTGTTTTCAGATTTTCTATAAACATTACGAAATTTGTCAACCTTTCAGTTTTAGATTACTTCTGGTTCATTCTCTTTCATATTTCTTAGATTTATCCTCAAATGACCTTGTATATATATATAGCTTTTATTATCAATTAGTAAATAGTTGTTGAAACTTTACCAACCCTTATAAATTTATATTATTCTGCTTCACTTGTTGCGTTTTGTTTTATATTAACAAAAATTGATTGAATATTGAACATTCAATTACTTATTATTTATTTTCAGAAGGGTTTTATGGACAATCCGTGACCAGTGGAGTTCAACCAGGTCTATTGTGAGATATCAGCTCACTGAAGATAATGGTGGACGGCGGCGCAATTTCGTGGATTGGTTAAAGTTAGACATTAACACCGTTAGATGCCGGCCAATTCAGTGGTCTAATAGTTAAGCGCTTGCGCGCAAGACTGATAGGCCCTTGGTTCGAATCTCGCTGGCGAGGGGGTTCGTGGATACGCACTGCTGAGAAGTCCCACCATGAGTTAAAACAGCCCTTCAGGGCTTTTAGGTTTTCCATGGTGGTCTAACTTTAATTGACCCACGATTTCAATTATTGTTTATTTATTTATTAAATAAGAATAATTAAATACCACGCAAGGTAAAGAAGAATATCAAAGATATAGTTTTTTTCTCTTAACATTTATATAAACACACAATTTACTTGGATTTTATAAATAATCTGTGGATTGAAATACCTCTAGTGTCAACCATTCATTAAAAACCATTATTTAGGATATCCCTCCAACTTCTTAATTGAAAACAAAAAGTCTTTATTTAATTATAATAATTTCATAATTAAAATTTTCATTTCTTTGAGATTTATCGCTTTTCTTGACTATCAGTTATTGTGTAATAATACTTCAGTGAAAATTCATGGTTAGGAAAGTACACATTTTTACTATTTCATATGTTTATAATAGTAATAACAATAGTCGAGTTCTTAGAAACATTAGTTAAAAATGGGAGAATTTAGATATTATGATTTAATAACCGATATCAGTGATGTAGGTAACTAAAATGAAAATATTGAACAATGTGCATGCTTCCCATAATCTCAGTCATATTTAATCGTTTGTTCTTATTTCAAAGTTTCACTTCCAACAAATCTATCGTTATACTAGAATAATGTCTGTTAATGCATGTGTGTGTTCGTATGTACGTACGCGACAAATAATACATCTGTCTGTACTCACTTCTAAATTGCAGTCGGTTTTGTTAGGAAAATTCCTTTAAAGATAGGCATGATGAACATTTCATGTTTATTTTTATTCTTTACAAAAAAGATTAACTCATTCAAAGCTATATTTAATGACATGATTGAATCTAACTGGGCAAATTTGGAACAAAGGTTTGTATTTTTAAAAAAATCTAAATCGTTTATGATGAAAATTTTTACTTTTATGTTTAAGATTTCATTCATGATAGAATTTTCGTGCAGAAAATATAATTTCCTTAAATTGATAGCATTTTAAATTATGGACATACATTCTCATCAGGCGTAATTGTAGAGACTCTCGTTTATATAAGCAGCATTTTGTATTCTTAACCAACATTGGCTGCAGAATAATAGAAAGCCTGGATGTGTTAAAGTTTCTTTTATTTATAAAAAAGCATCTCATTAACCAACTACATAGATAATGATTGTAGTCTCACTAGTGATGATGACATGATGTAGATTACTTGAAGTTTTAGTGAAAGACTATAGAGTCCTGAAGATTTAATTAAGATAGCAGTGATAAACTAAAATGCTAATGATTTGGTCAAAAAAACTAAATGAGTGGATAACTAAATTTCAACCTAAGGACTTAAAGGTACCGTACTGATATCAGGACCCTGAGTTTTATTCAGGTAAATAATTAAAGATTAAGAAATTATTACAAAACGTTTTCGGTGTAGGAGATTGTGTCGATTATTGAATAGCATAGTCCTACATCTCAAATTGATCTTATTTAGGCAAATAATGTTTAATCCTCAAATAAATAAAGTTAAGTGCTCGCGCACGAAACCAGTAGGTCTTGGGTTCGAATCTCGCAGGGGATGGGGTCGTGGATACGCAAAGCTGAGTCCCACAATGGGATGAAACGACCGTCCAGTGCTTCCAGGTTTTCTATGATGGCCTAGCTTCAAGTGACTCATGATCTTAACCATTGAAATAAAAAAACATTCTTTTTCTTGTACACATTAATATTCAACAGATCTTTTGAATAATGTCACGGGAAAATTGAATTTATCAATTCATAATAATAACAATAATAAACTATTCACCTTGACAAACAGATTCTATTCCATTGTAAATCGAATATTTTTCAGTGGTATTTTTACTAAATTAATAATGATCTATTTCATTGTAAATAATATAAACTAAATTGAACTGAGATTAGTTAGTTACTTTACCTAATTTTACTTCATTGAATTCCAAGAACAAATTTACTTTGATTCATAAAAAAAGTCAATGAGTTGGAAATAAATTTTTTTTAAAAAAAACCTATTGAATATGGAAGACGTAAAAAAAACAGGTTTTCAGTAGATCAATGGCTCAATTTATTTCAGAATCTAGTGAAATTTCATTGTTATTCAGTTGCTGTTATGTGTGGTTTTTTGCGGTGGGGGGAATTTTTCTTTTAAAATTAGAAGATAAACAAACAAACAAATGAATAGTTTATTGTTTTCAAAATAGTAAAAAACACCCATGAACTGAATCCTGTTGTTAACTTATCAATGAATTATTTTGTATGTCTACTATAGTAGATAATGACAAACTAACCATATATAACATTAACGCCTGGTTAAATAATATTATTTTTATTAGTATATACACACGCATTTAATTGACCAATCCATAAATATTGCCATATTTTCATGGCTTCATCGAGAAAAGCCGTTATGGATTATTGAATATTGTCTAGATTATTGTTTAAAATGAGAAATATTCTCAATCAATTTGTCGTGAATTGAAGTGGATAAACAAATCTATATTTATACTCAGTTGACAAGGTAGCAGCATATATATATATTCATAGATATAGGTGCACACACGTACACACGTTGTTATAGAAGAGATGAAGTCAAGTAACCTGAAAATGTATATATCATTGCGAAAACCAATTAAAATAAAGAAACAAATTCTGATGATAAAACTTACTCATTTCTGATACAATTTAACTGTACACGTAATTTTGGTTCGATTTGTACTTGTATTTCTTGTAATTGAAGTACTTGTCGTTCTAGGCTGTCCAATGAATGAGCCAATGGTTCACATGCTTCATAAAAAGACTACAGTATGCAAAATTACATTTGATATGTGATTAAAATATTTGTTTGTCAGTGTAATGATTTAATTTTTTTTTAATGATTAAAAACGTAGAAAATAATGAATAAAACAGATCATTAGCGATCTTACAAAGGATCAATTTATTCTATTCCATAAATCTTGTTATGTTTAGTTGAAAAGTACCCTTTAAAAAAATGAACGGGTATCATACTAACGAAAAATACGTATATGATGGAAAGATATATAAAGAGTCACTTGCTAGTCCGTTGCATAAAGTAATCGTCTGGTCATTATTAATGAACGTAGATCTATTTGAAAAACATAATGATGTAATCATTGAAATTAAAAAAATGAAGATAACTTATTTCATACTACATCAGTAGTTAAGATCAGCTGAGAGTCTTGAAGGAATTGTTATAATAAAATTCATGGTAATTCTCTTGAAATAAGCTCTTACTTACATACTTACGCCTGTTACTCCTAATGGAGCATAGGCCGCCGACAAGCATTCTCGAACCCATTCTGTCCCGGCCCTTCTTTTCCAGTTCCATCCAATTCTTGTTCATTTTTCTCATGTCTATCTCCATTTCCAGGCATAATGTGTTCTTTGGTCTTCCTCTTTTCCTTTGGCCTTGAGGATTCCATGTACAGGGCTCGTCTTGTGACGCAGTTCGGTGCTTTCCTCACTGTGTGTTCTATCCATTTCCAGCGCTTCTCCCTGATTTCTTCCTCCACAGGAATCTGATTTGTTCTCTCCCACAGTAGGTTGTTGTTGATAGTGTCCGGACAACGGATCCGAAGTATTTTGCGTAGACAACTGTTAATAAACACTTGTATCTTCTGGGTGATAGCTTTCGTAGTTCTCCAGGTTTCCGCCTCATACAGTAGAAATGTTTTGACATTTGTATTGAAAATATCTGACCTCGGTGTTGGTTGCCAATTGTTTTGAGTTCCAGATATTCTTCGGTTGCAAATATGCTGCTCTTGCTTTGCCAATCCGCGCATTCACATCTGCATCAGATCTACCGTGTTCATCAATGATGCTTCCCAAATATGCAAAGGTTTTTACATCTTCCAAATCGTCTCCGTTAATTGTGATTGGATTCGTGCATGTTGTGTTGAATAGGAGAATCTTGCTCTTCCCTTTGTGTATATTGAGACCTACTTATGCTGAGGCTGCTGCTACACTGGTCGTCTTTTCCTGCATTTGGTGTTGCGTTTGCGATAGAAGGGCGAGATCATCTGCGAAGTCCAGATCGTCCAACTGCATCCTAGATGTCCACTGTATCCCGTGCTTCCCTTCAAATGTTCACGTCTTCATGATCCAGTCGATCACCAGGAGAAAGAGAAAGGGTGATAGTAAGCAACCTTGCCTGACACCGGTCTTTACTTCGAACGACTTTGTCAACTGTCCTCCATGAACGATTTTGCAGTTTAATCCATCATAGGAATTCTGTATGATATTGACTAACTTCTGAGGCACGCCGTAGTGTCGAAGAAGCGTCCATAGTGTTGTCCTGTCCACGATATCAAATGCTTTTTCGTAGTCTATGAAGTTAATATAGAGCGATGAATTCCATTCAGTTGATTGTTCCACAATGGTCCGTAGAGTTGCGATTTGGTCTGTACACGATCGATCCTTACGGAATCCTGCCTGTTGGTCTCGAAGTTGGGCATCTACGGAGTCCTTCATCCTGTTTAACAATACCCTGTTGAAGACTTTTCCTGGTATTGAAAGAAGAGTGATTCCCCTGTAGTTATCACAGTTGCTGAAATCGTCTTTCTTTGGTATTTTGACCAGAAGTCCTTCTTTCCAGTCTGTTGGTACTTGTTCATCATCCCAAACCTTATTGAAGAATATGTGGATTATTCTTGCAGTTACCACTACGTCTACTTTCAGTGCCTCTGCTGGAATGTTGTCTGGTCCTATTGCTTTGCCACTCTCGATTTGTCTGATGGCCGTGCTGATTTCTTCAATTGTTGTTGGGCCAACATCGATTGGGAGGTCCGTGGGTGCTGCTACGATGTTGGGTGGGTTCAGTGGAGCTGGTCGATTCAACAGTTCTTTGAAGTGTTCTACCTACCTGTTTCGTTGTTCTTCAATGTTGGTGACTGCCTTGCCTTCCTTGCTTTTCACTGGTCGTTCTGGTTTACGGTGATTTCCGGAGAGTTTCTTTGTTGTGTCATACAGTTGTCTCATGTTTCCTTCTCTTGCAGCCTTTTCCGCCGTCATTGCTAAATCTTTCACACATCTACGTTTGTCGGTTCCGATGCTCCTCTTCACTTGCTTGTTCACTTCTGTGTATTCAGCCTGTGCCTTGGTTTTTTCTGCTCCGCATGGAGTCCCTCCGTGGGCTACTGCCGGTCCCAAGCTCGGATGTAGGAGGAGGGTTGGGCATGGCGTTAGCGACTCCATCCCGTAGAAATCTAACTCTCTAATAAAAACGCTAACCAGAAATAAGCACAGTTTTAGCAATATCAAATTTGCATTCTTGACTTCAAAATTTATAGCATTCAGAGTGATAAAACTTATCATTAAATAATCATTGGTTTTTCGAAGTTTTATACACATAATGCGTGAACTTCAGAGAGGCTTTTTTCAGTTTCAGTATTTTTTAAGAGATTACTTTGAGTTATGCACATAAAGCGCTAAAAAATTAATATTAAACTACTGACTGGAAAGAAACATCCACTAGTAATCACAATTGATTGATCACTAGGTGGTGATTAATGTCATGTGTGTCAAATCCATCTTAGTGCAGATCGAATGCTATCGACCAAGTTGCAATGTGACCTCTAGTCCATTTGACTCGACATTGAGTGTACAATGTTGAGATAAGATAGTGGTTTAAGGTAGTCAACAGGGTAATCTGGACCCGGGTATCGTGTTACTTGGAACTTATCAACAAGGTGCACCTGTAATCTTGAGGAAACTGGTGCTCCCTGATGGATTCGATTCCATATCACCCAGCTTCACAGTCAGAGACTTTACCACTGGGCTATTCGGGCAGCGACCGACCTCTTGTACGACTGAGATGCAATCACAATTGAATGATCACTGGGTGGTGATCAATGTTAAGTATGTCAAATGTATCACAAAAAAATGAAAATGTTTATTTGTTTATGGTTTGTAACTTTATTAACTATTCTTTCCTTTCTTCCTTTTTTTATTTTTCAACAAATAAAAAAAATAATAAAATTTTATAATTTATTCTATTCGGATTAAATAAAACTAAATTGAACCTATAAAATTTGACCTATAAAACCTTAACAATAAATAAATCATTCAAAACAATAAATATTTTTATTATTTTGTTGTTGTTATTTTGTTTGTTTATTATTATTATCTAATTAATTTATTAATTTTTCAGGTCAAAATCAACCTAATTTGCTTGCTGTTTTTTGGGGGGTTTTTTTGGAAATACTTTATGACAGGTAGTTTTGCATCAAAATGTACTGCTATTGAATTAGTAACACTAATCAACCAACCAACAACAAAAGTCTCTTCTGTAATTATTTTTTATTTAGCGTTTTTTAGTTAATTTGTTAAAATAAATTAAAATTAATTAATTTTATTTATTTTCATTGCGTGTACAATTTATAATTATGATTTTTATAAAGGTTAATCAAATTCACTTGGTATTGCTTTATTTGAACCTTTCCATTGATGTTCAAGACAGCAATTGATCAGTCTCTATTAGCATATGTGCATCCTGTGCGGATTGCCTTGATATAGCCTCAAGTCACAAGCTTATTAAGCAACGATGAATAGTGGCTAGTAGTGGAATCCAATTTGACACGCGTTTCGTCCTATTTGGGACTCGTCAGTTGGATGTACCTACATCCCAGAGTTGACGTTGATAATTTAGTATATCTGATTTTAATAGAATTAGTGTAATGTATCCTGTACATTCTTGAATAAATACGATATCAATTAAGGTGGTAGATACACGCTATTGGGAAATCTTAAACTATACTTACACAACTATCTGGTGTATTCTGGTTTTTACATGATTGTTCAAATGATACTATTTCATGATGTAAATTACTTTTCAAATCTATTTCAAGTGTGTTTAATTAAATCAATTTTCACGTGATTGAATTTTACATAAACATTAATTTACACGAGATGATTAACTTAAGTAAAAATGTTTGATATGATTATTTAGAAAACAAGGTTTTCGATAAAAAATATTTGAATAAATGAATTATTCATATCGTTTGTTATAATAGTAATAAGTAAAATTAGTTTTTATTTTCATCATGTAACGAATTGGTGTAAACAAGTGAATAGAATAATCACTTTGTTCTCGACAACTATATTTTATTCTTATCTTAAACATATGAACTATAATTGATAATGATCTTATAGGTTAAGGAAATTAAAATCAAAAGAATAAAATATGATTGAATTATTGAATCGGAGCATAAAAGGTTGCATTTTCAACTATGATTTCAAATACACAGTTTACTAACGGAATACATTGAGTTACGTAATATGATATTCTATTGCAGTATCAGTACAATGTTAGTTTTAATAAGCTAATTTGTTATGTGTACAAAACTATCACAAAAATTTAATACGGCTCTTCTTCGGGATACTGGCAAATTTAACAAATTCAAGATGGCCCTCAGCAATAAGTTCCAGGTCTTTCATGATCTACTCAATGGAGAAGAAACTACTATGGAGAGCAACTGGAAAGAGATAAAAGAGGCAATCACTTCAACATGTCATGAGGTTCTGGGCCAAAAGAAGCACCATCACAAGGATTGGATCACGGTCGATACACTGGATAAGATTCAAGAAAAGAGGAACAAGAAAGCAGCAATCAATACCAGTCGAACAAGAGCAGAAAAAGTCAAGGCACAGGCTGAATACACAGAAGTGAACAAGCAAGTGAAGAGGAGCATCGGAACCGACAAACGTAGATGTGTGAAAGATTTAGCAATGACGGCGGAAAAGGCTGCAAGAGAAGGAAACATGAGACAACTGTATGACACAACAAAGAAACTCTCCGGAAATCACCGTAAACCAGAACGACCAGTGAAAAGCAAGGAAGGCAAGGCAGTCACCAACATTGAAGAACAACGAAACAGGTAGGTAGAACACTTCAAAGAACTGTTGAATCGACCAGCTCCACTGAACCCACCCAACATCGAAGCAGCACCCACGGACCTCCCAATCGATGTTGGCCCAACAACAATTGAAGAAATCAGCACGGCCATCAGACAAATCGAGAGTGGCAAAGCAATAGGACCAGACAACATTCCAGCAGAGGCACTGAAAGTAGACGTAGTGGTAACTGCAAGAATAATCCACATATTCTTCAATAAGGTTTGGGATGATGAACAAGTACCAACAGACTGGAAAGAAGGACTTCTGGTCAAAATACCAAAGAAAGACGATTTCAGCAACTGTGATAACTACAGGGGAATCACTCTTCTTTCAATACCAGGAAAAGTCTACAACAGGGTATTGTTAAACAGGATGAAGGACTCCGTAGATGCCCAACTTCGAGACCAACAGGCAGGATTCCGTAAGGATCGATCGTGTACAGACCAAATCGCAACTCTACGGACCATTGTGGAACAATCAACTGAATGGAATTCATCGCTCTATATTAACTTCATAGACTACGAAAAAGCATTTGATATCGTGGACAGGACAACACTATGGACGCTTCTTCGACACTACGGCGTGCCTCAGAAGTTAGTCAATATCATACAGAATTCCTATGATGGATTAAACTGCAAAATCGTTCATGGAGGACAGTTGACAAAGTCGTTCGAAGTAAAGACCGGTGTCAGGCAAGGTTGCTTACTATCACCCTTTCTCTTTCTCCTGGTGATCGACTGGATCATGAAGACGTGAACATTTGAAGGGAAGCACGGGATACAGTGGACATCTAGGATGCAGTTGGACGATCTGGACTTCGCAGATGATCTCGCCCTTCTATCGCAAACGCAACACCAAATGCAGGAAAAGACGACCAGTGTAGCAGCAGCCTCAGCATAAGTAGGTCTCAATATACACAAAGGGAAGAGCAAGATTCTCCTATTCAACACAACATGCACGAATCCAATCACAATTAACGGAGACGATTTGGAAGATGTAAAAACCTTTGCATATTTGGGAAGCATCATTGATGAACACGGTAGATCTGATGCAGATGTGAATGCGCGGATTGGCAAAGCAAGAGCAGCATATTTGCAACCGAAGAATATCTGGAACTCAAAACAATTGGCAACCAACACCGAGGTCAGATATTTTCAATACAAATGTCAAAACAGTTCTACTGTATGAGGCGGAAACCTGGAGAACTACGAAAGCCATCACCCAGAAGATACAAGTGTTTATTAACAGTTGTCTACGCAAAATACTTCGGATCCGTTGTCCGGACACTATCAACAACAACCTACTGTGGGAGAGAACAAATCAGATTCCTGTGGAGGAAGAAATCAGGGAGAAGCGCTGGAAATGGATAGAACACACAGTGAGAAAAGCACCGAACTGCGTCACAAGACGAGCCCTGTACATGGAATCCTCAAGGCCGAAAGAAAAGAGGAAGACCAAAGAACACATTATGCCTGGAAATGGAGATAGACATGAGAAAAATGAACAAGAATTGGATGGAACTAGAAAAGAAGGGCCGGGACAGAATGGGTTCGAGAATGCTTGTCGGCGGCCTATGCTCCATTAGGAGTAACAGGCGTAAGCGTGTAAGTAAGTATCAAAACTAATACGTCATTTATTAAGAAGAGTCTTAAATATTTTTAATTTTTTGCATTTAGAAGCAAAGAAAATAAGTAAAGGAATGACGTTCACAATTTTAGTTTATAGATTTTGTAATAGCTACCAATTGACATGAATTTAAATAAATATTCCCTTCTTTGACAGTAAATCTAGCTTACAAAAAGCAGAGAAAACTTGAAGATTGAAAAGCATAGATACTTACAAGTATTAAAATACATTCAAGTTAACTGAAGGTTGTGTAAACTTTTTTTAATGATATTATAATTTTTATTATTATGACAATTCTGAAGATTATATCTTTTTGTAGTATTAAAGTTTCGAATAAAATTTTTTAATTTACTGATGGTAATTGATAAACTCTAAAAGATGAATAGACTAATTAGATATATCGACTATTAGATGGTGATCAATATAATAAAGGTTAATCTTAAATGGTATTCTAATCATATCGATCTACCCTACAATGTTAATACTTAGTTGAGTAACTCTGATCTGTATTGAATAATAAATAATAACTGGCAGAAATACCTTGTTTTAGGAGTTTCCACAAACTAACAATAAAACCGAATGGCATTATTAAAAAAAAACACTGTTGATGTGTGTATGTGGATGACTTTTCATCGAATAAACTATTTGATATGCGAGAACATAGGGGAAAGTATTAAAGTTAAGTAAATCCAATTCAATATGTCATGCTGATCAGATTCTTAATAGCTATTTGTGTATTTTTAAAGGAACTATGGATCAGTGTATATCAATAAGAGAAAAAAGTTGGTTATTATTGAATTGAATTTATTCAGTCGTAAAAAATGGAATATGCATGTTGTGTTAATGAAACATCAATAACTACCTGATTTTTATCTGTTTGTTATAAAAGTGCCTAGCTCATTCAACAAAGTACTGACGGTTTTTTGAAATCACTATATTTTATCAAACAAAGATAGTGAATACAAGTGAAAGACTATTCAAGGCTTATGACTCGACAGTTCTATTGTCTTAAGTAAGATCACTGACAAACTAATTTATGTACGAAAAAAAGATTGTTAAACTAGGAATTAAATATATTCACCTACTTAACTACTTTCATTTTCACAGCACTTGGTAGGTTCAGAATACTTTTCAGATTATCGTATTCTTGTTACACAATTTCTATGAATACTTCTCAATTTTATTCAATCCCTGAATTTGACAATGACTACTATCATAATCTTGAGTCATTTAAAGAAATACTTGAAAACAGAGAACATCATTGTTTATTCTCTTTCTCATTAACATGATTTTCAGAATCAAAATCGTATAAAGCACCTTATTATAAATTAATGTTATAGTTTTACAATTCCTTTCATTCCATTAATATTTTATGACTGTCTTACAATGATGATATTATAGTTTAAATTAGATCTTAAAAAAGTTAGTCTTTTCGTTGAGTGAACTGTTACGTTAAATACAAACAGTGAACATTATATTTATTCTCTTATTAATCACAATAAACAAGTCCTACAATATGTTTTCCAACTAGTTAAATAACATCAATCCTGCTTTTTTTTATTTTAGTTTACATTTAAGTTGATTATTATATTTGTTAACTCCGCCTGTAGCTCTTCCAGAGTTACTGCCGGTCCCAAGCCCGGGTAAAGGAGGAGGGTTGGGCATGGGGTTAGCTTCCCCATCCCGTAGAAACCTAACTCGCTAAAAAAACGCTAACCAGAAAAAATAACTAAAACCATTTAAACTCTGCCCTGGGAGTTAGAGGTAATATGACGCTTCATGGTGAAAGCCGAGTTCCTTCGGAAGCCACGAGGCCGATGCCCCTTCTAACAACCAGAGCAACAATTTTTATAGGTACATGGAACGTCCGGACAATGTGGGAGAACGGGAAGACCAGTCAAATAGCAACGGAAATGAGGAGCTACAACTTGGCAGTATTGGGAATCAGCGAAACCCATTGGACTCAAGCTGGACAACAAAGGCTAAATACGGGAGAGATGCTGCTATACTCCGGTCACGAAGAGGAAGATGCTCCACACACTCATGGAGTTGCTCTAATGCTATCCACAGTAGCACGAAATGCACTTGTAGGATGGGAATCTCACGGATCCAGAATCATCAAAGCATCATTCAAAGCAAAGAAGGAGGGTATCACAATGAACATTATCCAATGTCATGCACCCACCAATGATAGCAACGACGACGTTAAAGATCAATTCTATGAGAGGCTGCAATCAATCATAGAGAAGTGCCCAAGAAAGGACCTCACCATTCTGATGGGAGATCTAAACGCCAAAGTCGGAATGGACAACACCGGATATGAAGACATCATGGGACTACATGGACTGGGAGAGAGAAACGAAAACGGGGAAAGATTTGCAAATCTGTGTGCATTCAATAAATTGGTCATAGGCGGTAAAACATTTCCACACAAACGTATACACAAAGCTACGTGGATCTCACCGTACTACACCACAGAGAACCAGATAGATCATATTTGCATCAATAAAAAGTTCCGAAGGACAATGGAAGATGTGAAAACCAGGAGAGGAGCGGACATAGCTTCAGATCATCACCTGGTTGTGGCCAAATTGAAACTGAAGCTAAAGAAGAACTGGATAACTGGACAAACAGCACCACAAAGGTTCAATACAGCCTTCCTTCGAGATACTGACAAACTCAATGAATTCAAGGTAGCTCTCAACAACAGGTTCCAAGCCCTACAGGATCTACTGAAGGAAGAAGAAACTACTATGGAGGATATCTGGAAAGGTATCAAAGAAACATTAACTTCAACGTGTCAAGAGGTTCTGGGCCCCAAGAAGCATCATCACAAGGAATGGATCTCTACAGAAACATTGGACAGGATCAAAGAAAGAAAGAACAAGAAGACAGCAATTAACAACAGTCGAACAAGAGCAGAGAAAGTCCAAGCACAAGCAGAGTACATAGAAGCAAACAAACAAGTGAAGAAGAGCATTAGAGCTGATAAGCAAAAATACGTGGAAGAACTAGCAACGACGGCGGAAAAAGCTGCAAGAGAAGGAAATACGAGACAGCTTTACGATACGACGAAGAAGCTTGCAGGGAAATACAGTAAACCAGAGAGACCAGTCAAAGACAAAGAAGGAAGACCAATCACTGAGATTCAACAACAGCGCAACAGATGGGCAGAGTACTTCGAGGAACTCCTGAACAGACCGGCTCCAATGAATCCACCGGACATCGAAGCAGCACACACAGATCTTCCTATAAATGTCAATCCACCAACGACAGAAGAAATCAGAATGGCCGTCAGACAAATCAAGAGCGGGAAAGCAGCAGGACCTGACAATATACCAGCTGAAGCATTGAAGTCAGACATCGAAGTAACTACAAGCATGCTTCATCTTCTATTCAAGAAGATTTGGGAGGAGGAACAAGTGCCGATGGATTGGAAAGAAGGACACCTCATCAAGATTCCAAAGAAAGGAGATCTGAGCAAGTGTGAAAACTACAGAGGCATTACACTACTGTTAATACCAGGTAAAGTCTTCAACAGAGTGTTACTGAACAGGATGAAAGACGCAGTTGACGCTCAACTTCGAGATCAACAAGCTGGATTCCGTAAGGACCGGTCGTGCACAGACCAGATTGCGACACTACAGATCATCGTCGAACAATCGATTGAGTGGAACTCGTCACTCTACATCAACTTCATTGATTATGAGAAGGCATTTGACAGTGTAGATAGGAGAACGTTATGGAAAATTCTTCGACACTACGGAGTTCCTGAGAAGATTGTCAACATTATCCGGAACTCATACGACGGACTACAGTGCAAAGTAGTGCATGGAGGACAGCTGACTGAGGCATTCCAAGTAAGGACCGGAGTAAGACAAGGCTGTCAACTCTCTTCCTTCCTCCTTCTTCTGGTGGTCGACTGGATTATGAAGACCTCGACATCTGAGAGAAACTACGGCATACGATGGACAGCTCAGAACCAATTAGACGACTTGGACTTCGCAGATGACCTAGCCCTCCTATCACATACACACGAACAAATGCAGATAAAGACAGCTAGCATAGCAGCAGTCTCTGCATCAGTAGGCCTCAACATACACAAAGGGAAAACCAAGGTCCTCAAACACAACACGGAGAACAGCAATCCAATCACTCTTGATGGCAAAACTCTGGAAGACGTAGAATCCTTCACATACCTGGGAAGCATCGTCGATAAACAAGGAGGTTCAGATGCAGACGTCAAGGCGAGGATTGGCAAAGCTAGAGCGGCATTCCTTCAACTGAAGAACATATGGAACTCAAGACAACTTTCAATCAATATCAAAGTCAGAATCTTCAATACGAACGTCAAGGCAGTTCTACTGTACGGAGCTGAAACTTGGAGAACTACAACAACCACCATCAAGAAGGTACAGGTATTTATTAATAGCTGTCTACGCATGATACTCAACATCCATTGGCCGGATACCATCAGCAACAGCCTTTTGTGGGAGAGAACCAACCAGCTTCCAGCTGAAGAGGAAATTAGGAAAAGACGATGGAAATGGATAGGACATACATTGAGGAAATCATCAAACTGCATTACGAGACAAGCGCTAACTTGAAATCCTGAAGGGAAGCGGAAAAGAGGAAGGCCAAAGAACACATTACGTCGGGAAATGGAAGCAGATATGAAAAAGATGAATAAGAACTGGGAAGAGCTTGAAAGGATTGCCCAGGACAGGGTTGGATGGAGAATGCTGGTGAGCGGCCTATGCTCCTTCACAAGGAGTAACAGGCGTAAGTAAGTAAGTAATTATATTTGTTGTAAATAAAAATCAACTAACCTTTGTTTGATCTAATTCAGTTTTTATATGTTCACTTGGTAAAAACTCTATAGGGATCCATTTCAATGTTACAGATTCAGCACTTTTCACTTGAGCTACAGCATCATTTAATAATGAATTAAAATTGGATAGACGCTAATTTTTTGTTTATGCAAAGTAGAAAAAGGTAAATTAAAAAAAGCGGGAAATTGTGATAATTTATATTCTATTGAATTATTTCAAATATATTTATATATTAAAAAGTAAAAAAAAACGTTTACCATATAAAACATTATAAAATGTAGCCAGGTCTACTTGTACAATAGTGGTTATGATAACCAATCGATTATTTGAATTAAGGTATGTTAATGTCATCTAAAATACTGACAACTATCAATAACTTAACACTATATGATATTTTATGTATCTGTACTATAGACGGTTAATTTTCGGGAATAATTATTTTCGAATAAAGATTGTTAAAAAAATGACTAGGTACAATAACATATATAGTAATAGCTGTAGGACTATATAGAGCTATGTAAAGCTGATGGTCTAATATGAGACTGGAGGTTCGCAATTGGTATTGTGGGTGGTTCAGCATTGCTTTGGCAAGTTTTGCTGACTGTTCATGCACAAAACTGGTTTGCTAGTTATCCGATTTTATTCATACTAGTGGTTGCTTTTCAGTGTTCTCAAGGGCCATTGTCATTGAGACATTGTAAGGCATGTCGCCATTGCTAACATTATTGGGTTTGACTGTTGTGTAAGCGGAATAAGTCAATTTTGGCCTGTTCGTGCTGTGCATAATTGATTCACGCGATAATTGATCGGAATAACTATACATATGATATGAATGTGTATATGAATGGTTAACCAGGGTGCTTGGTACCTGTGTGGTTATGTCACAGGATTGAACTGTAATATTCAGATGTAGCGTTAAAGCCTATACGGTGTCTGGTTCTCCTGTGGAGCGGAATTGAGCTGTACTGTTCGAGTTATAGAATTTAAGCCTGGGCGGTGCCTGGCTCTCCTGTTAAACGAGATTGAGCTGTACTGTTTGGGTTGTCACGTGAAAGTCTGAATGGTATCTGGTTCTCCTGAAAACCAATGTAAAATCACCCCTGGTCGACAAGGGTATATTATATAAGTATATAACTAAGCTTTAGGGTAGAAACTACAATTTGACAAAGTACTTTCAGATAAAATTTCACCTAGAACGTTTGGATTTTTTTAATGTTCTAGTCCAATGTAAGCTGCATTTTCATAGTTATTAAAAATACAAACTAAAAATAAACAACTATGAAATAAACTGAAATTTTGTATAAAACATCGTATACGAACTTTCAAAAGAACTATACTTCAACGTTTTTTATACACATAGTTCATTTTATCATTTTGAAAAAAGTAAGAACTAAGATTCTAGCCGAATAGCATGAATTCATTTTATTTCGATGGTTCTTGTCAGCTGCTTACAACCTGTGATATTTACAATCATAATTACAAATGATGGATTTAAATTATTTACATGAAAGTGTTTAGTCGGAAGTTATATTGAAGACACATTAGTATAGTATAGCAAGGGTGTAAATAAATTTAAGAGACTACTCACACGTCCGCGTCGTGCCTGCTGGATAGTGGGACGAATGACTCATGAACTTACGTAAGCAGTAACCCGAGTGGTAGAGATCGGGCTAATCACCCACTCCTACTGATGCAACATTGATTTTAAGAAGAGTTCAAACGGCCAGAAACAAGTGATGGTTATTAATCTTTTCTTGCCTTGGTGACAAATATTCCTACATCTCGTCTTAAACATTTTAAAATACTTTCTTGCATTTATTATATCATTGGGTTTTTATTTCAACTATCCGCCAGATTAGCACTTTTGTTTTATTAACTGAGCTCTACTCATTTTATTCCTATCAACGTTTACTCATTATGTAATCACTTGTTTCTAGCCGTTTGAACTGTTGTCACAATCGATGTTGTAGAATATTCTTTCACATAAGGTATGTATATTTACAATATTCAGTCTATTAAATTTATTTACACCCTTGCTATACTATACTAATGTGTCTTCAATATAACTTCCGACTAAACACTTTCATGTAAATAATTTAAATCCATCATTTGTAATTATGATTGTAAATACCACAGGTTGTAAGCAGTTGACGAAAACCAACGTAATGAAATGGATCCATGTTATTCGGCTAGAATCTTTAGTTTTTCTCTTTTAAACAAATTTTAAGAAAATGACTTTCAAATTATACCATTGTTGAATTTTCTCTGTTTTTTTTCTAATTTCAAACTTTTTTATATAGAATTCAAAGATGAAAATTCATTTTATTGAAGATATTTATCGCCAACTATTTTCTTTATCATAACAAAAAAACAAAATATCTACAATGGATTGTTTTATTTTTATTCCATTCATAACCGCTATTTTGTACTTGTACGTGTACAGTATAGTTCTAGAGAATACTGAATGTTTTAAGAAGTGTTATATGTCATTCAAAGAAATCACTTTCGTTTTTGATTCATAAATATGGTAATTTCTTCAGATACATAAATGGTATCAAAGTACCGTCCAGTCTAGCTTTAACTGACTCATGATCTCGACCATTGAAAATAAAGTTTGCTTGATCAGAAGATTTAAACTTGGGAATCTTTAATTCATAGCTTATTATAAATTTAAAAAAATATTTTCTAAAATCAATCGACCGAATAAACTTATTTACTGTAATTGTCATAATGTCAACTATACTTAACATAGATTCAGGCAGTCGGTGACAAAGTAGAACTTCGTACGCACGTACATCAGTTCGAGTTCCCATACCACATTAGCACAGAGATGCAGTTGTCAATTGGAATCCCGTAGTGGTAGAGATAGTAAGAGTATAAGTAGTAATCCGAACGGTTAGGGGTTGAAGATATTATTCAAGGAGTATAATCCAGTGAAATAAATTTGGAAAGAAAATAAAGGACATGAAGAATTCAGAAGATTAGAATTTGGGAGAACACAAAGAGTAGATACACCTGCGCCATTGCAAACGATTTTGAGCCATGTCATGCAAGGTCTCTAACCATCGGTTGATATCATCTCGTGGACCCCAACCAGGTAGTCTACACCTACCAACATGATTTAGTCCACTTGTGTTATAACTTGTGGCCGCCAATTAATGATCAGTGACTTATCGATAGAATCAATGACGCGTAAACTCGTATGAGCGGCCTAAAGTCCAGATTGGTCCTGCTTTCCGCCTAGTCCAGCCAGTTAAGTCCAGAACACTAATCTCAGCCTCTGCGATATGAATCATTATATTTCAAACATACTCGGTTTATGTACCAGTCAAACAGACCACAACGTACCATAAAATAGAAAATAACATTTATACAAGAATTAGCCAAATGTGGGTATGAATGTGTGAAGTAGTAATTAATAGACAGGGAATAATTCAAGAATGGTAAATCGTATAATAACAGTTCATAGGTTAAAATAAAGCTTATGATAAGATAGATATGAATATGAATAGTTTAGTTGACTAGCAATTATACAATAAAATATACGTATAGCATTGTTCCACAAATGGATCCCAAAAATTTCCACTTATAATTCTTATCGGACATAACAGCTTGTCAGTGACTTCATGGATTTGTGCCATGTTTTGGACTGGCCACCCCTAACTATCTTCCAACCTACTCCCACACCATAAAACATCGCACATTGGGGCAGTCGGTGATTGGGCATAAATCCATTAGTTATAAATATAATCAATTAATTGTAGACAATAAGTTGTAATCTAAAACAAGAAACTCTATTTAAGTTAATGTTTGAACTATCCAATTAATACATAAGTTAAAAAAATAATAGTATGAAATTAATCTTAATTTTAACTTACCTCCCATATACCATCAAGTTGACATTTAAAATCTAGCATATTATTATTTAAATTTAACCATTTTTTCTTTAAATGATATAAATGACGTGTTATACGACGATTAGTTCGTAAATTACGATCTTCTATATTAGATTTATATTCAAAATTACTTTTACATCCTGTATCAGATAAATCTGAATCGATTTCTGATTCACGTTCATTTGAAAAATTTAATTTATTTTGATTTATATTATCATGTTGTGTATTACTATGGCATAAAACTTCTTCAATTTGTAAACGATTTATATTAAGTTCTTGAAATAAACCCTTTATAACAAAAAAAAATTAATCATATATAATATTAAGTATATAAATAATCTGTGAAAGTTTTCACATATAACATATCATTTAATGTACCAATAAAAACTTCGATTGATTAGGTAATTGCATAATCATAATGTTGAGTCGGCTTCCGTGAACTACAACGGAGCCTCCAGAGGCCCTAAAGAAGCCGAAGAGTTCCAGCCAATCAGAGCATGAGAGAGCTTTCTAGAATATAAACATGGTATGCTACTATTGATCAGTAGCATAATATGTCTCTTAGCGGATTGGTCAAAATATAATGTTGATTTGACAAATGCCAATAATCTACAAATACCCATGTTTTTCTGTACAAAAATGAACCTTTGGAGTAAAGTGCTTTTCGCTTATCTTACGTTTATTTCTCTCGTGTTCAGGTCGCTGAGTAGTTCTAGATTGCAGGTTACCAGAATAGCTTAGGAGCCGAATAAAGCGTTCAAATTAATAAGACTTATCACACAGCCATCAGATATTACATCAATCAATCCAAAAATATTCAGGTTTTTCTAAGAATTCATAGAATCTTCAGATTTATATGTAAAAAAGAATTGATTGTTTATCATTTAATTATTATTGAATATGAACATCATACATAATTTTGAGTTCTTCAACGAAAAAAAAAACGTATTTCAATCAAAATAAACTGTGTACAAGAAATAAATAGTTGATGTTGAAGTCAAAGAACCAAAATTGAAAAGTTATTGATTAATGGAAAATAAATTTTTTTTAAAAAAAAACATAGAACTCAATAAAAATGATCGTTTTTTAACACTTTGATTAACTTTACATTAGTGCAGTAATTCATTTTTTCTACTGAAATGTTGAAATTAAATTAAGTACTTATTAAGTAAATGATTCATTTTTAAAATAGGTTTCTTATTAGGTTTAAAGAATCATTTAAAGTATGATAATATAATGAGTAAATATTGAGTTTGAATTTATGATTCTTTATTCATTGGAAATGTTACATAGAATTCATGAGTTTAATAATGCTTGACTATCATCCTAGTATGAGACTTCTCAGCATTGAGCATCCCCATGAGATTCGAACCCAGGACCTATCGGTTTCACTTGCGAACGCCTAACATTTAGACTACTGAGTTGGCCGGTATTTAACGGTGTTAATGTTTAACTTCAACCAATTCACGAAATCGTGCAACCGTCCATCATTGCCTTTAGTGATTTACTAACTCACAACAAACCTGGTTGAATTACATTAGTCATGGCTTCTCGCTAGAATTCTAGGAAATATCTCATGGAGACCAACACTAGTGAGTATATAATGATTATAATCAGAGATTTTGTGAATTCATGAGTCAATGGAAGCTAGACTACCATGTAAAACCTTTATCTGATTAATAAATTAGCCAGGAAAACTGATAGATTTTACGGTGAATTCCTTATAAAATTAAAATTAAGTGCATTGAAATGAAAAGCTTTATATAAAAACAAATAAAATTTTTGTTAATTTAATCGTGTTTTATAAAGACAATTGATTATTCTATTTATTTGGTTTTATATGCTTAAAATTTATTCAGAGGTGTATGATACATAAAACTAATTGTATAAGTAATCTGTCTAGTGAATACATAAAATAAAGAGATGAAAATATGTTTTACAAGTTTCAGGATACATCAATTTTATTTAGGCTAAATTACTCCCAACATGTGACAATATGGCTGATTTATCGCAGATATTATTGTTCAGAATTTATTTTTAATTCATCAAAGGCTAGATTTTTCGCATTCCATGTTTCATGTATGATAATTTAGAGTTTAAAGAACATAAGATTTCTGAGTAATAAGCTTATTGAGTGAAGAAAGTGGTTTGATGTTATTATTGAAAGCTGTTGGTCATCCTAGCCTTAGAGTATTATTCAAATCTTCCTTCCTTTCACTGAAATATCTGGCTGATTTGAGTTTGACTGGTTTTCAATACGTTATCTTCGTAAGACCTCGTCCACGATTTATTATTTTTTTTACTATATTTCCCCAGGTCTTAATAAAAATTTGATATCCAGCCATCGGCTCATCTTCCTAGTTTCAGTAGAACATTTATCATGTTCATTGAATAAACCCAGTATTTGATTCAACAAAATGTTTAAATCACTTGATTAATTAAAAATGTATGAACTAAATTAAATGAAGGCATCTGCATTTAGTTTAATGACTTAAGAGATTTCTTTCATATATATATATATATATATATATATATATATATATATATATATGGACCAGAAAATTTAACAACAGAATATAATAACCAAAGAGAAAAGGATAAATATTCAACATGATGGGAGAGTATAGTCATTTCCATCCAGTACATATACTGTTTATTAGTTTTATAATGTTCACGTAAACAGTGAAATATATTATTTTTTTCCCCCCAAAAAAGATAGTCAAAACAAGTTATTTTAATATCTTTTATCATTTATAGATTCACTGTCATATTTCCTACTGCTTACTTACTTACACCTGTTAATCCTCGTGGAGGAGCATAGGCTACTACAATACATATCAATATAATCATTATTACCATCATAACTATTACTACTACGACTACCAATAATACTACTACAAGGTTTGTTTTCGTGACATTTGTTGTTAGTCTTATTAGTTCACAATATGACAAAGCAAGTCGATTAAAAAAAAGTTCTGTCCGATCAATTCTATTCACCATTGTTTTAATATGGTTTATGTTCTAAAATGAATAATATATGCGTATATAAAAAAAGCCATATGAAGGATGCTGATATACCATTCTTTAAAACAAATTTAATCTTTTTAACTAAACGTAACAGAAATAAACGGGGGAAAAGTCATCTGTCTGATATTTTTTTCACCGTAATTTTTCAACTATTTTCTAAGGATAAAGATAAGTTTTGAGCAAAATGATCATCATTGTTGGACGATTTCTGAAAATATAACGATTTGAATTGTAGGTTACACTAAGAAACCCATCTAAAATCATGAACCACTTGCTTTTGTTTTCTAATAGTTTAACCCTCTTCACTACTGTACACTTAAGACCACATTTGTAATTGAGCCTGAGATATGAAAGTTTCATACCAAGCTGAGTGTTACTGAACCATTAAGTCGGATTTCGATAATTCGCATTTTAAAATTCAGTCAATTATTGATCCGTTTATGACGTAATGAGTACATTGTGATGACAATCGTTATCAATTACAAATTGATAACAGTTAATGTTGGACGATGTTCATAGAACCCATACACTTTGTATGTACTAATATCAACCACTACAGTATTTAAATGTAGGGAACACTAAATAACGAAGTGATTGGAATCGAGTCTTACACAGTTCTTAGATAGTAATTAAAACAATTGACATAAACTTAGTAATATATATATATATATATATATATATATATATATATATATTAACGAACGTTAAAACTGCGGTAACCGTTTAATAAAACTAGAAAATTATCTACATTCTTTAGAAATAGCTTACCAATAACTGTTCTCTCAAGGTAATTACATTACCCATATCTCCTTGAATTGGTACAAGAATTTCACGAAATGCAGCATCTCTGTGTGATAACCAATCGTTTAATTTTTTTAATTTCGTTAAATATAAATGTGACTGGTTAGAATTCAACTGCATTGTTCGTCTGTGTGAAATAGATTAGGAAGAAATGAATGTGAGAGGTATTTAAAGATTGTTTTAATCATTAGAAATGAAGAAATTGAAGAAATAATTCCTCATGTAAGGCGTAATGACCACTGAATTGCTACAAGAATGATTCTTAGAATTCTATGACATATCTGACTAGTTATTCTACAGCTGATATAAATGAATTATGGGAATGGCCTTTTACTTGTACTTACATGTTATAAAATGTCCATTGATAAGCTTATTATATCATCGCTGTTCCATAATGAACTTAATTCGATTATGAATTGCATACTACTTCATTCTCAACACAAGGAAGAACTTATTGATTTTACATTATATGCAATAATGTTGGGTGACTATTGCTCAAACGTTTCAAGTTATACAGTGATGATGTAAGAAAATAGTCAAATACCAAATAGACATTTAAACTGGTGATATGCTCATTAAAGTAAAATAATTTATCAAAGGAAAGATAGATTTCCTGGTAAACTAATACAACAGTAATGAATATGACTGCCAAATTTATTGTCTGTCAACGCATTAAATGTGGTTACCCAATCAGGAAATGAAGGTTTCTTCATAAATCTTAGAGTATCTATCATCGTTAACAAAAGTCTACTTTCTACATCTAAAACTGAACAGAATCATTGTACTAGATGTACAATAGCATGGAAGTAACAGAAAGATAATGAAATCAGAATATATAGACGAAATAATTTTTGACCCTGGCTGATATTAGTTAATGAATCAAAGTATTACAATTAACGCTGAAGAGCTATTTCACAACAATTTAGAATTACTTCATAGAACATAATCACAACGCAAAATACGATTCAACACAGAATGATAGTAGTACTGACTTGTGAATTAAAAAAATTTATAATGTCGATGACTGAATTTTCATTCAATGGTTTGAAAGCATTTTTATCACTATATAACTTATAAGTTATAATTTTTATCTTATATGACATCGTCAACGCACACCGCTGACAAGTTCAAAACTGAAATAAAAGAGTTGTTCAGGATACTTCAAAGTTCAATATATCTTTTGTATAAATCACTCAGTGACAATAAAATATCTTTAAACCAAGTAACAATTTTAAATATCATCCAAATGATAAATAAATCTTCAAAGTATATACAGCAGATTTTTTTCGTGAAAAACAAAAAAATTAAATTAGAAAGTCAAGTCCAAAACAGTGAGAATTGAATGTGGCACGAATTAAAAATCTTTTATTTTTTGACTACTGAAAAATGTAACAAAAAAACTAACTCAATGAAAGATTTATTTCGATATATTTTAAATTTAGAAAAAAGACACTTCGTTTGTCTTTGCTCATCAGGATACGCTCTCAATACTACTACTACTAATAATAATAATAATAATAATAATATTGTATATAGTTGATTATTAACAGTTTAATATCATTGACTTATTGACATTTTAAAGATATATGTCACTGTTCTGAGTAGTTTGAATACAA
Source organism: Schistosoma spindalis (assembly GCA_946903255.1). Classification (NCBI taxonomy): domain Eukaryota; kingdom Metazoa; phylum Platyhelminthes; class Trematoda; order Strigeidida; family Schistosomatidae; genus Schistosoma; species Schistosoma spindalis. The sequence goes on along the minus strand of OX336416.1, from coordinate 76,149,628 downwards.
TGTTTATAAAGCATATATACCTCCTTTTAGTAGGGTTATTTGCAAAAATATTCGAAAATCAGTCATTATCCTAATTATGTTTTCTGAATGTTATCAAATGTTAGTGCATATTGGTGTGTATCGTTATGACAATTATATATTCATACATATAAACAGATATACGAGCAAACTTTAATACTTTTCTTGTCTAAATGCATTAAAACGCAAATTGTCAATTCAACAACAACAAAACCACGAGAATAAATAGTGAGCATTGACTTTAAATGAATGTAAAACAAAATAAAGACAAAACGAATAATTAGAAATTCTTTTACAATCTTTTATTTACGGTTAGTTGATAAACTGTAAAATAAAAGTAAGGTTAGAAAAGGAATGGATTTTCATGTTAACAAATGATCACTACGAATCATATTTACACTAGACCAGGTAATTGAGTATTACGACCCACTTAGTTATTAATGTTAAGTAAATACAACATTGGATAGGATGTTCGTGTGCTTTTTGTTAGTTTGTACTTTTCATTAGGATTCCTGTCCTTCCTGAAGTAGTTCATGCACTCATGGCAATAAATAATATCAGCCTCTTCCTAACAATGAAGTGATGATATTTCCGATTATAACACTAGGAGATATGAATTCGAATCTAACGAACCACATCTATCCCCTCAATATTGATGATAATGGATCGTGATGCGTATCAGCTAGAATGAGACCAATGCTTACAGATTCCCTGTTCTATATCTTCAATCACTTAAAAAATAATGAGTGAAGAAATATTCGAAGTATGTGGAAAAATGATTTTTGTTTTGCTATCGATAGTGTTGTTTCAAAGAATAAGAAAAGTCATCTCTGAATGAAGATCTAAGCCTTTTGATATTAGGATTTGAAATTCATTTTTTAATCCTATTTTTTATAGAAATTTGATAGCCTCCTTAGGGTTTTAAACAATAGGTGTGGCTACTTGACAACACCATTTGTTACATAAAAATTAGGCTTTACAATTTTTTTGATTATGCATATAAAAAACCAACGAGTCTTCAATTGACACTATGATGTTTAGACGAACAAACTTTGAAATATTTATGAAACAATAGTTTGACACTGTTGAAAATCGAGTACTTTAGACACCACCATCTCAGTCAACACATAAAATACTACGAACCCTACACGTTGAACCAATTAAAAGGCAACGGTACAACATAAGCTGTACTTTGAATTAGTATAAGTACAGAAATTAAAGGTTATTATCGAGGTTAAAGAAGATACTATAGCTATGAAAAAGTTGAGAAAAGTTGGAAAACTGATTTGAACGAGAACTTAATTACGTTGATGTGTGACATTTACTGAAGTATCCTATGAAGATAGCATATGAAGTGGATGGAATGAATGAGAACAAAGTAATCAACAAATAGTTTAACTCTACATCGTTAAAATTAATTGAAACCCTTGCTATTAGAAGTTTAAAAAAGAACAAATTTTGTAACAGAATAATATGAATTCATTTATTTCGTGAATCCACCTCAGCTGTTTACAGTCTGAAACCACGATATTAATCAATAATATGAAATACATGTACATACTCTATATTAGTGGAGTTGGAAAACCATGATTCCCAACCCATGGTGCACATGGCCTCCAGGATTCTGAGGGAACAAATGGTGTATGAACCTATTGTTCGTCACCGGCTACCACGAGACTGGATCTCCTAACGTTGTTCATCTGTTCCGTAGCTTAGACCTTCAGGTTAAAGGCTCAGGGTATGGCCCCTCAAGAAAGCCACCAACATCGATTTGTGTGCCCAGGCAGTATGACAGCCCTCACATAAATTAATGATAACTAATACTCGTCTCATTGTTATTGTGTGGCGCATATGTACTTGATACCCCTTTGTATCAATATTTATGTTTTCAAATAAATAAATAACAACAAAAAATGCCATGATAAACAAAGGTTACTATCTTGATAGTAAAGAGATATAAAGTTTTGAAGTGTGGTTTTTATCGAGAAGGAACATTCATCAAATACACTACAATTAAAGATAATTCTAAAGATGTTATTACATGTTTATTGAAAACATCATATAAGTCTATAAGACGTTTAAAATATCTTGGCTATCTTACAGAAAATAAACAAGTTAATAGTTATTATCTAAATTCTTTTCACCATAAACTTACCGTAAATTAGCAATTTTATCTCTTAACTGACGTAAACGTCTGAAAAATTCTTGATTAGGCAAAACATTCAATGCTTGCGCTGAAGATTTTGCACTACTGGCTATTTGTGTAGCGATCATATTAATTTCTGCTTGTAATGTCTTTAAAGCAAAACAAAAAAAAACGAAACGGGGAAAATTAATAAAAGAAAGTGAAAAAAATCACGACATCAAAGAAATTTATTTGTTAGGTGTAGTGCAATAGAATATGTAGCTAAGTATTTGATAGTAGTTTCTGTGATTCACCTTGTATAGAGCATAGTAGCCCGATCTACATGCATTTTATAGAGCATCACTTATCACTATTATGTTACTTGAAACGTCAGACTACTGTTCTTTTTAAACTAATGAGTTGCTTTTAATTAAGCACCAACATTGAGTTCCAGAACCACCCACGTGGTGAGCCTAAATTAATACAAATCATGAAACCTTGGATATTACTGTTAGCTAAAATCCGTATATTATAATAGATCATTCCAAGTTGATTGTTTGTCACCTATTATAGGTATATGATGTTTCTTTTTTGTTTTAATGATATAAGATTATTTCAATTCAAAAGATCATTATTATCAAAATATAAATTAAATAATATTTCATCGCGTATCAATTCACATTGTTTACTGTTCAATATTGTGCATTTACAGTTTTATTGTTAATTTAGTAACTCAAAAAAGATTTGATCAAACACAGGATCATGTTGAATCATGACAATCTGATATTTCAGTAAAATTATAAAAAAAACTTCTAGAACTAACATCTGGAAGTTTTATTTCATTTCGGATCATACGTTCCTATAAGATAATGAAGCATATGGATTAGATCTAAAATTTAATTTATTTAATTTGTCTATTTAGTCAAAAATTAATAAAATTCACATAGTGACAAGTTTGCAAAAATTTTCAAATCATTAAAATAATCTAATCAAAGTTTATATAGCACATTAAATGTTTTCATTTGGCAGAACTTATTCTGATTGAGATCATGAATCGATCAACGTTAAACCATCATTGAAAACCTGAAAGCACTAAACGGCCGTTTCGTCCTGGTACGGGACTTTTCACTGGTGTATATCTACAATCCCTCTCAATAGTAACTAGCTTTGAGAGGTAATTGTCGGAGTTCAAATAAGAAGACGTGATCGGTGGACCAAATCCGTGTCATGTGTAAAGCAGTTACCCACCGAAGACAGTGGAAAATGGTCACTCAATTCGACATTGGCACCGTTGAATGTCTGCTCATTGGTCTAGGGTTTAGGTGTTCATGCATGAGACCGAATGTTCTGGGCTTGAGTGCCGTGTGTGAGATGGTGGATGCACATTGTTGACTCCCGTACTAGGACGAAATAGCCGTTCATTGTTTCCAGGTTTTCAATGGTGATTTAATATTGATCGATGCATCATCTCAATGAAAAACTCAACAATCTCCACGACCCCATACTGAGAATTTATTCTATCAAACAAAGATCAAACAAAGAAAGTGTGATCGAATTTGATGTAGAAAAATATGATAAGGGATAGGAAACAGTCATAATTATGTGGATTATCTGTTTGTTAAGAACTAGGCCATAATGATTTTAATAGTATGAGATTTATCTATAGATATCTATCGATTTCAGTAACCTAAATAATACACTATCATTCCTTCGTATGTAGTCCTAGTGTTAGTGATAAATAAAATTGTATATTGTATAATATGACATCCATTGAATCAATGTAATAAAGTTAATCTCTTGTGCATTTGCTAGGTTATACAAGAATCAAACACTGACATCATTTGAAGTCCATCTAAAGAGTTAGTTTTCATAGCATACATTCAAGTATGTAACGAACTACATAGTAATACTGAAAGCGTAAAGAAGAGCGTTTTATAATTTTATAAAGTAAAAATACTTCATCATTCTAGTACCGTATTAGGAGGTAAAGTCATTAGCAATGCTTATTTAAAACTATTAAAAAGAATGAAGGGAACAAATTAACTTCCGAACTTGTAATTTCGTCTGTGATAATAACTTATTCAATTTATGCAAACTTATCAATTCAGCTGCAGGCAAATGAATTTCTTCTCTCATAACCAGTAAATGCAAATCAAGCTGATTATCAAAACAATAGATTTCATACTATAAAGTTATAAGTAAATAATTCACATAAACTAGGAACGGTATATGGAATCGAATCAAGCTCACGAAAGCTGTGAAACAATCAGGTAATCACTTCATCACAGATATTTTCTAATATCAACGATACTGTTTATTATTACCGAGAATGTTTAAACAGAAGGAATGCATACTTGTCATCATTTAAGACGGCTGATGGTCACATAATAAAATGAATTTTCTACAGTTAGAAACTTTTGGTTAGTTGTAGACGGGCTAATTAAACATTATATTGATTGACAATCTGAAATTTTCCAACGGAATTCAACATGTGATCAAGAATGAACATTATTGGAAAGTCTCGCTCTACAAAAAAATAGATGTCCACTACTGTTTGCTTTCCACATATGCCACAATGCTGTAGAATTTAATTGGAATTCGTTTCAAAAGTATACATTTCAAAGACAGATGAAGTTAGCAAATCTAATAAATGCTTTATGCATTGGTTGACTTCGCCATGATTTATATTTATTATACTTGAGAGCTGATTAAACCTGTCACTTAAAGTGAATAAAATTAACGTATTTAGATAATAAAAAACGAAAAAATTAGTTGAGGGTAGTTTTCATGATTAATTGTTGTAAGATAAAATTTTTTAAAAACCATAAGGCAGTGAACACCAACGACTCAATAGTAAATTAGATAGTAGGCATTTCAATCTTGCGGTCAGTATGACGTCCCATAGACCGTTATCACTAGTTCCGAACTAGGGCAAAGTAATTCTATTTGATTCTGATAATGATAATTGATCAAACTTTTGCATCGATTTGATTAGAAAAATTGTAAACAATCATTTAATATCCATCAGTTAGAAAAAAGAAGCAAAAACCAAACAACTCGAAAAGAATGGTGAACGTTTGCATCTATTACCATTTCAACTGCTCCTATGGAGCAATTGATTGAGACGGATCATAAAGTTGACATCAAATCAGCATTTGTAGTGTTATACAAAAGCCTTCAAGGACGTATACTAAGGTTTATTGAAGCCTTGGCTATACAGAAATCGAAACCCCATTTATGTGTTCAAAAACAATTTGTCTTCACACTTAACCTACCCTGGTAATACAGATTTATTATCCAGAGTGGTAATCACATTTGTTTCTGTGTACTTTAATATTTTTTTCTTTTGTTATGGCTTACCCTTAACCTGTCTAGTTGACCTTTTGATTTTTATATATATATGTTCTTAACAAGTATAATATGTGTGATCAGATTGTTCGAAATGTATTGCGTAAATATATTACATAATCCTGGTAAACTTCGTCTTCTCAATGCATTATTGATATTTCGTAATTATTTTGTTAAAATTTTACTACTTTATACGATTACGTGTTGGTAGTCGCAGAAAAAGCAGTACAAAAAGTAGACGACTTTTTAATATACTTTGATGAGTTTTACTAATATTCCACTCTCAAAAATAGAAATACTTGACACCGACAGGGTGAATTCCACACGGAACTACAAATGAAGTGATCTGAAAACAAATTTATTCAATTAACAAGCAATTTGTGTCGTTTTTTAACTTGAAAAAAGTCTATATCATAGTTTGACATCAGTTTGTTTACTGATATAAATCACTAGGTACTGGATAGTTGTTTTGTCGTCATTTAGGATGATTCGATGGTGCACACCTACAAAGCTAAATGAGATCAACACGTAGTTCTTCATTTCTACAGATTTCTTTGAATTGTTCAAATAAAATTTATGTGGTTTAAATGGCCTTATTTGGTTAATTACAGAAACTCTGTGACTATCATTTAAACCACTTATAGGAGTACTCGTCAAAATCAGAACGATCAGTCTGACAAAGATCGAACTTCAAATATATGTTCCTTGGAAGAAACTCATATCAGTTTGACTAATAAAATATCCAAATTATTTAAATTTCAGTCGGTAAGTTTATTTCGAATGAAACGTTTTGAATATAATGGGTATCATTTAATTTTCAGACAAATAGATGATAAAAATTAAAAATCATATTTAGTTTTAAACCTTGAAAATAACTCAGTGAATAAATTTTATAAAGTTCTGAGTTATTGTTTGGTATTTTGACTTATAAAATAGAGTTCAGGAGTGAACATCAACTGTGGGATACAGGTACATCCGTTTGATGAGTCCCAAATAGGACGAAACGCTCGTCCTAAATTCCACTGCTAGCCACCGTTCATCTTTACTTATGATGCTTGTAAATGAAGGCAATATCGAGGTAATCCGTACAGGATGAATTATGCCAATAATAGACTAAACAATTTCAATCCTAAACATCAACGGAAAGATTCAAACAAACGATATAAAATGAATGAAAAGATATTATGTTTTAAATTTAGGATTTCAACAAAAACCATATTAAACATTTTTGTTATTCAATGTAGGAAGATGATTAGCTTAAAACTGATATATTGTTCATATCAGAAGGGATTTTGTGGAGACTGTAGTAATTACAAAAGTTGAGATCATGAGTCAATTGAAACTAGACCACTATGGAAAACCTGGAAACACTGGACGGAAGTTTCGTCCTATTGTGAGACTCCTCAGCAGTGCACATCCATAACCCCACCTCGCGGGATCCGAACCCAGGACCTATCAGTCTCGCAGTGACCAGTGGTGTTCAACCGGGTCAGTTGTGAATTAGTAACTCACTGATGACAATGGTGGATGTTTCGCACAATTTCGTGGATTAGTTGAAGTTAGAATTTAACACCATTGGATGACGGCTCAGTGGTCTAGTTGGTTAAGCGTCTGGCGCGAGACAGATAGTTTCCGGGTTCGAATCCCGCGAGGTGGGATCGTGGATGCGCACTGCTGAGGAGTCCTACAATACGACGAAACGGCAGTCCAGTGCTTCCAGGTTTTCCATGGTAGTCTAGCTTGAATTGACTCATGATCTCAACTATGGATATATAATTAATCACATATTGATTTCTGATAACTAAGCTGCTTCTTTTATTTTTCTTATATTATTATTATTATTACTTTAGCCTGTATAAAAAAACATTGTCATTTTAGTATTAAATTATATTCATAGTAGATATATATTTTGTATATAATGATTGAATTATATAAAATTAAATAAATAGATGATGCCGTAAAACAGAATGAATACTAACTTGTGATTCTGTAACAAGATGTGCTCTTTTTTCAATTAATAATTGATTATCTATATTTGAACCAGATTGATTTAATTCTGCTTCAAGTTTAGATATTTGGTTAAATTTATTCTCTATCATTTCTAATTGTTCATTTAGTGTTGGTTTACGTATACCATCTGAACTGGATGTTCTTCGATCTTTTAATTTAGTTTGTTGTTCTTTAAAATGATCATATACTGGTGTTAATGCTTCTTGAAGATAGAGAGTTTTAGTTTTTTTAATTCTATTTTTAAGAAAAAAAATATTCAAAGCATAACTGGTTAGGATAATTGTTTAAAGAAGAGTTTTTCATATTACACAATATAGGAAGTGTAATATCGATTTAATTTTTAACACAATTATATTAAGATTCTATTATGTCTCGATAAGCATAATGAATGGTAACTTTTGGGATCCATTTGTGGATCAATACCATGCGTAAACTTTATCGTATAACTGTTAAATAACTAAACTATTCATATTCATGTCCCTCTTATTATGAGTTTTATTTCGACTTATAGACTACCATTATTCGATTTACCCTTCTTGAATTATTCCCTGTCTATTCATCACTGCCTCGCTTATTCACAGCCACATTTGGCCAATTCTTGCACAAATGTTGTTTGCTATTTTGTGGTACGATGTGGTCTGTCTGGTTGGTATATAAACCCAGTATGCTTGAAATAAATGATTCATATTATAGAGGCTGAGATTCGTGTTCTGGACTTAACTGGCTGGGCTAGGCACGAAGCAGGGTCAATAAGGACTCTAGACTGCTCATACGAGTTTATGCGTCATTGATCCGATCGATAATTCACTGCTCTCTAATTGGCGGTATCATTACGTACGCATTAAAAAGGCACACAGGCCACAAGTTATAACAGATTCAACTGCCGTTAAAAATGAGTCTACATGAGTTTGAACTTTATCATGTGAATGTTCAATGTATTTAATTCATTTTACTGTACATAATTTTGTTCAATAGGTGATTACGTTACCTAGCCTAATAATGATTTAGTCAAGTAGAACGAATGTGGAATAATTTTTAATTTTTTTATAGAAAGTATATTTTTGTATGACTACGAATAATTGTGTGTATTTTTTAAAGCAATCTAAATTGTATTTCAAAGTTATAGGGAAACGTTTCTTTACAGTACATTTGAATTATTATTCATATTATCTAGAGTTCTTAACTGTATACGTCAGTGATGTATACTATGTGACTACAATATTCCTATTTTTAATGTATTGAGTTATTCTAGAATGAGATTTCAGACGATTAAGGTTGTGTACATTAGATAGTGGTTGGAGGTAGTCAACAGGAAACCCTGGACTCGGGTTTCGTGCTACTTGGTACTCGTCAGCCTGGTGTACCTGTAATCTTGAGGGAACTGGTGCTCCTTGACAGATTCGATCCCATGTCACTCAGCTTCCCAGTCAGAGACGTTACCACTGAGTTATTTGGGTCGCGACCGACCTCCTGTATGACTGAGATGCAATTGCAATTTATTGGTCACTGAGTAGTGATCAATGTCATGTGTGTCAAGCCCGTCAGAGAGCACCAGTTCCCTCAAGATTACAGGCACACCTTACTGATGCTGGGATGATCCAGAAAATTTCTCGCAAAAGACACGCAAGGGTCAGGAAACATTAAGAAGCATTTCATCCAATCAGCATTCACTTGGAGTTTTAGCCAGAAACATCAAGGATGTGAAAAGTTACATGTAAACGTTCTGATTGGTTGATTGTTATACCGCTACTATGTTTAGTAGCATTCCTGAAACTTCGAGCAACCCAAGGACATCTAAAATATTATAAAAGCCCTATGTTTTCTGTAGTAAAATGAACCTTGGAGTAAAGTACTTTTCGCATACTTTGCGCCTTCTCTCTCGTGTTCAGGTCTCTGTACAGTTCTAGCTTGGAGGTTACAAGAATAGCTTAGGAACCAAGTATAGCGTTCAGATTGCAAGACTTATCAGCTGACGACTGCCAAGTAGCACGAAACCCGGGTCCAGGATTTCCTGTCGACTACCTCCAACCACCATCTAATCTCAACATAGTGCACGCAGTGTCAAGTAACCTAAACTGGTGGCCATATTGCAACTTGGTCGATAGCATTCGATCTGCACTAAGAAGGATTTGCTACAAATGACATTGATCACCAACCAGTGATCAATCAATGGTAAGATTGTGTACAAAATCGCAGGATCTATAATTGGACAGGTTTAGTATATGAAATTTTATATCTTTCAAATAAATAATTTTCTAATTTTTTTCAATCAAAACAAAACGATATCGAATATTTGGTGGGTACAGTAGTAAGTAATTACTAATTTAATGCAATGCAACAGGTTTTAAACGTAAAAAACATTTGGTGATTAATAAGGTTGCATTAATTTACAACAAAACTACTGAAATTTATGGACTTGTAATTATATATATGATGATATTATGCACAACTTGTGGTTTAATCATTGAAATAGATTTCTTAAAATTACAAGAAAAATACCACAATCATGGAATTCAATTAAGACGGTAATGAGATAGTAGCTCACTGACAAGTGTAAATTTGAATGTTGTATATATCAAAATATAAACACCTGAATGCTAGTATTATACTTTCCACATGGTCTGAAGATTTTGAATTAGATCTGTAAATTTATAAACGCTCAACACTACCGAGTAGTTTCGGACTAAAATAGAACAGCTTTCTAATGTTCCATACATTACTAAACTGTTCTATTTTATATGTCAGTTCATGATAAAAATCATCTTCAAGAAACAGATTTTAATATCGAATGAACAAAAGTGAACCCAGGTTAATCTATAAGTTTAATCGAATCCCCCCACCTTAATACTGAACATTACTACATAATATGTATTCAAACAGCTATACAAGTTGACAGAAACTCAGGCTATTTATTTTATGATAATTTTCTAATTAAATTACCACATTACATACGAGTCCCGTTTGTATATATATATATATATATATATATATATATTTCATGATAATTATTTTAATATCATTCATAATACTAATTTGGCTTTTAGCAACGGTTGTTAGTTTACAAAATAAAAGAGAGACAAGATTAAATTGTTCCATAGTGATTAAGAAATATACTACCATGGAACTATTCTTGGAAAAAAAGAAAGAAACAGAAATCTAATTTAGGTCATATGAATTCATTAATTTTTCTATTCATAAGTTGTGTTATTTTATCAAAAGATGAATTAATGCATGATATTACTAAGGTGGTTATTGTCATTACATTGGTAAATAACTAAGTTATATATATATCACATTTGCGAAATTATAGAAATAATCCCAAAGTGAATATTTAAACAAATAAAACTACATAAAAGAACAGGAGAAAAAGTTCACATGTGCTTTTACTGTATACAATTTAAATCTAAAAATAATATGACTAACTATTCAGTCCAATATTAATAATCAAACGTTTTACTACCATGATTACAATGATTATCATTATATAGGAATTTCTTTGAACGAAAAGTATAGGCAAAAATAAAGTAAGTCTTATCTATAAAAATTACCTATTCTGTACATTAATGTTGCTATTAGTAGTACTATATCGAATACATATTTATTTTCAGAAAAGGATTTGTGGAGATTATGGTAATTTCAATAGTTGAGATCATGAGTCAATTGAAACTAGACTACCATGGAAAACCAGGAAGCATTGGACGGTCGTTTTGTCCTATTGTAGGACTCCTCAGCAGTGTGTATCCACAATCCCACCTCGCGAGATTCGACGCCAGGACCTGTCAATGACCAGTAGAGTTCAACTGGGTCTGTTGTGAGATAGTAACTCACTGATGACAACGGTGGATAAGTCGTTCAATTTCGTGGATTAGTTGAAGTTAGACATTAACACCGTTGGATACTGGCCGGCTCAGTGGTCATATTTATTTATTGATAATTATTGTTGATTATTTTCATTTTAATATATAACTGTATCTCTTAAGATCACTGAGTTAAGGATTCATTGTTATTCTTGTTGTTTTTCTCTTTCAGATTACCATCTCTACTTTTTATTAACTTTACTCTTGCCTTATAATAATTTTATATTAGAAGTAATCAAACTATCGACTGGATGATACATGTACATGCTATTTTGACACTGGTTTTAATTAAATTAATGTGTTAAAAACCTATTTTTATTTTAACTAGTTGTATGTATATATTTTTAGTAAGTGTAATCTTCTCGCTCGAGATCTAATTAACAGACGCTCCATTGTCAAGCCAGAGGTTTATATTAATGTGACCTTATATTAGACTCATGTTAACCTATAATCAAACTGAAGAATAAAAATTCTAGTTCAATGATTCATATCAATCAGTTTTTATTCAATTTCATTTATTAGTATCTGCTCATGTAAACTCATTTATATAATAGAAAAATTTCATTATGAGATCACTTACGATTTTTCTAATTCATTCCAACGTTTAATTGTTTGTTCCATGTCAGCACGTATCCGACTAGTATCCTCTGTAGGGAACTGTTTAATTAATGCTTCACACTCTTTTTGATATAATTTAATCTTAGCACTTCTTTGCGGCAAACTATCGATCAGTTCCTGAATTAATTCAATAATATATAGTGTAGAAATGTAATGAGTATTAGAATATTGATATTTGAATGTAACATTCGAGTAACATTAACATAACTTCAGTGTCATATGAAAAGTGTTAACACTCGTCATCACCTACTGATATCAGCTGTGGAATTATTTAGAAAAAACCAGAAAATGTAATGTAAAGCAATACAGTACTAATGTAAAAGAAGCCAACGGGCAGAAAAATTGCAAATCTTGTGTTATAATCTAATTACATATTACATATATATAGATTTCAATAGTCCATTTTCATTTTTCAGTATATCCTGCCATCCAAACTGTCTTCTCATCCTGCCTTCAAGTATTCTGTCAATACCGTACTTTTGCTGTATTGAAACTCTTCACTACGTCCTACAACTTCGAGGTCACGTTTCGCAACAGGCTACTTACAAACAACATTGTGAGTAGCATTCACTACAGTAGGAGTGTGTAAATAAACATATCGATGATTACAAAACTCTACCTATTGCCATAAAGCCTTAACAAAATGATTTGAAAAAATCCATCCGGTCAATGATGTAGTATATTATTCATCAGTGAATATACATAAATATATTCATGATAATTAAATATTTACCATGTACGTATCATTACCAAGGTTCGATTTGATAATTTCGAATAAATTAAGCATTGGGTAGATTGTTATAAATAAATAATATATTTGTAATATTCTAGTGAGTAGAAAAAATGAGATTTTCTGACGTTTCATAACTTAGTGTAGGCCACTTCTTCGGCGAATAAATAAATAACCAAATTAAAATCAATCCAAGTTTAAACAATACAACGGAACAACAAGAATATTATGTGATCGATCCAATGATTCAGACCTGATTTTTGGATTGATCATATAATCTTGTTGTTCCGTTGTATTATTTAAACTTGGATTGATTTTAATTTGGTTATTTATTTATTCGCTGAAGAAGTGGCCTACACTAAGTTACGAAACGTCAGAAAATCTCATTTTTTCTACTCACTAGAACATTACAAATATATTATTTATTTATTTATTTACCATGTATGTTATGAGATAACACTAAACAGTATGGATAGGACTAGTAATATATTCATATATATTCCCTCTTGTGATTAAAGGATATTTCATCAAATTACATATGTTTCATTCAAATAATTTACATGATTCAATGTTCACATAATTTTATTTTTGCTGTCAAATAGTCTTTCGTAACAAATATATACATAGCTGAATAAATGACATATTAACTTATAATTGGAAAGAAAAGGAAAAAAAATCTGGGGAAACAAACTTTCGACTACTGATGGATATAAAATGAACAAAGGAACTATATTGAGAGTAATTAGTAAGTAAATTAATATAAACATAAAATAACTCAATATAAAATATGACAATTTACAATAGAATTAATAATTAACTATGTAATTTCATAATCAAATACATTCTTAAAATATGTTACTAAGATACTTTACAGTGGAATATTGATTTTATTTCATATGTTTCATGATATTTCAATGATTAAGATCATGAGTCAGTTGAAGCTAGACCACCATGGAAAACCTGGAAGCACTGGACGGCCGTTTCGTCCTATTATGGGACTCCTCAGCAGTGCGCATCCACGACCTCGCCCCCTGCGAGATTCGAACCCAGGACCTACTGGCTTCGCGCGCGAGCACTTAACCACTAGACCACTGAGCCGGCATCCAACGGTGTTAATGTCTAACTTCAACTAATCCACGGAATTGATATGAAAATTTATGAATAATGACTGTTAAAAAATAAATAAAATCCAAAATAAGAACTTTCCATAAAATCAGGTTTATAGCATTAATACAAAATCAACTACAAAAGATACTGGAAAAAAATCTGTAATACTGTCATAGAGGGTATATGACGATTGTTGAACTTCACTGTTCACATTATGAATATTCACTAAGAAGAATTTGATGTACATGATATTGGTGACTAATCAGTGATCAATCAATTGTAAATACATCTCAGTCTAACAGGAGGTCAGTTACTCCTTAGATAGATCTAATCCTAATTACGTAATTACTAAAAGCCTGAAATCATCAAATAACTGTTTTATTCTGGTATGAGATTATTTATTAATACACATCTATGACTACACCAGAACTAAACTAAACATATTTCGACCTAACAGTTGGAGCTTGAACAATTCGTATATATCTTACTTCAATCAGCTAATCTGTCCAACATTTCACAGTTTTCAATTTCTCTATAATATCAGTCAGTGATATGAATCATAAATATTTATAATAGTATTTGTTTCTTTGTATTATTCTTTCCTCTCAACATATATTCAGTTACTATTCAAGTGTGAACCATAATAACTAATTTAAACTAATGTGAAATAATGAAAGGACATTCATTGATTTGTGACCTTGATTTTTATGCTTGAACAATCATTTTTGTTGTAGTTTTTGTTATTCATCAAGTAACTCGATCAAATATACTATAGGTAAATGGCAACAATGATTTTCTTTAAATATTTGGTCAATCAGATAGTGGTTCTGTCTTCCCAAGTTTGTTTATTTAAAAGTTCAATTATCAATTCTGTTAAAAATTGTTCATTTTTATTAAATCAATCACTTCAGTATTTTCTCAATCAATTGTTCAAATAAGATGTGTTTGTTTTTTCTTATTTTTTTTTTACATTCCCAACACTTACAAATTCTTTGATAATGAACTTCCCTTGTTAGTTTTAAGAAAACTAAAAATTAAATATTTACTAAATTACAATTAAGCATATGTTTATCTTTAAAATATGTTAAAAAATAGGGTAAATTTTTGTTATTGCTTACAACATTACCGTTTGTTAGTGTTAGCAGGAAAAAAACAAATAAGGACATGGAATGAGGTATAGATAGGAAAAGATCAAATCAAAAGGGGTTTTGTGGAGATAGTAGTAATTTCAACAGTTGAGATCATGAGTCAATTGAAACCAGACTATTATGGAAAACCTGGAAGCATTGGACGGTCGTTTCGTCCTATTGTAGGACTCCTCAGCAGTGCGCATCCACGATCCCACCTCGCGGGATTCGACGCCAGGACCTATCAGTCTCGCGCCAGGTGCTTAACCCACTAGATCACTAAGCCGTCATCCAGTGGTGTTAATGTCTAACTTCAACTAACCAAAAAAAGAGCGACACATCCACCGCAAGGCGAGGTCGAAGATGCGCACTTCTGAGGTGTCCCACAATAGTATGAAACGGCCGTCCGGTGCTTCTAGGTTTTCTATGGTGGTCTGGTTTCAATTGATTCATGATCTCAAATGTTGAAAAGATCAAATCATTTTCATACGGTTAGTGTTCCCAATTTTCTTATTCTATCTATTAACTGAATAAATAGTGTTGATCAAAGAGACAAACTACTAATATATAAGATAATTATATTAGTTTAATGCAACTTGGCTATAAATTATAAATTTCTGTATTCGAAAAAAAATACTGGTTTCAATGTGAGAGATTTATTTGATTCTAGGTTATCAAAAATAATCAACTGAGATATTTTACTTAATATACCCCTTGAAAAATTAGAATTTACATCACTCAGCGTAACTGTTACATAGATTATTATTGAACAATTCTTGCATCAAATGTTTTCTGAAGATATCTTGGTCTCCAAATTAATTGTCCGCAGTTTAAGTATTCGGTGATGGCAACTATGAGATGAATAAATCCGAATTCACCTGAGCATCGCCACTTACTCCAAGATTAAAACTAGACAGTTCTGACGAAACCTAGATTCATGATTTATTTTTGACTGTTTCTAATCACATGATATCAATTTTATTGCAATATTAAGTCATTTGGACTGGTGGACAGCACTGAAATTTCATCGACAATTTATTCAATGTAAAGGAATAAATAGCATGACATTGACTATCATTCAATAATCAAACATACTATGAGACTGAAGGAGTTTATCCGAAAAATTTCGCATCACATTTCCGTTTTCCCACTGTTCTGTCAAAAAGGGACTGGTTACTTTAAACGCCTGACTGAAGTAAGTTAATTATAGTTCTAAACCAATAACAAAATTTGTACACCTAATTCGTGAAATTATAAAAACTACATCCATAAAGAATAAATTACATCGAATATGTAAATTATTATGAAGCAACATACTTGTAAGTGTTTACGACATGTTTCTGGAGTCATAACAAGAATTCTAGAAGTCGATAAACTTTGATCATTCGACTGATTCTTTGATGTATCAATACTTTGTAAATCAGCTTCTGTTTTGCTAATTTCTCGTTCAACATCACGTTCTAATTCTTTTAAAGTTTGTATACCAGATAACATTTGATCTAATTTTTCTGAACGTTCAATCATTTGTTGTTCAACTGAATTCCATTGATTTTGTAATTGATCAACTTTAGAGTTAAATAAAAAATGAAAATTTAATTTATCATAGACTCTTGTGTATAGAAATGAAGGTATACTTGAAAGTATAACAATATTTAATACATTTTAATTCAGTAATATATATTCGATTATTTCCTATAATAATTTCAGTCATTTGATCTTCAATAAAAAACGTTTACAAAACAACATCTACCATAGATTTAGTCTGAACAACTGACTTAATGTAAATCAATTCAAAACATCATTTGAAGAAACTGAAATCAATAATCCACAATTTAACATTTTAACTCTTCACTATTTGAATGATTTATTTATTCATACTTGCTTGGTTAACAATAAATTTTGAATTTTAATGGTTGAGATCATAAATCAATTACATCTAGACGACCATGAAAAACCCAGAAGCACTGGATGGTCGTTTCGTCCTATTGTAGGACTCCTTAGCAGTAAGTATCTACGATCCCGCCTCGCGAGATTCGAACTCAAGACCTATCAGTCTCACGCGCGAGCGCTTAACTTCTAGAACATCGAGCCGGGATCCAACGATGTTAATGTCTAACTTTTGATATTATATATATCTCATAGAAATGTGGTTTAACTTGGTATGTACACTAAACTTAGATTAATATATAAATAAAATGCCAATTTTTCTCTCTCAAACTATTAAATATATTACATACGAATAGATTATTTTATCATGATGATTAATTTGAATTGAAGCCAAATATAATTTCAAAGAATAAATCATCAAATAATTTAATGATATAAATGAAATATTTTTGATGTAAAAAAGAAACCAATAGAAGAAAATTCAAAACTATGTTATACTTAGAAAAAAAACAAAAAAAAAAGAAGTGAATATCATTCTTAACCTTTATGGCATTTATTAATAATGAAAGAAAATCAATAAATTATTCAAATCTTTTCAAGTTATATCTAATTATAATTTTTTTATTACTAATGAAATCTAGCACTTTAAAAAATAAACTGAAATTAGATTATGTAATAATTACAGTAAAAATTTATAGTTTTTGATTGAGAACGTGAACTGATTGATTTTAGACCACTGTTGGAGACTTGGAAGCACGGGATGACCGTCTCGTCCAATTATGGAACTCCTCAGCAGTGCGCATTCATGATCTCGCTCGTGGAATTCAAACCCAGGACCTTTAGTCTACATCATCGGATGTCGGCTCATTGGTGCAGTAGGTTAAGCGTTCGCGCATGAGACTGAAGGCCATAGGTTTGAATCCCGGGACTCTTCAGCTAAATGGAAAACGCGATGGCGTTTGGGCGAACGGTACTAGGTTCGTGTCCCGGAGTAAACATCAACTCTGGGATGCGGATACATCCATCTGACGAGCCCCAAGTCGGACGAAACATGCGTCAAACCAGATTCCATTGCTAGCCACTATCCATCTTTGCTTAAAAAGCTTTTGACTTAAGGTTATATCGAGGCAATCCGCATAGGATGCATATATGTCAACATGAAAGTGATCAATTGCAGTCCTAAATAACAATGCTAAGATACAAGTAAAACAACACCAAGTGAATTTAGGCACTCTAATGCCTTGAATTTTCATCAAAAGATAGATAGGGAAATTATCATTGTGAAAGGGTGGCTCAGCATGATATGATAAAATGTTGAAATTGAGATCAAATGTAATCAGAAGGATCGTGTCTTATCACATTGAACCAAGATACTAGAAACTTGATGTTGATTTACAAATGAAGCAATGTGACATCAGATTATTAATGATTTAAAAAAATCATCTAAAACCTGTCACATACATAAATTTGCATTATTTTCAATACTTGAAATTTAATTAAACCTGGAAGAAAAAAACAACATATCTAAAACTATGGTAAGTATTCATTCGATCCTAATTTATAAAAAGGAACTAATTGCTTTCAACATTTAGTGTTGTTCGATCATTTATTTGTATGTGTATGTATATGGAAGAAAAAAAATTATTAGATTGTTGTAACTGTTCAAAACTAGATGTAGATTGACAGTTCACAAATAAGTATACATTTACGCATTCATTTATGTATAAGTATTTGGTTTGTAAAATAGTAATGATGTTAAAAATGATTTATTATACATATTCTTTATTTAAATATTATACATCATACGAATGATTAAATGCAGGTCAATTCGGTCTAATAAAAAAATCTGGAAGATTTTTTCAATGAAACAAATAAATTAACACTAGTAATTCAGATACTCGAAAAGTGAAAGCATGAAATAAGATATCAAAGCTAAATCTTTCAACTGAATGATTTCTATTGGATCGAATAATTCATATATATTGTTATTGCAAATAAACATCAATTAAACATGTATTGCGACAAATAACAACAATTTCTTTTATCATACTCTGTTTTTTCATACAAATATATTTATTCAACCATTAAACATAATTGCATTGAATGATCAAGATTTTATGAGTAATTCTTACACTAGTTATGCATCTATTTATAAAATATCCAACTACAAATAAACGAAATATAAAAAAATCTGTCATTATTATTATTAGTAGTAGCAGTGTTGTGTATACTAATTATGTTTGTAGATATAGTTTTGTATGTAACACCAGCCGAAAGTAGAAAGTCTGAGAGAAAAAGATTGAGAAGTTTGAAATGAAGAGGTTAGAGAAGGTTCCCGAAAGCAATTAAGATAACAACAGGAATGAATGAACAATAAAACTTGTAAGAGATAGTTTAAAGATGATGTGCAAATTATGTGCAAATGATATATTTGATGTATGATTTCCACATTTTGCTAAACCACTGTATGATTGTGTATTGAACAATAAATTAATCTTTCCCACCTGTATCTTCGTTCACTACAATAGTAGTAGTGTGATGTGGTTTACTTAGATACATATAAGTAGTATATAACAGTGGTCAGGCATAGAATGTATTTCAGTACAAGATCAATAAGGAAAGAACGGGAACGGAACGCAATTGGTATGAAAATGCATAAACAATGAAATCTAAGACAATGGACTAATATTTACAAAATAGTCAAGTTTGAGACGATGGATTGATATTTTGCAAATAAACTACTAACTATATGGTTCTGAGATTTTATTAAGATGCTCTGTAATTTCGTATCGAATACATTCGATTGTCCCCCATTCGTTTTCTGTTTACTACAGTAGTATTAGTGGAAGTAGTATAGTTAGTAAATTCGTGCGCTTCCATTATTCATAATTCCGAAACAAAAATCAGACATGTGTTTCGCACAATATACTTTTAAATTTACAGTTTGCTCAAACAGTAATTAATCGATACGGTTATATATATATATATATATCCGTATATATTTAGAAAATGCAATGTTGTTACTAGTTATAGATTGATATTAGACAAAGAGATACTTCATTACATTCTAATTGAGGTTTCCTTGGAGAATAGTAACTTCAAGTTATTTTTCTAACATAACTTCATTATTAATGTATTCGAAGTTTATCAATATATAAATTGTTAGGGCGTAATCTAATACATATATTTAATAAGTAGATTTTATGCATTTTCATAGTGGAAAGTTACAAAAAAATGTTTTGAAACAAAAACCAAAAACAAAAAAAATAATACTACGATGAAAATTTCATTTGAATTGAAACACATATTTTAATAAATACATAATTTAGAATGAATTGAATAGTCACCAGTAATTTATTTATAGTTGTTGAACTGAAAGCTTTATTAAGAAGAGTTTGTAATCATTATAATCAACTATGGTTTTATTTAGTAGCTCATTGGTTGTTATGTGATTGAAATTGCTTTACATTGTACATTAATTGAAGTTAAAACTGTAAATCATTCGATCGAAAGTAATTAGATGAGTGTTTTATGAGATCATTTTCGTATTTGAAACTTGTAGTTTCGACCATATAAAAAAATATTGGATTACACTGTTGATAAGCCTTTAAACTAATATTAAATAACTATCTTAAATTAATTGTTTTTCAATATTTTTTTGAAGTTAAAGTTCGTTTTGTGACAATTTTTAATTTATATTTTGGACGGCGTTTGATGTTGGATAGTGATGGGATCTACAACCTATATTTTGTTTATATTGAATGTGATGTCTGAGGAATTAAAAAAAACAATATGGACACCAATAATGGATTTATAACAAACAAAAAGCAACGGGCATTTTGAATTTTTGAAATAACAAGTAACATATAACCATAACCAATAATCATCCGACTATGCCCTTTTTCCTTCACTTTAGTCAAACAACTAGTATTCTAAACCCTTTATCAAGTTAGAAGTAGAGTCATTTGGTGTAAGATTAAAGTCTCCCAGTGAGCCTTAAAAGTTCTGAGTTCCACCTCTTTAAGTATGATAAATTATGATTTCTGAATAGTCCCATACTAGGATGAAACACTCCCAAAATGCCCTGGTACAGTCTAGGGTGGTGAGAGTCAGCCATTTCTATCTAAATGCTCTCAAAGAAACACGCGTATACGGCCACAGCCAGGGAATTCCTACTCACTGCCTTCTCACAGAATGGGTGTTGTTTACGAAATTGAGAGGACGAAGATTGAATGTTCGGCGCTTTAACTGGGTTTTTGGACACGGAGGATCTATCTAGAGAAGTTAAAAAACCATGATTCCAAGCCAATGGTGCACATGGGCTGCAGGATCCTGAAGGAACAAATGACGTATGAACTTATTGTTGGTCACCATTTACCATGGGACTGAATCTCTTTACGTGGACCCACTGCTTTGTTGATCATACGTTTAGATCGAAGGCCCGGGGTGTGCCCCCTCCAAGAAAACCACCTACTTAGGTTTGGGCACCTGGACAGTATCACAGACCACACACAAATCAAATGATTTGTGTGGTGTATGTGTATTCAATGTCCCTTTGTACCAATATTTATGAATTCAAACAATAATAAGATAAAACATCTATTCAGTGTTCCTCGCTTTTTAATGTTTATCTAACTAAATTCATTCCATAATATAAAGTTACAAAGTAAATAGATAACTATGCAAAAACTAAAATATATATGTATATTTATGAGATTAGGATTGTAATTTTTTATACATCATTTGCAAATAAAACAATAAAATCTAACCAGTTTTAATGAACAATTTTATGATTATTGCTATAAATTGCTGACAGTGTTTTGTTGTTTTTTATTTTATGAGTGATAAACTGATTTTTTCTTCACTTTCATTCTCAATAATGCCTACTATTTAGAAATTTATTAAAGGTATATAAAGTTTCAGGTGTTTTGTGAAGATTGTAGTAATTTCAATAGATGAGATCGTGAGTTAATTGAAGCTAGACCACCATTGAAAACCTAGAAGCTTAATGGTCTAGTGGTTAAACACTTGATTATAAATCTGATAGGTCCTGGGTTCGAATCCCGCTTGATAGGGTCGTGGATGCGCACTACTGAGGAGTACCACAATAGAACGAAACGACCGTCCACTGCTCATGATCTCAACTTTTGAAATTAATACAATATATATACTGTTAATGGCTAAATGAAAACAAATAGAAATAAGTGGATATCACTTTTTTTTCACATCGTAAAAAATATTGATTTGTTGATATCAAATTTTAGTTGTTGTTTTTATTTTTTATTTTCTTCTTCAATATGTTTTCTATTTAATTTATATAGACTATTCGAATCACTTTTATTTATGTTATTAAAATTAATAAATTTTAGTATAATATAGAATCATTCTATTTGAATAGGACGGCAAAATGGTTTTTGGCTATTCATTTATTTCAATAGTTAAGATCATGAGTCAATCGAAGGTAGACCACCATAAAAAACTTGGAAGTTAGACATTAACACCGTTAGACATCGGCTCAGTACTCTAGTTGTTAAGCGCTCGCGCGCGAGACTGATAGGTCCCGGGTTTGGATCCCGCGAAGTGGGGTTGTGGATGTGCACTGCTGAGAAGTCCCGTAGTATGGCGAAACGGCCGTCCTGTGCTTCCAGGCTTTCCATGGTGGTCTAGCTTCAATTGACTGATGATGAACAGAATACACGATCAAGCTGTATATTCGGTAGGGGGTATTTAAGAATTCAGTACCAGTAGTAATTATATATTTATTTTTGTAGCTATAGTTGTAGCTATTTGTGAACTATTAGATAAATTGGTGACTAGATACGATATTTAATAACGGATCACGTCTAGTTTAAAAGCGTTGGTTTAAATCCCATATGCAATATTAATTCCCTCAAGATTATATATTCTTCTCATTAATGAGTGCTAACTAACACGAAACCTAGGTTCATATCATTGTGCCAACTACTAATCGAATTATATAGAAGTAACTATTAATCTCAAGCCTATGCTAGTTGATTTTCTTTGAGAATTTATTGAACACGACACAGTCGTTTCATACTTTGCTGAGACTGATTTTAAGTATGTGTAAAGCTTCAAAAGAAGACGAAATTTTATTCGACGTTATAAATGTGACATAATTTGTAATATCACTGAAGCTTTTTGATGGAGTTTTGTTCTATGAGCTGAAGCTTTATTGTTTGATCTTGATTTCACATCTAACTTCAGTTGAAATTCCACAAGAAATGAGATTCAATGAATTTTCATGTTGGTGACTAATTCGGAATCATAACAATGTGGTAATTTACGAACTCTTTCTACACAGAAATACAAACAAAAAGAATGATAAAGAGAGTGAATTTTAAAAAATTGCTATAGTGAAAAACTCTTAAAAACGATATTTATAATTAAAATAAATTTCATCGTAAATATGATCCAGTTTAAAATTGTATTGACGCATACAGGTGTAGTGTAATATATAGCTTCAAGTTATGAAAAACAATGGTAATATAATTAACCAATCTAAGTAACGTATCCTATGTTTAAAAAGAAACATACATACCTGGTACACATAAGGACAACCTACATACAGACACACAAAACGTGCATGTATTGTGGTGTGTGCTACTTATGTCGACTTAAGTAATATGTAAAATTAATCAGGAATAGAATGTTTGGCAGCAGAAGGTTGAGAAGATCGAGTAAGATGGAACGAGAACAGAAAGCAATTAGAACGAAAATGCTGAAATAATGAAGTTTGAGACAATTAATAGGCATTTTGCAAGTGAAGTATTTACTGTATAGTTCTCAAATTTTACTAAGATGTTCTGTAATTATGTGTTCAAATACATTTGGTTATCCCCGCTCGTGTTCTCGTTCACTACAGTATATTTTCGAACCAATGTATAAACAATTTTCTCAATCATCCATTTGTTATGGATATGGTTGGTTAGTTTTTTTGAATCAGACTGATAAAAGACACAAAAAAGCCTACATAGGGTATTAAAAAAACAACATATTTTCTATCAGCAGAATTACTTTTTATTAATAATTAATTAGAATAGATCTAGAAATTAAGATCATATAGGAATGGAAAACATTTAACCAAATGTTAATCAGATTCTTATAACGATTTAATTGTTAAGTATGTATGAAGAAATATGCTCGTTTGACTTAGACAGAAAGAAAAAACACATTGAATCTATGTATAGATTCAAGGGATATTTAGTATAGATCAGTTTTATTGAATTGATCAAATTGATAACTAACTGGGTTTTGTTTTGCATTACTCTTAATTCAGTAAACATGGATACACATTCAGTTACAATTAAAAAATCAGTTATTGATCTCTATAGAATTATTAAATAATAGATTGTAAGATATCAATAATTTAATACCTGAACTAACGGTTTCACTTATATATATCAACTACGGAATATTCATAGATTTAAAATTAATAAATGATTATATAACATCAAAATTGTAATATATAAAAAAATTAAAACATTGTAAATAATAAACACTAAATGTGAATCTAAACTTGAATAGCATTACTCCCTATAGTACGTCTAGTTGGCGATCATTAGTTGGAATAAGATGGAAATCCTGTTTCATTACTGGTTATTGACAAATATATATTATTGAAATAGTTTAATTATGGCTATATCTAAAGGATCAGTAAATTAATAAGTAAAGTCAATGATCAATGTTTTTATTACAAGTATTACATATGTGTAAGGTTCGCCTCAAAATGCTTAGGATTATAAACAACAGTTAGAAAAGTTACAAACTGATCTCGTTTTATTCATCATGTATTGGTTCTTTGAATCTTCCCATTGATGCTTAGGACTGTAATTGATCAGTTTTCTTATTGGTTTATATGCATCTTGTGAGAGATTTTCTCGTACATCTTCTTGTTTACTTCGTTGAGTCTTTGTGGGAATGTTATTGCTTTATTATTAATTTGACATTGAGTAATCACTTTTAATATGTACTGCGACTTTAATGCCCATTAGCATGTGATTTACAGTAAATCAATTATGGTCTACAACAATTTATTAAACATTTTCAGTGTAAAATAAACGGGTAAATAAATAGGTGAACATAGTGTATTCTATCAACTTTTAATAAACACAATTAGTTTGGCGATTATTACGTTGTATCAGAGAAAATTTAAAAGTTCGAACAACCAAAATTTTTCTACGGATCCTTGTATTATAGTAATTTTTTATTCTACTACCCGTAAACTGTCGTTCTATTTATATACAGTGTTATGTTTTGCCGTTGCGGATTTATTGTAAATGAACTATTCCACTATTTCTTCGTTTTCATATCAGCTTTAACCGAGTTGTGTGTGAATTGTGATTATCAATACATATTCTGATGGGTTCAGGTATTTAAGTTTTCGAGTCAAGGACGGACATAGCAGAATAAAAAAATCTGCTTCTTAACTTCATCTTCTGATTTCACACTAGACTAAAAGTATATCGTGAACCAATAGACCTTAAGGTCTTAGTCTTTTTTATGATTATCATATCATTAGTAAAATAAGCCACTCATTCTAAAGAATACCAGTGAAATGAACAATGGGCGGAACAAATTAATAACGGGATTAAGAATTTCACTACTCCAGTAGTTAACGCCACAATCACTTGAGCCTCATCAAAATTATGGATTCATACTACAGAGGAGTCCTATAGGACGAAACGGGTATCCAGTACATTCACATTTTCATTGATTTTCTAACATATCAACTCGTGATTTTAACAAAATTAAACAATTCACAATCGCATAACGATATTAATCATTTATTTGTTCTTTAGTACTAATGTGAATATCAGTGACTGATTGTTAATTTACCATTGTAAATTCAACGACCTATTAATGCTATCTTAATTTTACTAAAAAAAAGTGGATCTGATGCAGATATGAAGGCTCGGATAGATAGACATGAGAAAAATGAACAAGAATTGGATGGAACTAGAAAAGAAGGGCCGAGACAGAATGGGTTCGAGAATGCTTGTCGGCGGCTTATGCTCCATTAGGAGTGACAGGCGTAAGTATTTTTCCAAAAAACAACCAAACAATAGATAAACATGAAATATTGATTACCTTATTGTATAACTACAAATTATAATTTAAAATTATCAATCAAATTAGAGATTTAAAACTCTTGTCGATTACAGAAAACGTATATCAATACAACATTAAAAAACCAAAATAACATGTTCATTATACAGTGAAATTACATAAAATTAAAAAATTATATTCTCTTATTAATCTAGTACTGTAATATGAAGTAGATAGATAGTACTAATAAGTAAGCAGAATTTTTATTTTTTTATTTTCATTTTAAAAAAATTGTGAACATTTTCATTTGTAATTAACTATTCATTTTTAAGTGAAATAACATGTTATAATTGATTTTATTCATTGTTATTTAATTGGTTAACAAACATATTTGTGGGGCCTTTTTATTTTGTCGTCATTTAGATCGGACAATGATCATCGAAGGGCTCTCCACTTTGGTGGCCCGAGATCTGACTCCAAGTAGATCATATGAATGTTTGTTATCGCCTATCCTCGTATATAGTCATTTACTTAAATCGCGTTAGTCAATAACGGAATTAAATAAGTCATATAACGAGAATGTACTTTTGAATACATATATTTTGTAAATGAAACGAATAGAACAGAGAGAAGCGAAACGATGCGCAGTGGAGATGGCGGATAAGCCAACTCCCATTTCACCAAACGTTATTCAATATTTATAGTTGTATAAAAGTAAGATACAGACATGTGATGAGTAATAGGATATGAAGTGTATACGCACCTACGCGCTCATATAAAAACAGTCAAGGTTAATAAGCGAATAATTAACAAAGTCAAGATGTGACTCAACTAGAATGAATAGATGGGGCTGTCGGAAAGCTAGAATAAGATATAATGAGCTTAACATAATAACTGACACTACATATTCAATACATGAGAATAATAATCTATGTGAAAATTAGCTCGATATTTATAAAAAAATAGAATAACTAAACTGAAATTCACAATTTTGTTTGCATAATATCAATGTTAGTAATCTAAATATACACTGATATGGTAGTATGGCATAGTAACACGGATCGAAACCCATTGATGTTAAGCTACTTTTTTGGTTTATGTGTGGAAAAATCCTGTTATCAGTCTTCCAAACAAGTATAGCATCAACTTTCTTAATAAAATATATTTATTTTCTTACACAAATGTATGCAGTAATTATTCAGTGATTGCTTAAGAGTATTTAATGAATTAAACTGGAATGAAGTTTCAAGCAGCATTTGTATCATAAGTAAACTAACAAAAAAATATATCAATGACAAAACACCAAGAACTCTGTATAACTACTTACTGTTTACTTATTTACTCCTGTTACCTCTCGTGGAGGAGCATAGGCCTCTGACCAGCATACTTCCTTACATCGTATAACAAATAGATAAATATTGGTTACAAAAAAATCATTTACTTAGTTAAATTATTACTTAAGAATAGAATAAAACAAATGAGTTTGTAAGTTAGTTGATATATACTAAAATAGTATAACATTATTTATGAAACTTATGATAACTATTTTTATATTCTTGAATCATTTTTAATTGGTTATTAGTTGATTACTAACTTCAACCAATTCATGAAGTTGCGCCACCGTCACCATTGTCTTCAGTGAGCTGATATCTCACAACAGACGAAACGGCCTTCCAGTGCTTCCAGGTTTTCCATGGTGGTCTAGCTTCAATTAACTCATGATTTCAACTGAAATCTCCACAAAACCCCTTCTGATATTGGTTGATTAGTTGAAACAATTCAATGATAATTAAATATCTTTGTCAAGTTGTAGTTCTCATGGCCGGTTAACAATAAAACATAAACTAAGTTAAATTATAGACTGTATTTGTTGACGAAACATTTTATTCTAATTTAAGGATCTATTGTAAAACAGAAAGAACTTAAAAAATAAATATATCCTTGAAAAGCACACACACACAAAGTTTTATAAAGCATCCATTGTTGTATGGTATTCATCAAAATGTTCCATACAATAAAAATGTTACAGTCATAAAAAGTATCTTTAAAATTTACACTAGTTTCTAGTAGTCATATACCAAGTATATAAATTTATTCTAATAATTTAACATGTGTACAAAATAACTTTGCCTATCATTTGACAACTGTCTAATATATACTTAAATGTAAAAAACGATTATCATTAATTATATGGACAAATTAATGAATATTAACTTCGCCTGGAGACCCTGTGGGGCTACTACCAATCCCAAGCCCGCATAAAGGAGAAGGGTTGGACATGGGGTTAGCGATCCCATCCTATAGAAAACTAACTCGCTAAATAACGCTAACCAGAAAAATTATTATGAATATTACCAAATTAAAGCTTCTTCAATTGTTTGTAATTTTTACCTACTACAAACATATATTAAATAAATGAATAATTATCATCAATTCATTTATTTCTAGGGAATTATTATGATTAAAATAGACGGGAAATTTACTAATATTCAAAATCTTAAATCCAATTAGTATTTAATAATCTCTAAATTCTAACCAAATCATTAAGTTATACTTCATATAACTTATAAACATATTTATCTTGTCAAATACTTTTGTATGTAAGAATATCGTATCTAAGTTAATTTATCACTTGACAACACATTATGTATCATTTTGTATCATTAATCAAAATTGTACTTTATTTTATATTTTAATAATCGAAAGCTGCAAATCAGTGACAGCTACTACCTACCAGTAATGTTATCTTTAACATACTGATTACCATTTACGTATTCATTTTCATTTTCTTTCTTACTTAGCTGTTTTTCATTCGATTGTAGGACAGACGAATCGAAATGTTTCAATTCATATTCATCTAAACTATAACGTTTATCCATCGTATGATAATAGTTTGGTGATATTTGTGGTTCAGTTAAACAAGAATCAGTATCTGTATCAGTTGAATCGTAAATTTTATCTTGAATAATATTATGATCAGTATCAATATGCAAACTATGTTTATCATGATCATTATCAACATCCTCATTTTCAGTTACATGTTGATTATCAGTAATTTTTTTCACGTTAATCCCAGCATCTATTTCATTGGTACTTATTACATCTTTGCATAAAGATGATGAATTATTAATCATTGAAGAGTAGATTGAATTTAGGTTTGTGTCAGTGTTTATTGAATCACGATAAGTTGATAATGGTAACAATGATGATGTTGATAACAGTATATCGAAGTTTTTTTGTTGTTGTGTTTGACTAGCCAACAATCCCATATCATTATTTGATTGTTTCATGTTAGGAAACTTTGTCTCATTTTGTATGGCCGACTGGTAATGATTGAGTGAATCACTAGTTTTCCCAACGTTGTCATTAACAACTGTCGATTTGACACAATTATTGGTGTTATTACTAATATTACTGTTAATGGTAGTATAATGACTAGGTGTTATGTTATACGTATTAGTGGCAACCGGAGTAGTTTCATCTTCTACAAGCTCTATAATAGCTTGAGCAAATCCTGACAATAAACGAGATACTGGATTGTTAAACATTGTTATGGGACTGTTAGAAATAGTTGTATATTAATATTACTCCCAAATTGTATTGTATGGATTTTTAACATATACGTCATAGGTAGAATGTATAAATGGATATTTGGAAGGTCTACTTTTTCCGTACATATTCATTTGTATTTTTGTGAATAAAGGTTACATGTGTTAAAAAGTGGATTTGATCCATTTAAAAAATAAACTGTTATCATTGAACTTGTATTCTGAATATTCATACTCTGTATGAAAGATTTATTTATTTTTAAACAATTCATGTGCTGGTATTTATTTGTTTGAAGAGTTATGGATGGAGGCATATACATTACGCCTGCAAATTTATGTGTTACTGACCTAATGGATATGTCTGTCTAACATACATTTAACCATCTTGTCCTTTCCATCATTTTCATTTGTTTATAGTCAGACAATAGATTCATCTACTTAGTTGCCTACCTATCTACCTTCCTCCCTATTTACTTATCTCTATTCCACTCACTTTCTACAATATCACTGTCATTTTCAAATATCCAATCCTATTTTATAGACACTGAATCACTGTTAATCACTATAAGATCATCTCTAAAACTGTGCGAATGGAAAAATAAATTTGGTTTTCTTGTGAAATTACGCAAATGAAATATGTTAGTGAGAGCAAAAACAAATACTGAAATTCTCCATACTTTTTGGAAAGTATTAGTCTTGAAGTTATAATTGTCTACCAGAATGAACTGCATTGCTTTAGTTCTACGTCTTATTGAACTATTAATGGATTTATTAATTATATTATGAGTCGTTATGTGTCAGAGTGATTTTTGCTACCTGACTAAGAACCGTAATAAGTAGAATACAAAGACCACATTCATCAGTCACATGATATTGACGAACGTTTCTTATTGTATTGTGGATATTCGACATTTTGATAGAGTTTTATTGATTTAAGAAGTGTTAATCCTAAGTCGTGTGTAGATTAATTTTCACTAACAAGACAGATCTCTTACTTTGAGATGATTGGCTCTCACTCAAAGGTATAAACACAATACTGCAGTTCGATATGTTGCTGTCTGCCTGAAGGTAATGTTCTATTTCAGTTTTTTACTCTTCTACACAGTAAATTTAAGTTTTTCACCACTAGTTACGCACAATTCTCATTTTTCATGATGCAGAATATCTTTATGATCACCCTGAATCTGAATTTCACGTTAGTTACATATCAAACACTAATTCATATAAAAGAACAATTGTTCTCCATAGACTTATTTATTCAATTCTTTATGAAAATCTACTTATAAGTGGTAAAAATTATACAGCTCACATAATTTAAACATGAAAATCCACTCAATGGTATGAAAATCTCTTTATCAACGAAGTACGCTAAGTTGGTCTGGCTTTTTGAAATTTAGGTCGTTTTCAAAATAGACTTATGTCATTAGCTTTGAGCCATACTTTATTGGTTACAGTCGAGGGTAGAAACTAGTTATTGAAAGTTGATTTGATGAAGTGATGCTTAAATCTGTGAAGCGGTGGTTGTTAGCTAGGTGGTCTAACCAATGTACTAAGACTCCATTGTCATATCTTATATCTTAAGTTTTGAATAGGTGTTACTACGTACATAAACTAATCCTTATTGCTTTTACGTATTCAGTATTAGGAAAGAGTGAACCTAATCTTTGAATAAAGTGACGTAAATACACTGTAACTTAATTGATCGTCTTTATTTAGAATTCAGAACAAAACAATATGACAACAAATGATCATTTGATATAGATCTGTCAGTCTTAGAGGAGATTAGAAGCAAATATTATAGAGAAATTATTCATTTCTTATTCGGATACTGAATAGAACGGGCTAGAAATTCAGAGAGAACTTTTGCTGACTTTGCTCAATCAATTAATACCTTGTAAATAAATAATTATAGTAAAATGCCTAATGAAACCATCTAAGATAAATTTATTCTTTAAACTAAAGTAGACACACAAAGTTACTCAGTTAAAAACTTGAAACTAAACATTTGATTTTAGAGCTAATGGAAATTATATGTTTATTCTCAATTTCTATTTACATTTAAATTTATACTAAGGATAAATGAGATTTCAATAGTTAGGATCATGAGTCAATTAAAGTTAGACCACCATGGAAAACTTGGAAGCACAGAGTCAGTCAGCCTGCTACAACTTAGGACCAGGCACATATATGCATCGGTTCAAGTTGTCATACCTTATTAGCACAACAAGATGAACACAGGATTTATCGAATTACTTAATTCAGTGGTGATAATATATAAAAGAAAGATTGTGTATAAGGACATTAATTCGTAAAAACAATGATATGAAGCGATTGTAATTTCATAGTTTAAAGGAAGACAGAGTGTACACAGCGACGCCATTGTGATCAATTCTGAGCCATGTCACCCAGAGTCTTCAACCATTTCCGTTGGTTATCACTTCCTGGTTGCCCACACCGTGGAAGGGTTCTTCTTGAGGTACCCTCATACTTCCAACAGCACTCAAGACCACCACTCAAGATAAAATACTATAAAATGCATGATATCAATTATTGAGATGCTTCGTCAACATGTTTAGAAATATTACATATGCATAGATATATTATCGTATTTCTTTTTAGGAAGAACTAATTTTCAGATTTCTACTGGTTATGAAATAAGAAGACAATAGATTTCAATGGAATTGTTAAACTTATATATTTTAAATCATAATAACAGTAAATAAGATATAGAACTAATTCTCCTTTATTCAGAAAGAAAAACAACATTGAAATATACTGTAAAGTTGTAGATAGTCAATTAAAATTATGAATTTCCATATAGATACAGATGAGATATATAATATAAATCAATAAAAAAATTATTTTAGAAAGACAATAAAACAATAGACAATTAAGTTAGATACAGTGAAATAATACTATGGTTTTTTTTTTAATTTCACTTAACAAAGGGATAAATCATACTATTACAAGTTAAATAAAAATTCATACCTGCTGTACAAATTAGTGACTATTTTAACTTATTAATTAAGTGAATAATACGTTGGTGTTAAAAACAAAGGCTGCTGAGTTAGAACCCCAGAATGAATATCAAACCTTGGAATGTAGGTACATGCGTCTGATGAGTTTGAAATAGGACGAAACAAGAGCACTCTATCCCATTGCTAGAATTACTTCATCTATTTTATATAACAACTTTTTGTTTGTTATAACAAATTACGTTTCAGTGGGAATCATTTCCTATTATTATATTGCTTATAGTTATTTAGACACGTTCATTGATGACAGCACCCAACTGCGTCACAAGACAAGCCCTCAGTTGGATCCCTCAAGGTCGAAGGAGAAGACGAAGACCAAAATACACATTACTCCAAGAAATGGAGACAGACATAAGAAGAATGGACAGAAATTAGATAGAACTAGAAAGGAAGTCACAGGAAAGTGTGGGTTGGAGAATGCTGGTCGGCTGCCCATGCTCCATTGGGAGTAACAGGCGTAATTAATTAATTAAGTTAGCCACGTTAAATGATATGACTTGGAATCTGATACAATGACGTTAATAAACTTATTCTTTCACTAGCTTATAAAAATTGCGTTTATGATTGTTATATCCTGTTTTTCTTAAGATAGTGGATAAGATTCGTACAGTAGGATAAAGAATTTGGTGACGTTTCAGTTAAATCAATTAGTTCAAAAAATTGATCTCCTAAAGACGGTATTTTTGCTTAGTTCTCTGTGATTATGCCTTGAATTTTCATTTTCATTTCGAAGTATTTGTTTTTCATCATTGATTCCTTCTTTCGGTATGCTGATTTGTACGGTATGACAATTTGAAGAGACACACATGTAGTCTTCGTACCACTTCATTTTCGATTTACTGAGTGAATAGTTTAATTTACGAACGTATCATAAAAAAACGTTTATATATAGTGAGTCGGTTTCGACTTTTATTACATTTAGGGATTGTGTGATTATTTTGACTGAGATATTTCTTCGATGATAAAGTTCCTAAGTTTGGAGATATAATACTACGTCAGCATATAAATGAGAACTAAAACAACTATCATAAAACGGTACAGGTTTTTATAAAAATTTGTCTACACAACATACTCCTAAACCGGTAGCTGAAAACCACCAGCAACCGTCTACTTTGACAGGGAACAACCAACTTCCAGCTGAAGATAAAATTAGAAAAAGATGCTGGAGGTGGATATAACATATATTGCAGAAATCGTCAAACTGCACCACAAAGTAAGCCCTAACTTAAAATCCTCAAGGCATAAGGAAAAGAGACAGAACAAAGAACATATCGCTCCAGGAACCAGAGGCATACATCAAAAGAATGAATAGTATTTAACAATAATTGGAAAGAAGAGCCCACAAAAATAAAGTTCTCTTTAATTGTACTATTGATAAGATAATTAAAACAATCTATTTACTGGTTAACATATATTTACCAGTTTATAAATATATTTGGAGAATGTCATCGGTTAAAGTGCAGCTTAACTGCTAAGTGATGTTGTAATTATTATGAAACATAAAGGACTTAAAACCCATTGTATTTAGTATTTTTATTGTGTACTGCTAATGAAACAGGTAGTCAGTAAACTCTAATCCTTACAATTCTTCGATTTATATCAGTTACCTATAAAAACAATGTTCGAATTAATTAAATGTTCAAAGATATTTCTGTTTGCATTTTGACATTATTTTATCTAGTTGAACTATGCAGAATATATTTCAATATCAGTTTTATTAATTTCTTGATCAAAATACAAACCAATAAATAGATCTTACAGGAAAGAATATTTTTAAGTTGATGAAATATGTACTTGTATCGATCAATATACTATTTTAGAATGAATATATATTTGAATAGAAATAGATCCAATTGTAGTCAATTATATTTTCCTAATAAAATTCATATTTAGCTAAAGAATAAAATAGTTGAGATTAATTACTAATCGATATAATGAATGAATTAATGTTAGATCACCATTGAAAACGTAGAAGCCGTTTCGTCCTAGTGTATGACTCCTCAGCAGTGCTTTCAAGTTTTCAATGGTGGTCTGAAATTGATCCATTCATGAAATTAATCAAAACTCAACAATCTCTACAATCCTATACTGATAATTACTAATCAACAACAGATCAGTGTATTTATTATTTGAAAATGAAAGGTATGAGATTTCAACGGCCTTTTTATCAGGCAGGGATTTAGTGTAGATTTTAGTAATTTAATAGTTCAGTTCATGAGTTAATTAAAGCTAGACCACCATGTACAATCTAGAAGCACTGGATGTCCGTTTTGTCCTAGTATACGACTCCTACTAGGACGGAACTGTCGTTCAGTGCTTCCAGGTTTTCCATGGTGGTCTAGCTTTAATTAACTCATGAACTTAACTATTAGATTTTTTTTAGAATAAACTGTATATTATGTATTTTATCAATAACTTTGTAATTTTAGTATATGTTCTAGGGTATTTCTGTCTGTGATTAACACTTGACATTAGCGTACTTGACTTTTTCGACTTGTTCAAAAGTATTAACCTGAATTATGTATCTTATAAGTGTTGTTCTTGTGTTCTGCACAAATAGTTATGAGTAAACGATTAAAAACAACATAGAATGTTTGAATTTTTTCCAACAAAATAAATATTTGAAATGATGCATTCTGTGATTATTTTCTTGTATAATGTATTTACCTATGTACACATAAGTGCATTGGGATACTTAAATAGGATGATAGTTCATGATTCACCTATTCTAATTAAAACATAAATACATACAAATCAATAATATTTGTAATTGATGTAATAAATAAAAATGATTGTAATCATTATTTAAATTACTGTATGGGGATTTTCGGAGATTGTAGAATTTCAACAGTTGAGCTAACCAGTCAATCTACATTAAGCAACCATTCAAAAGCTGGAAGTACTGGAAACCCGTTTCGTCCTAGTATGGGACCTCTCAAAAGTGTGAATCCACCACCCCGCACGTGGGACTTGAACCAAGATCACATGATCTCGCTCGTGTACGCTTAAACTCTAGATTACTGAGTCAGTAACTATTGGCATTATTGTTCAACCAATCCACGATATAATATTATCATATGCTTACTAATGACTACCTTTGAGAGGTAGTTCCCAAAGTTTTAATTATTATTTATTAGAAGAGGTTTAGTGAATATTATAGTAATTTCAATAGTTAAAATCATGAGTCAATTGAAGCTAGACCATCATAGAAAACTTGGAAATGGTCATCCAGTGCTTTCAAGTTTTTCCTTGATAGTCTAGTTTCAATTGACTCATGATCTCAACTATTGAAATAATCAGTTGTGGAGATTGTAAAGTTTTTTGATTGAGATCACGAACCGATTGATGTTAGACAACCATTGAAAACCTGGAAGCACTGGACGGCCGTTTCGTCCTATTGTAGGACTTCTCAGCAGTGCGCATCCACAATCACGCTTGCTGGACTCGAACATAGGACCTTCAGTCTCGCGCGCGAACACTTAACTTACTGAACCACTTAGCCGGCATCATTATTGACTAATGAATATAATTCTAAAAAAGTTTTAATACAACCCAACAACAATACAAATGATTACAAACTAATTACATAATTTATATTGTTATCCATATTGACAGGTTGCTTCTTTTCTTAAGTTTTGTTTCTTTATGAAAATATCAGATCACAAATATATAAAAAAATTATTATACCGAAAAAAAAAACAAAAATTTAAATCAAATATAAAATGAAAAAATTTTTTATTTATCATATATCAATAACATACTTTGTGTTGTTAATTCTTCAACTGAAGGATTTTTTGTTGTCCAAGATAATAAACGTTCTTTTTCATAATGTATTCTTTCTATTTGAGGTTTACGTGCTTCAAATTCTGTCAGAAATTGCTATGAAAAAAGAAGAAAAGAAATTTTTTTTCCTTTTGTTTTATATGTACATTCAAGAAAAAGAATAGTTCAACTGCATTTGATGTTAATGATATAAATTATAAATAAGAATTCACATTAAACCAATTGAATAATTTACTTATATAGTTAGATTATGTTCAGTTTAAAAATGACTTTTATCATTCTTTTAAACAAATTGATTTACAGACCTTAACTCTAAGTGTACGCTGATAATTACTCTCAAATAGTTAGACTAAAGAGCTGTCAAGATAAACAAATATTTACAATCGTGTAACTATAAAGAAACCAAATGTTTGTGAGTGATTATCTTTTAATTAAGCGTTTTTTTATCTTTGATGAAATACTTTAACCTGTGAAATTAACTATTATGATATTGATGCAGAAAAATGATTACAGTGTATTGTAATAAAATTGGTAATATGGAGATCATTGAGTTTGGTGTTAGATCATTCCATAAACTGATTACTTGAACCAGTTTATCAGTTATTCCCTTATTCTTAGTTGATACCAGTAAAGAATAGTTATGAACCAAGAAATTTGTCACTGTGAAAATCAGTAAACAGTGTTACATTCAAGCAAACTAATCGATAGAAGTATTCCATTCTTTGACTTATTGATGTTTGTCCAGTAAAAAATATAGGGTAATAAGTTAGTACGAGATCGTGAATTTTTATGCACGACAATTACAGATGGATTGAAAATCAGCTTTGTGCTTAGTAGTTCACTATATCAGTTGTCTTTATTCTGAATCACTTGACGTGAGTTCTGTAAGGCTTCCAATATGTAATGAAAATAAGCATGAAAGCCATATTTCATGACTATATATCTAATATATATATATATATATATATATATATATATATATATATATATATATATATATATATATATATATATATATATATATATCTTTTTGGAATTTTTTCCTTATACAGTTGGAAATAACCAACGGTGTCTTTTACATTCGCAACTCATTGAGTAACTATCAACATCACGTTTCATATTTCTCAGTACTGACTGAATTCTACAGATTGAATTATGATCATTAATCAAAGTAACTTGATACCGTTTCGACTTATAGTAGACGTTGAGTGGTTAGAAGTAATAGGCAAAAAAACTATGAACCAAGATTACATTCTCGTCGACACTCCTCATCAACATACTTATATATGTATGTACGTTGACTGATATATGCAGTCATTTTGATAACCACTTTAGAAATTAAACGAATAAATTTTATACTATATACGATCATATGATGAGTAAAACCACAAAGTTTCATACTAGGCATAATTAAATAATTTATACGGACTGGAAACTTTCAGAAATAGATCAATATGATAACCATCTCTACTAGGAAACTATATGCAAAGCAACATGACATTTTTTTCTTAATTAAGTTAGAAAAATTAAATATTCTCAGCTTCTAATAGGGGATAATCACACATTGTTATAGATTTTCCTTATTGAAATAATGACCAATAACATATTTTTATCCTGATTATTTGATAAATATACCATGGTTATGAAAATTCACATTTTTGAAGATGAAAGAATATATTTACAAAATTTATCATAAAGCAATGAAAAAACGAGACTGTTACTTTCCAAACTGATTAGAATGTAAATAAGATGTGTAACTAAACATCCATATGAATGACTTGAACTAATTAAAATAAACACGATAGAATAGCATCATTTTATTAGCCTATCTAAATACATAAATTATTTTTAACTAAATTGAGGGTAGATCCTTATGGACAATTATGTTGTACAATATTTGTAGAACTAAACAAGTTGGATGAACATAATGACTTTTAATTACAATTCTTGATATCATTTGATTGTCTGCCATAGAAATTTTATTCTATACTATCCTTTGTACCAACATGGAAAACCTGGAAGCACTGTACGGCCGTTTCGTTCTATTATGGGACTCCTCAGCAGTGCGCATCCACGACATCACCCCCCGCGAGATTCGAACCCAGGACCCACTGGTTCCGCGCGCGAGCACTTAACCACTAGACCACTGAGTTTTCCGGCATCCAACGTTGTTAATGTCTAACTTCGACTAATCCACGAAATCGAGCGACACATCCACCATTGTTATCAGTGAGTTACTATCTCACAACAGACCTGGTTGAACTCCACTGGTCACTGCTTATTACTAGAACTCTAGGATATACCTCTTGAAGCCAGTCACTAGTGAGCATATGTCCAATGCTTCCAGGTTTTTCATGGTGGTCTAGCTTCAATTGACTCATGATCTCAAACATTGAAATTACTATATTATCCATAAAACTCCTTCTGATATTAATTTTATTTACTTTTATCTAACATCTTACATTTATTAAAACAACAATCAATTTTAAATTCCTTTTTTTTAAATTTCCCACATTTTAAGTAACCAAATTGAAGGAATACTTTCTGAATTCGTAATGTAATTTGTATGTCTGATTTAGATTTGGTCTAACATATACGATTTTAGTAAATCATTAAATAAATAATTCAATATTCATGTATTAAACTAAATTTGAGAATTTAAGCAAAAAAGGAATGACAAAAAAAGAATGCCACTGTCCGTCTTTGCTTAAAAAGCTTGTGACTTAAGGCTATATCGAGGCAATCCGCACAGGATGCATATATACCAACATGAGACTGATCAATTGCAGTCTTAAATAACAATTGGAAGATACAATTGAATAAAAGAAAAGTCCTGTTAATGTATATTAAAGTTTCTCTACTAATGATAATATATAGATGTACTGAAGATTTATAATGCACATTTAATTTTTCCATCAGCATTGAATGATTTCTTATGTTTTTTTAAAAATTTTGTTTTTAAGTCCTATAACCATTAGGCAAAAGCTTGAATTACATTCTATAATGTATTGTCGGCGTAGATCACGGATTACTAACTTTAATTTCTTCTAAATTAGTTCAAGGTATGCATTATATATATGTACATAGACAGGTAGGTAATTATGCAGAATTTATTTAATCTCAGGATTCTTTTAACATAAAATAAAGATATATTTCTATAGACAAATGACAGTGAAAGACATGGAAGAAAAGATAGAAGAGAAAAAAAACAAAAATAAATGGTTAACTTAAATATGTTTTTGAGATCAAACATAAGCAGTTATTGATTGTCTGTTTGCTAGTTATGTTTTCTTTGTTGTTCTTTTATAAAATTTCGAGATGAAAAACCCAGTTAAATTATTTTAACTGTTCTTTAAACGAATGAATTCACTTGCGTTTTTTGACAGTATTAACTATAAACAAAGTTATGAGTTCTATTGAAGTAATCAAATATAGTCATAATTAACCAGTTATAAAAATCGATTCGTCTATTGTAAATAGACATCATGTTTGTTTTAATAAATTACCCTAATTTGCACAGCATGAAAATTTGACTATTCCTTGAGTTTACTTTTTATTTACTGTATGTTAAGAAAGATAACTCTAACATGAGCTAAAACATGAAATCCTATCTTTTTGAATGAGTTTAAATTACAAAACAAATACTGATACCTACGTTTCAGATGTTATTACCAACCTACTAAAAAAGAGCTTATAACTGTTCGGACATTGATCACTTAATACTAACCGATGTTCAAGTATCTAGTCTCTAATATTAATTACGTAATATATATAGTCCCAGTATAGTTACTAACTGGATAACTTAACATCTTGGCAGGCGCAGTTTGACGTTTGTTAGTTAGATCGGATAAACTTATAACTATAGAACTAAGATTTGTACTAGTTGACAGTCATCAGCAAAGGAATTATTCAGTCACCGGTTTGAACCCGTCTCCCAATATTACTGCTGGAAACCTTACTACTGAGCTTTTGTCTCCGTTACCACTCTCCAACAGGACCGAGATATTTACAGCTACTGGCAACTAATTGGTAATCAGTGTTATATTGTCTCATCATTGGTGATACAGAACTTCAGCTGTAACCAAAATAACTGGATGGAAATGTCTTTAACTACGACACATAGTGATGCTGGTTCTAATTTTTTACGTATACACTGTTCCCAATAGGTTGTGGTCATTCCTTGCTGACGTAGACCAAATAGTACGAAGCCTGGGTAGAGCGCTTTTTGTTGATTGTCTCTAAACATTTAGTATCAGTATAAAACCACCAATTTTACAACATTTGTATTGTAACTAGGTGTTAAATCCAGGAATCCCGTTTATTCATAGTTGAGTATAGATGGCCAAACATATATGAAAATATTTTAAACAGAAAAGTGATCAATTTCAACCTGTGAAATTGTAAATAAATTACATATTTATAACATTATGTGTTCCTAAACATTGGACACTTTTATGAATTCTAATTTTGTTTGACTGTATTGATATTTATGTTAGCAGTTTTTTGTAAATGCTTCATCACTAACATTGACTAACTAATAATAAGAACTATTGTATTGTTTGATCTTTAGAATCCATCTTCAATGTGCACATAGAAAATCCTATTTTGTATTGCATCCAGGATGTTCAACACCCAAAAATTAGTATTACATTATTTGGTCCTTAATTACAAATCCATTAATTCACGCTTTTCCAACCTCTACTTTTTCGAGATAAAACTTTGCTTCAGGTTACTGTCATTGACGAATATACCTCTGTTTTTCAACTTAGTTGACTTAAATTTTGCCACTTACAAACTTATATATACACTGATAAGTATAAACGTAGTAGAGATTTCAAATGCATCAAACAAGTTTTCATTCATTTCACCAAATTATTTCGTGTAAAAGTGATCATTATGAAAGATCAATAGTATCATATTTAGATATTGAACTGAAAATTGAAATATTAATGAAAGTATGATTTTTTTGGCAGAATTAAAATATCTGACTTGTAGATTACTATTTTGAAACTATACTGACTTAAATAACAGAATAAAGTGATATTTACGCCTCAATTATATTTAAAACATCATCTTATTTGATGATGTTTGGTATTTAAGATATTGAGATTATATTTTGACTGAACTAGAAACGTAACGTTAAACAGTATCTAAGTATACAAACATCATTCGTCATACCATAATAAAAATCATTTATTCAATATTTAATTATCGTGACTAATCTGGTCTGATGTAATGTAACTGAATTGCTGTTGATATAACTTTCAACCATGAACAGAAGGTAAATATTTTGATGACATAAAATAACTAAATGTAGGAGTTTAGTGGAGATTGTTAAGTTTTATGGCTTACATTACGTAATGATGTTTATTAGGCAATCATTGAGAAACTGGAAATATTGGATAGCTGTCTTGTTCTAGTACTTGACGTTATAGTAGTACGCATTGATGACACCATAGAGAATCTAACTTAGGATCTTCAGGTCTCACATGAATATATTAACCTTTAAACCATCAGTGGGTATCTAATGATCCAAATTTCACAGAATCCCACTTCACTAATTTTCACAAACCTTATACACCAACGATAATCATGTGCTCACTGCTAATTTATTTAAAGAATCACTTCACTAGATTCCCATTAGAAGCCATGTCTAGTGAATTCCAACCATTTCGAGGTTGATACAATTACTCACCGATGATATTGGAATATGGCTACACAATGTTAGTGTTATATCTAGAAATGGTTGATTTACTTGATATAACGCGTACAACTGAACACACGAACGCCCAAACCCTTCCAAGTCGCAAAGAGAAGACAGAAGACTAGTGAAAGGAATGTTATTCCAAACAGTGTCAATTATGGGTACAAATTGTCAGGTATTTATAGTTTTAGTAAGAACAAAAATCATCATTATAGTCCTCCAATCCGCATACAGGGGGTTATTAGCCTTGTCCAATCGGGAAGCTACACATAGGGATTCTAGAATATCCTTCCTAACGGTGATTGGATGGAATATCTTCGGCTCCTTCTGAGCCTCTTATAGCTTCCTCGAGTTCACCCGTGGTCCGTCGTCACAGTTAGACTGATTGGAGTGAAACATGTAAATAGGTGGATACTGGCTTAGCGATCTGAAGACTAAAGGGTTCCCGTGAGAAATAAACATCCTAAGTTCGATCCTCTGTAGTGTCGTTGATGCGTGCTGCTATAATATCAAAAACTAGGATGAGAGTACTATTCAATGTTTCCAGTTTCTTGGTAGTTTACTAACTTAGAACATTCTGTATTACTAACCACAGAATAAAATATAGTCAAAGATTATACTCTATATTATCTCCACTTATATGAAATGTAGAAAATAATTAAATAAGTAATAGACTATTCTGTTCCACAAAATTACAGAAGAAAATAGTTTTTCTTAAACTCAGGAAATCAGAAAATTAGAAATTTATGTTTTTTTTCTACTACATCGTACTTCTTATTGCTTTTAAGTAGTCAAAATTTTAATACCAATCAGGTTGTTTATCTCATCTACGTAATAGTTTTCATTTAAAAAAGTCAATATTCTATTATACTAAAAAGAACAGTTTGAGGACTGCTATACCTTTAGTAAAAATAACGAATTCATTGACGAAGAGTTAATGGAATTGGATTTTTTAAAAAAAGAAAATTTTCAGTTTGATCGATAAGCCGGAAACACAATAAGAATAAAAAAGAAAAAAAAGAGGTATAAAAAATATAGATTTTCAATGAAGGTCCCTTGGTCTCAAGCGCAGACGTTTAACCTCCAGATTACTGTGCTGTTGTCTAATGGTATCAATGTTTAATTTCAACCAATGCACAAGATAATATTATCATGTGCTTAATCATGACCAGCTTCCAGAGGTAATTCTTGGAGTTTTAGTGAGAAACCTAGACTGCTGTAGTTCAACCGTGTTAGATGTGAGGATGTTACCCACTAAAGACAATAAAAAACTGTCGCTCAATATTGTAGATTGATTAAAGTTACACATTAACACCATTATATCCCTACTCAGTTTGGTTCACGATTACAATAAAGTCAAATTAATAACATGTTCTTTTTGGTAAATTTCGTTTCTTAAATAAAAAACGGTGCAGTAAATTTATTTATAGTCTTGACAGTTATTAAGTAATTCATATCCATCACAAATCATTTGGAAATTTCATAATATACAATGCTATGCTATTTCATAGTAGTAGTATTGTAGTGAACAAAACACCAGTGGGGACCATCGAATGTATCTGTTACATAATTACAGGACTTTTTAATAAGATCTAACAATCATATAGTAAATGCTTAATTTGCAAAATGTCCATCAATTGTCTCAAAATAACTCAGATTTCATTGTTCTTGCATTTTCATACAAATTGCATTCTGTTTTCATTCTTTACTATTCAATCTTCTTGTCTCTCTGTTGCCAGACATTCTGTTCCTGACTAACGTCATATTCTACTTATATCGATATAAGTAGCACACAACACGGTATAGTTAGTAATACAAATAAACGAGAAAAGATAAAAAATCATTTATCTAACTTACTTTTATCTTCAGCTGTATGGTAGCTGGATGATAGACCACCAGTTTTTCAGACAAAATCCCGTCAGTTATAGCTTGTTTAATTTGCTATAAAATATGACAATTAAATATGAAGAAAAAAAGACCTTAATAGTAATTTTTAACAGTAAATTTAATAAAAATCTTATAATGTACATCGTTTCATTTAGTTTAAATTGAAGAGAACAAAGATAATAATCTGGTTTATATTGCATAAATTTGTTAGTTATTATCAGTTATGTATGGTGTAGTAGAGATTAAATTGAACAATTATGTAATTCAATGAAAATAATGAGTAATAGTTAAATAATAAAGCATCCAAATAAATAAATTCGATGGACAAATATCATATTAAGATTTACATAAAGTTGAGATATACAATGTAATCAAATGTGATAAAAGGCATACCTTTCTGATATATAAACAAAAAAAGACTAATCATTGTTACTAACTGAATGTAAATTAAATTTTAGATGGGTTCGAGTCCCGAACGAATGCCCAGATGACGAGTTCTAAATAGGGCGAAACATGTGTCCTGGATTCCACTGTTAACCATTATCTTTATTTATTAGGTATAGTTTTGTAAAAATTTAAAAAGAAGAAAGTCTGACTGTTTAATATTTATCTTTCAAAAAAATTCCTATATGGAAGTAATTGAACTAGAACATCATACTGATTTTACTTAACTCTTCATGAATTATAACACGCTTGTTGTCAACACTTGTTCACATTACCATCTAACTAGCTTTATTTTCCTATAAATGTATGATTTATTATTATTCTTTAAAAAGTTGGTAAGAATTTAATAGAGTCAAATAAATTAATAATACTTTACTGAAACTTTTTTTTTCAGATTGCTTTTTTGCAAATTAAAATTTTCTCTCTCTTATATAAGAAACAGATATTCATGCATAGTTCTGTCACAAAACCATTCGACAGAGAGTACTATTGATCGATACTGTCTGTTTCCTCATCTATGTTAGATGAACGAAACTGTAGCACGAAAATATAATGAATTATAAGATTTATTTACCTAAATTATTACTTAAACTTCAGCTCGGTATTTTATTTAAAAACAAAAACACTTGGTTTAATGAATAATAAATATCAGTAAGGGGTTGTGGAGATTATTAA
This sequence comes from Schistosoma spindalis, assembly GCA_946903255.1. Taxonomy (NCBI): domain Eukaryota; kingdom Metazoa; phylum Platyhelminthes; class Trematoda; order Strigeidida; family Schistosomatidae; genus Schistosoma; species Schistosoma spindalis. The sequence goes on along the minus strand of OX336416.1, from coordinate 76,104,659 downwards.
GTTTTTGCTTGAACCGATTACTGTTAGACCATTAGTGAAAACATAGAAGCACTGGACGGCCGTTTCGTCCTATTGTGTGATTCCTCAGAAGTGCGCAAACACAATCCCGCTCGCGGAATTCAAACCCATCGCCTTTGGTCTCGTGTATGAATGCTTAAACTCTAGACCACTGAGCCGGCATCCAACGGTGTTGATGTCTAACATCAACTAATCCGCGAAATTGCGCAACCATCTTCATTTGTACTGAGCTAGATACCTGTTTCTATCCAACACAGATTAGCTCCACTGATCACGGATTCTCACTAGAACTCCGAAAATTTCTTCACGAAGCTAGTCACTAGTTAGTGCATCTTAGTTTCTGAACGAATATACTTGTTTCAAATAGTACCTACGTTGTCACGACATACAACGTATAATATTCATTATTATGGATAAATTGAGACTACTTATGATAACAAATCAGTAGTTTAAATCATATCATTATTTTATTATTCAATAGTTCGTTAGGAAGTTGATTATCATTCATACATACAGAATGAATTATTCATTTATCCTAGGCTATTTGAACTACACTACTGATAGCAAATTATACGAAGGGTGTACAAAATCTATTGAACTGAATTATTTTTATCTATAAAGTAATGAATTGTAGTTTACTAAAATTCAGTAATATTTTAAAATATGAAAGTAATTTTCATCACAAATTAACATCATTTGAAGAACTATGAATAATCACCTAATGGTGTAGTGTTTTTTTTTGTTTCAGTTCTCAACAACATATATTAATGATACTATACAGAATCAAAACTGAAACCTTAAAATTTTATCAGGAGTAAGATATTATTAGAATTAATATTTGATTCAAATATAATTTACCACATTTTATATCTTGATTTTATTTGTTTATTGTTAATCATGAATCTAGTTGATATCAGGGTCCACTTTAGAGTAAACAAAATTTACATGATATTTATATTTACATAAAGTTGTTTACTAAAGGTTTTTAATGAATAGTTTCCATAATAATAATAATAATAACAAACATTGAATAATATTATAATAGACTAATTTACTATTTCCTTTCAACATATAATGATGTTTTACTTTTTAAACATCCACTCGTTTTAATAAATTATCAAATAGAATGTATTCGATATTTCTATATTGCTTATTTATATATACTCTCTGAACAATCTATATAGCGGCGAAAGAATAACAAACTATATATTCAAAAAAATATTTAAATATTTATATTATTTATTACTTATATACTTTTATAGATTTAATATGTAAATAATTAATCATATAATGAAAAATGATGAAAATAATCATCTCTATATTCAGTTAGATGACAAAATACTACTGAATATCAGTAGTATATCAAATAATTATTCAATTGAAATTTATTCAACATCATAATATTATCATTTTATTTTGAATAGATGAATTTAGAGTAATTTATTATTTTTTTGTTGCTTGAATACATATTACTGATTTGATTCTATTGATGACTGATAATCAGTATCATGAAATTTTAATTATTTGTATCATTCAAAATTTAATGTTCATATTGTATGCCATTTTATGATTAAACTATAAAGTTATATTTGTCCCTAGCAAATTAGATGATGATGATGCAGATAAATAAACTTGCAAATAAATTTCTCAAATTTCTGAAAACAAGCTATTATGAATGTAGTCAACTATGCCTAGAGTAAAAAGAACAGCCAATATCGCTAACTTATCATAATAAAATGTGAGGATCATAATAAGCTTACTTAATAGTTTAATGGTTACATGTTAATTAGTTATACGTATTCGAGAGAAATTCCCGAAAATAATTTTCATTTTAGTGGGCACTCGTCAGTAAGATGTACCAGTAACCTTGAGGTGACTGATGTCATCTAAGAGATTAGAAATGACAAGCTTAAATTAAAGAAAAATACACAGATCACTTTTTTCTAATTATATTAATAAATATACAGACTAGATATCCGTTTATTCAGTACTTAACGAATGAATATGATGATAATAATAATTAATAATATCGTCAGATAACTCGTCATCTGACAAGTGTCATCTGGCACAAAACTTCGGTCAACCACATAGCATTTCAATACAACACATACGGTGTCAAGTCAATAATACTAGTGATCATGTTACATTATGATCTACAGAATTCAATCAGCACTAAAGGACCAGGCAGACATAACATTAGTCACTAATAAATGATTGGCCAATGGCACAAAATTAAAATTCCATAGGTTAGATTCAGTAAAAGTTTTCCATCGCTAATAGCGAACAATTTACAAATTAAACTGAAAATTTCATCCGGTGCTCCTTGGCCTTTAGTACCTTTTCAATGAACCTCATTAAAACCATGTGGAGAAGTTGTAACAAACTGAATCTCAATTCAACTATAATGTATTGAATTATCAGTCAGATAAATAAAACTTCAAGTTAAAACTAATATTGTATTTTTTATTTACTTGTAATTGTTGACTTTCTGTATCTTGATCAAATCGATCACCAAGTTTTGCTTGACTAGTTTCAAGTATATTTTTGATTGTAGTCAACCAACGAGTTAATTGTTGTATTTCATTACGCATACGATTCAATATAGGTGATATAGATTTATGACATATTACAGTTGATACTGAAGATGAAGTTTCAGATGGATTAGAAATAACTGCAGTTATTGGTGGTGATTTTAAGGTATCTGCTGTTTTTGTAGTATTAGTCGCGTAACATTCATTCATTTGACTTGTTATTAACGCTGAGGAAGAAACAGATTCATTTATGGTTTTCATTGTTTGACTTCCAACTGTATTCTCTAATACTGGTTTATTATTAAGAAGAATTTTCTGGTCATAATTATTGGTTTGTTTTGTAAACGTACCCAGTGAATAAATAAAGTGATTAAATCATGCAAAAGAAAAGGAAATTAAGAAATTTGTTAGATGTGTGAAATAATCGGCATAAAAACAGTAATAATTAATTTAGAAAAAGAAATGTGAATTTCGATGGAGTTTTGTTCTCTGAGCTGGATGGTTTGGTCGTGGAGCTTTCATTGTGCTGCTGACCGACATCATCAACACAGTACCTGATAATGTCACTCATAAAAACAATGAAAGCTCCACAACCAAACCATCCAGCTCAGAGAACAAAACTCCGTCTAAATCATCGACCTACAAAACTTTTTCACCTTTTCGAAATGTTTAAATAAATTTTTAATCTCTCTTGGGAACTTTTATTAGTGAATGATATGATAAGAATAGTTTGATTAGAGTAGATTAACCAATGAATGCATGGAATAAGATCAATAAAATATTATTTGATAAAACCGTTTAATTACATCAATCTTATCATATTCACAATATTAATTCTATTTAGTAGTGTAGTTGTTGAATTTCTACATGTCATCAAATCTCGTAGGGGGCGAGATCGTGGATACGCACTGTCAAGGAGTCCCATACTAAGACGAAACGGCCGTCCAGTTCTTCCAGGTTTTCTGTTGTTATCTAGCTTCAAATGATTCATGATTTTACCTTTCGAAATTTCTAAAATCTCCATAAAACCATTTCTGACATAAATTAATTGTCTTATCGTTTAATAAAATAATATTGATTAATTGAAAAAAATGATTAGAATAATCAAAGTAATTGTTTAAAAAATCAAACAGTTGCTACACTGTATGGTACATTTAGAAAAAAACACATAGAAATAAAAAAGTGGAAGAAATTAGAAAATTGTTTGAATATTTTTGAAGAAAAGGATTTAATCAAAGTTCATCTGAAAACCCACTCCTATACCGATGTGATTTGTTGCACAAACTTCTTTTTGAAAACCTAAGGCCTTGTGACAACGCACCTAACTCAGTATGTACATGATTTTTTCTAATGATTTTTTCTTAGATGCCTGATGAATGTTCACACCCGATTCAACAATAGATAGTCTGGTCATGGGGTCACCGTTGGATCCTCTCCTGGTAAACGTTTTACAAATAAAACTGAGAAATGTACCACCTAGATACACCTAGATACTAAACTTCAAAATGGGAATATTCACTGTCATTCAGTTATCCAAATTTTGCTTATCTGTTGTAAAATCAATGTATATTACATATACAAAATGTTTATAGATTTCAATCAAAATGTCAAAAAATAATTAGTCCGATAAATAGTTTACTTCTGAGTAACCTATTGATATTAGTAGGAATAAACGAAGTATATTATGTTTTTAGTTTGGGGTTGTGAAGATTGTTGAATTTCATTAAAATCATAAAGCGAATAATGTTTGATCACCATTGAAAACCTGGAAGCACTGAACGAGCATGGATTGGTTGAATTCAGACATTAACATCGTTGGAAGTTAAGCAGTTCGCACTAGAGCTCCTGGGTTTGAATCCCCATGTTGGATCGTGGATGCTCACTGATGAATAGCGTTATACTAGGACGAATCGTTCATCCAATGCTTCCATGTTTTTAGGGTTGGTCTAACATTGATCGGTTCATAATTTCATGTAAGTTATAGGTATAGTAAGTTTGTTTTCGAATATAGGAAAGATCGATTATAAAATAAACAGTAAGGTTTTCTTGAAAAAGCAGAAAATTTCATACCGTTAACCACACAAACATTGAAAAACATGTAATGAATAAACAAAGTTGAATAGTGGCTAGCAGTGGAATTCAGGATGCGCGTTTCGTCCTGTTTAAGACTCGTTAGTTGAGTGTATAATATTAACTCAAACAATACTACTGGAAAAAAGTTAAAAACAATTTAAAACCATGTAGATTTATTGTTAAATTACTGAAAATGTTTCAAAATTTTCATTGTAATATGAACTGTTGATTTATTTTTGGGAATATTTTATAATAAAAGTCATTTAGATACTTTTCATAATTGTTTATCTTGTAAGTACTCTTTTATAATATTTAAATTATATAATTTATAACTACTTAAATCTGTATAAAGGTTGTGGAAATTAAGTTTTTGATTGAGATTATGAACACATTGATGTTAGACCACGGCTGGAAACCTGGAAGCACTGGACGACCGTTTCGTCCTATTGTCGGACTCCTCAGCAGTGCTCATCGACGATTCCGTCCGCGGGATTCCAACCCAGAGCCTTCAGTCTCGCACACGAACGCTTAACCTATTGGACCACTGACCCGTCATCCAATGATGTTAGTGTCTAACATTAACCAATCTACGAAATTGCGTGACCATCTTTTATTGTATTGAGATAGATACCCGTCTCTACCCGACATGGATTAGGTCTAATGGTCACGGCTTTTTACCAGAACTCCGAGAATTCCTTCACGAAGCTAGTGACTTATGAGCTCATGTTAATTAACAATATAGGGGTTATAAAAATTATTAATTTTTGATTGAGATCATATTGTTTCAATGAATCATTAATTATTTTCAATAAATTAATCACTGTTATGTATGAAGAAAAAAAATTATATTGAAATAAACTATTTATAAACATTTCACCAACCTTCAAAATTCCTAATTCTAAAGAAACATGATAATTTCAAATGTTTTATTCATTAAATCATATAGTTGTTGCGACTAACCATAATCAATATTATTGTAAGTTTACCCATCTGTTATAAATGTATTTCTGTAAAATGTATCATTGATTTCTTACCCCTATCATTCATATGAAAATTCTGGATAAACGTCATGATTGTCTTTCGGTCACATAATTCTAACCAATTTTATTGGCTATTATGTGCCATAATATATACAGTAATGTGTTTACTTAATTATTCCTAGTTTTAAGCGTAAAAGTCTTCTGAAATACTATCTCCACTCTCTTTAATCAACAGTGGATTGTCAAAATTGTAATGTTGTTATGTGTTAGTATTCAGTTTATTTAATTCGCTTAGATTTTACTTATATTAGAAGAATTTCCTAATTATTTATATATTTACAAATTATAACCATAATATATTAGATATATATACAAAATTATTTGAAATATTTAATCGGTTAGGGTATTATTTCATTATTTATAACAATTAGAAACAAAATATTATCATATAAACATAAATTGTAATATACTTATTATCAGTCAGTAACAACGTGGAACTTCGTACGTACGTAAATCAGTTCGAGTTCCCATACCACATTAGCACAGAGATGCAGATGTCAATTCAAATCCCTTAGTGGTAGAGATAGTAAGAGTATAAGTAGTAATCCGAACGGTTAGGGGTTGAAGATATTATTCAAGGAGTATAATCCAGTGAAATAAATTGGGAAAGAAAATAAAGGACATGAAGAATTCAGAAGATTAGAATTTGGGAGAACACAAGGAGTAGATACACCTGCGCCATTGCAAACGATTTTCAGCCATGTCATGCAAGGTCTCTAACCATCGGTCGCTATCATCTCGTGGACCCCAACCAGGTAGTCTAAAAAAATCTTATCTGTAGTAATATTTGAGAATATCATAACGAACTATTTGTAAGTTGACTTGATCATATACTATAAATATTAATGAATAAAAACATTTATCATGGATATCGATCATCTGATTTTGATCTGGGAAACAGTTTTAAGTCTTAAGATATATCACTTGGTAGATGACTATGTAGCAGATTAAACTATTTGATTCTAGTTTATATTTTTAGATTGTTTTATTCTGAGACTTATATTATTATTAATTATTATTCATTGCTTTCTTTATTAAATGTAAGTATAATTTGTGCGCTCCCGGGTAATTGACTCGATTATTTACTTTTTCAATGCTTCACAATCAAATTAGTCTGCATGCTCCCATGATATGAAAGGTACTTTCTGGTTAATCACGAACCACTACAGTATGCTAAAATTAGCATTACAAAAATTTATTTTACTTGCTACAACACCCTTATAATTGAAACGGTTATTAAACACTTTACAGAGTTAATCTTCTATCGTTAGTTAGTTATTCACTAACTGAGAAGTAATCCATGGTTATATTACATTAGGTAAGCATTTTGAATTTAACCAATAATTTTGATTTCCGTATAAATACTGGTTTATTCATTCTAGTGTTATTCGGTTATTTTGTCGTCTAAAATCTATTCATTTTAAATACAAGGGTCGACTATATGAGTAGATTTTTATGATATTTTAGTTAACCCATTCAATGTTCAATTATTGATTCAACATGAAGTTACTAATTTTAAATACTGTCGGTCGAATGCATGCTTAAGCTAATTTTCCTCAATGTCACGAAATTAAACTATTTTAGAGAGCACTTGATTGATCATGCATAATGCATAGAACAACAAATAGTCACGATTTATGGCCAACAATCTTCTAAAATAGATCTCACACATAAGAACGTTCTTATGACCTCGTTTATGGACAATATTTCAACCAATAAGACGTAGCATTAATTGCCATGTAGTCTTAAGTGGTGAACCACTTCTATTGACAAAGTTGTTATGAGGTTACCCAGCTAAATGGCCTAATCTTGTAGTGTACTTTGTTCGATATTAAATGGTTACAAAATTTTACAAACGATACTAAGTTTATATGTCGTGCTAGTTGGCAATAGTTAATAAGGTTAATTTAAAACCCACTGAAATTGAAAATCATGGTAGAACTTGTGATTGTTGACCAGTTCTATTAACTGAAGAGTTTAGCAACAAACCATTTGACTACAAGTCCCTTGAGATGCATTAGTTTCCTTAAGAATGTAGAAGCATATTACCGATGACTGCCATTTAGTACGGTGACTAGATCTAGAGCTTCCTTTTAATTGCCTCCAACCATCTAACATTAAAAATATTCATGTATTGAATTATACCTAATGTAATTCAACATTCTTTGTTCTATAATATGAAAAATTCAAATACTGACCCCAAAGATTTTCTGAAATACAGTAACCTTGAAAGAATAACAACAGCAAACATACATTTTTCAATCTTGTCTGTACATCAAATCAAACCGCTGTCTAAAAAGTTAGCAACAAATAACCTCTCATCCTCACATGTCCCCCTGAATTTATAAGAAAATCGAAATAAGTAAATGATGCTTACATTTTCTGTCATCGGTGTTGTCGTAGAGACGAATTCAGATGATGCTGATGGTAATTGTAAGGTGTTGCTTAAATGATTCCATTCATCTAATATATCTTGAACATAATTTTGAATTGATGCAGAATATGTAAATTCCATTGAATCATGAACCTTTTGATTTAACTCACATAAATGACTTTGTGCAGTGTTCCAAAGATTGCCAAGTAAGACTAACTGTATACCTAATTTACCATATTGCGGATCTAATTCTTTGATACATTCATTCTGAAACGTAAATTTATTTAAAATAAATTTTAACAGAATAAATCAAAACATTTTTATGGTACACTGTTTGTAGGAGTTGGTGTTTAGGTAATTAAAATATTTGCATGTTGAGTGAATAGCCTTGTTGTAAATCATTTCAAAATGTGATGATTGTATTTAACAGTAGGATTCACGATGCCCTTTATGTTACTTGCCAATAATATAAAATGCCATACCCATTGAATAAGTTATCTGGATGCATGATCACATACTAGGTTTAAATCGTAGAGTGAATATCAACGCTAGAATCCTAATACATTCAGCTGATAAGTCACAATCAGGACAAAACACACGTCCTAGACTGTACTACCAGCCACGACCCGCATGTTATTAAGAGTATGTCATACAAATGCTAAGAAGATACCACTTGCGTTATGCGCAGTGACTATCTTTTTCCTTTTCGTAAACCTTTTTTGATCATCGTGACTAAGATAAAATTTCATCATGGAATATCAATACAATTTTCTAAATGATATATCTTACCGGGAATGGTTATTTCAATACTGATTTCTACAGAAAAACTGTTGTCACTTCAATTTGGAAACATTAAACCTTTTAGCATAAACTGTATATCATCTATACGGATACAAACAACAAATTATGAGGTATACTTACTGAAAGAACAATAAAAATACCACTAAGTTACTTCTAGCGATTTGATGTAAAAAACGTCCTAACTCGTATTTCAACTATTTAGAATAAAGTGAATAAATTAGTGAATAATCACTGTTAAGTATCTCCGGTTACAAACATGATAATGTAAATTAACACGATGTCGATAAATCTGGCACTAGATGCCGTGAAATGTTAAGGTATGTGATGAATATCGTCGAAAGTTGACATTCTTATAACCTTCATGAGTGATAAATTTTTACCAGTTATTTAAAACATTTCAATTAAAGACATAATTGACCAGGAAACAATCGTGTGCATGATATCGTGAAGCATGATACTACATAGTTCTCAAGCAACTTTGATGGAGTATTTTTCTATTCTATTGATATATGATTAAAAATAACAACTACACCTTCATCGAATTCTTTGTAATATTCTCTTGTCACACAATTATGATAATAATTTTAATTCTACACTAAATTTGGACTGCTATATTTACATTCACAATCTGGATCACGAATTGATCTTAGCTAGACTATCATTGAAAACCTAGAAGTCTAAGAAGGTCGTTTCGTTCTAGTATAGGACTCTCCGGCTCTGCGCACTCACGATTCGGCATTTGTGAAGTGATTAGAGTTAAGTATTAGCACTGTTGGATACCAGCTCGGTGGTCTAGATATTAAGCGTTTGGGTACGAGACCAAAGATCTTAGGTTCGAGTCCCGCATGCGGGAATTCGGATAATCACTGCCGAGTAGTCCCATACCAAAACAAAACGGCTACTCAGTGCTCCCCGGTTTTCAATGGTGGTCTAGCTAAAATCAGTTCGTGATTCAAACTCATATTTATTAGCTTTAAATAAAATCAGTGATTCAGAATCTCCAGAAACTATTACGTTAATAGTCGGTTCTTTAACCCGTATAAATTTTCTGAGGCTAACAAAATAAAGGACTCACCGAAAATAAGATGCGGAACCTCCGAGTTGCATTTGTCGATTCCTAAGTACAAAAATTTGTTCCCGAGCTGTTCTGAACTCATGTTATGAATTGTATCAGGTGGTCGATAAAACATAGATTAGAAACTTGATATTCGGAATTTTTTGGCTTTACAATTTAGGCTTAATTAATATATGTTTCATGTAGTAGTACACTATGTTATACCGTATGGTTATCAAAAATAGTAAATACAGACGCATATCATATGCATTTACCGATATTGGATCACTAGTCCTTTTAGATCATCACAGATGTAAAGTAAAATACCTATATAAGTAAACGAGACCGTGAAAGTTGACTGAATTATGTCCTGGGGAATCTCAATAACTAGCTTTTTCAACTTATCAAATCGTAAACGATGTACAATACAAATCTTGACATTATCAGGTAGATATATGTGACCATGTAATATTCTTGAAAACTACGAAACTGAGATTAATGAATGAAATTTAAGACGATTCTGTATATCATAGTTTGAAATCGGTTGGAGTGATACGTATATGAATCAGTACGAAACACATATTAGTCAATATCTTTACATAATAAAAAAATAACGTTTCCTTCCATTTTTCCAGTTTATTTGTTCATCTATTTATTTCTGATTACTCAGATAGTTAGATAGTTGCAGTTGCCGATTAAGTAAACCCTGAAATCTAACTTATGTAATTCATTTATGCTTACGAAAATTTTTAATCAAAGTTTTACTTTCATTTAAACTAAGAATAGTTTGTCCTTATGATATAAGATTTCTGGAATATGAGATATTAATTAATAAAATTTATTGTCTGTTTTTATAGTTTCTGACCAAATATACTAACAGTACAATTAGATGCTTCAATTACATGTAAATGAATAATTCCAAAATTATCCAAACCTAATAGAATATTACATTGATGCATTCTATTCATAAAAATGTACTGAATCAATACTTTTAAAGTTCTGAATCTTAAGTTGTCCAGTGAAACCTAAGACTACAAGGGAAATATTCTATGGTAATAAATAACAAGCAAGGGTCAACTATATTATGAAAGTGTCAATTTACTACTAATTGATTCAAGTAATGTTAGTGGGTTTAATAGTTAGGAATGAACTACTATCGTGAATTGTACAACTTACAGCATATTTTATCTGTTCACAGTAAATTTTTATTTACTTCAGTAATGAAATGTTATTAATACGACTTCTAATTTAATACTTTGGGACCAAATGCTCCCTCCCTCTCTTTAAAGTACTTGAGAATAAACGATTTAAGAAAAAATTTAGAAATAAAAGGCACGTTTTTCACAAATGTGAAACAATAGTTTTCAATTAATAGTTTTTAGTTCATTTCGCATTGCTTGTTTGAATCTTCTATTGATGTTTAGGACTGCACTTTATCAGTTATTTATTGGCATATGTGCGTATTGTTTCGATATTGCCATAAGTTACAACCATTGTTAGGCCTTAGTCGCTAAGTGGATAACGTGATGACGTTTGATGCAAACGGTACTATGTTCTAGTCACACAGTAAACATAGACTGTGGATTCAAACTCTATTCCACCTAATTTGATATTTGTAATCTGGAAGTGTCATTGACATTCAAACACAGATATATATATATATATATATATATATATATATATAGTGACCCAAAAGTAAATATGAATACCTGTATCTAGTAGATGAGTTACAAATACATGAATCACCAATGAACATTATGCGAAAACGATAATAGATGGAGAAATATGGAAGACAACTTTTAATCATAAACTACTTACAGTTGCAAGTCCATCACGTTTTGACTTATGAGATTTTGTTTGTTCACATAAAATTTTTAACCATTTACTTATACTTAATTCTTGAATAATTTGATCCGGATCTTCAGTTGAATTTTTAATTAATTCAATTTGTCGTATAGATCCTTCAATTTTAGCTAAATCTGTTTTAAATGTATGCAGAATTTCTCGATATTTTAATAATGAATTAAAAGCGAAATTTAAAATAGTTTCTGATTTAGAACATGCTAATTCTAATTGACTTAATTCTGCACTATGATCTGATAATGTACTTGATTTAAGTAGTACTTTGGATTTATCATTAAATATCTCTATACAATTTCTCCAGTCCGTTGATTTCCATTCAGTATTCTGTAAAAAAAAGGCAAAACAACAAGGTATAAGGTTTCTGCTACGTATAAAATTCTGATCATTATGTTTAATGTTTACGTCAAATATTCAAAATTATGTGATTAAATTTAATCTCCACTACCCCGCCACCGCGAGATTCGAACTCAGGACCTAAGAGTCTCGCGCGCGAGACTGATAAATTTATTCCGTTTGAGAGCGATGTAAAATACTGTGGTATGATTTATTTCAAGAGAGTGATATATTTAACAGCTTTCCGACATATACATGATTAAAGAAAATTTCACTTAACATTATTACTCTTACTTGTATTCACGGATAAACATAGTACCTGAGAATAGTTACAATGTGAGTATTGGTTACAAGACTGATAACCATTATAGTCTATGTTCTGATAACAATAGTACACCATAAAATCTTTTCGCATGCAGATTACTAATTTATTTTTAACCACATTAAAACCTTTACGACAATTATTTTATCAAAATAGTTTGCGAGTCACTTCCTTTTAAACAAAGTATCCTTTGCACAAACTGTTCAATTGTAGCTTACGGTTTTGTACAACTCTTGGCTAACTCTGACAAAAGAGAACAGTGTTTTGATGTATTTAAAGAACATTTAAATGAGCTATTAATCATAGAGATCCACAAATAAAACTAGAAACATTAACTCGATCCATTGTTTGATCTTAAAGTATCTTAGTTAGCTAATATATCACGAAATGTAAGAGACTACTCCAAGTAATTTAGTGATTGTGTTGTTCCATTATAGTACTTCCTTGAAGTAAAATTGTATGTATATATATCTCACAAATTTACTTATTTCTTCATAACCAATTACCACTAACAGGTTTAGTTTTCTGTTTAATAATAATAATTCCAAGATTGATATTTGTTTTTAAACACTGTATAACAGTGAATGCTCTACATAAGGAACTAAGTTTGTAAAATTTTAACAATTAACTTTGTGCTTAAGTTTCTAAACATTAATTCATAGTAAAATCTGAACGTTGTCGGTTTCACTTCGTATAGGTTCAAAGGTTCAACGTGTATTAAACTCAGACTAAACCATGTAACTACTAAAAAGATCAATCTTCAAAATAACAAAATTAGTTTTTACATCTTTAAACAGAAATAGAGGCTTGTGAAGTAAAACAGGTTATGTATTATCACAGATCAGAATAAATTATAACTCCAATAAAATAACTTAAAAGTAACGAGTAGGTCATAACTTTCATAGATCGTGATTATGAACAATAAAGATAGTGTACCTATCATAGAATAACCAGTATTAATCATTTCATCTATTGTAGAATCTTCATTTTTTAGAAGTTTTTTAACTAAACAAAGTTCATGATTGTTACCTTGAACGCTGTTTAGGAATCATCAAACTTGTGTAAAATAAGGATTCCTACATTTTCATCGCCATATAGTCAACATCAATGTAATTGCATTGCATAATTATAAGCTATAATTTATAGATAGTTTTCATACAGAAAAAAGTTTACACTTTTATATAATCCGAAAAATAATTACAGTGTATAGTATTGCTCTCTTGATTTAACTTGAATTAGACAAATATGTAGACCTGGATAGTGTAATAAGAAGACGAAGATTATCCGAACTATGTAATATATTAACCTAATACATCTCCAACAATCTGATCACACGTAATATACTTGCTAAGATCATTTATATATAAAAACAAAAGGTCAACTAGATTAGAAATGGAGGGTAAAAGGAGAAAAGGATAATAAATAAATAATATGGAAACAGTTTGAAACCTAATCACTTCGGATAATAAGCTAACAATACTAGGTTAAGTTTGAGATGAGAACAAACCATTTTCGAATAAATAAAGAGGGTTTGAATTTTCGTATGGCTCAGGCTTCAGTAAACCTTAGTATACGCAATTTTACACTTTTGTACAACATAAGAAAAGCCATGTTAAGATCATTCTTATGAGCTGTTTCAACTGTTTGGCAATAGCAGATGATGGATGTTTATCCTCCACTCTTACTGGGTCATTTGGTTTCATTTGTTTTTGCAGCCATTTAGGTACAAATTGAGACATCTTGATTTGCCGATCACAATTACTCCTCCCTATTTATGTATGGTCACACACACACACATGTAAACTGGTAAACACAGTGGGATGTGACGCAATCGTTTTCATGCCTCTTAGGTTTTTGATGAAGCATGGACCTTGTTTATCCTTTGTTGACCTTTGCTGAGTAGTGCGTTTTGTTATTACCTAATTTAAGCCTTTATTCTAATAGAAGGCTATTCAACTCACTTTTGAACGGTAAGGTGATGTAGATAGACTATTTTTGCCAAAGGTATTGTAAGCCTCGCTGTATTCTGACCTTTCCATCGATTTATGAATTTTAAAGGATAACCGCTTTCTATTATTGTTTTGTTTGAACAACCTTATTTTGTCATCAGTAGCGTCATTTGTGCGAATATGATCATTCCTATTTAATAGGCCCCTTTATCAAATCTCATTGTTCGGAATTTGTTGAGCTTATGTATCACATAATTCTGATAATCTTCGTCTTCTTATTACACTATCCAAGTTCATCTAAGGGGTTAATTGCTTTATATATATGGTATATATGATATACAAAATAGGTTACTACTGTTTCATTCTAGGCAATATTAAAATAACACATGCACATATTACTGTAAATAATCTTATCAAATACACTTCATCAATCTTTGGATGAATCAGATAATAACATATGTTTTAATAAAAACAACGCAAATCATTTGATTCAGTTAAAAAAACAATAATGATCAGTTTTCAACGTCTTTTAAAAAAAAGATATGAATCAATAGACCTTAATCTTAATAATAAATGACCTAAAATAGCCTTTTAGTCAATTCATTTATTACTTAAATGGATTATTTAATGCTTTTACTAAAATGTTCTAAAAATTGATCAATTATTACCAGTGACTTACATGAAGTTCTTTCAATTTCAATTGTACATAATTATTATTGACTTCAATTCGTTTATTACCTGTACCATTACTTTTTGAAGATTGATTAGTTTGTGATTTTATACACCAGAAACGTTCGTCCATAAAAAATTCATCTAATTTCTTTCCACTTTCCATATATTCAGAGATATTCACTGGAATTAAACAAGACTCATGAATAAACCAATCAATAGATTCATTTAATCCAGTTAAACATGTTCTTATATCATCTGATTGGACAGTTTGTTCATTTATCCCCTTGTCGTTGGTCACTGTTGACGTAGATGAATGTTCGAAATTAATTGGAATCTCTTTGACTGAAAATACTTGATTGAAAGATTTGTTATTCTTATCGCTGTGGTCGGTGTTATTCTCACTGGACCTGCTTTAAGGAAAGAATATTTGAATAGTTAATAAACAGGAAACATATAACGTATGTCATGATAAGAAAACAGTTAAAATAAAATCCTTGTCCTTAACTACCCTAAGCGAAAATTTTATTTTAAAACATGTACAAAAACGTATAATAATAATCATTATAGTTTGCAAAATACTTTGGATGATAACAAAAAATTTTCATTGGCTTCCAACTTCTTGTTCGCAAACTCCATCAAAGCATAATTAAAGACATGATTAATATGGCCTACATATCAAAATTTTGACAATAACATCTTTGGATACCGGATAAGTGGTCTAGAAGTCAAGCATTCGCGTTCGGGACCAAACATCCTGGGTTCGAGTACCGCGTGCAGGATTGTGGGTGCGCAATGTTGAGGATTTCTATGCTAGAACGAGACGGCCGTCCAGTGCTTCCAGATTTTTAATGATGGTCTTGTGAAGATCGACCCTTGCATACAACTATCAAAACTGATATGTTAAAAGAATTGTGCAATTCTGTTTTGAAGTAACGTACCATTCTGCAATACTTTAAATATAAAACTATTTTGATACTGACACAAATTATGTAATCTGATATTGTATGAGAACCTTAATAGACATTTCGTTAATATTTTAATTTAAAAGAAACCTAAAAACACTATTTCTAAATTCTTTAATTGTTAACAGTAAACATGTCAAAGGTTAAGATTATAAGTCAGTTGAAGCTAAACCACCATGGAAAACCTGAAAGCACTGGACGGCCGTTTCGTTCTATTGTGAGACTCCTCAGCAGTGCGCATCCACGACATCACCCCCCGCGAGATTCGAACCCAGGACCCACTGGTTCCGCGCGCGAGCACTTAACCACTAGACCACTGAGTTTTCCGGCATCCAACGTTGTTAATGTCTAACTTCGACTAATCCACGAAATTGAGCGACACATCCACCATTGTTATCAGTGAGTTACTATCTCACAACAGACCTGGTTGAACTCCACTGGTCACTGCTTATTACTAGAACTCTAGGATATACCTCTTGTAGCCAGTCACTAGTGAGCACATGTCCAATGCTTCCAGGTTCTTCATGATGGTCTAGCTTCAATTGACTGATGATCTTAACCATTGAAATTACTACAATCTCTACAAAACCTTTTCTGATAATAATCAACATATGCTCACCAGTGAGTGGCTTCAAGACGTATATCCTAGAGTTCTAGTAATAAGCAGTGACCAGTGGAGTTCAACCAGGTCTGTTGTGAGATAGTAACTCACTGATAACAATGGTGGATGTGTCGCTCAATTTCGTGGATTAGTCGAAGTTAGACATTAACAACGTTGGATGCCGGAAAACTCAGTGGTCTAGTGGTTAAGTGCTCGCGCGCGGAACCAGTGGGTCCTGGGTTCGAATCTCGCGGGGGGTGATGTCGTGGATGCGCACTGCTGAGGAGTCTCACAATAGAACGAAACGGCCGTCCAGTGCTTCCAGGTTTTCTATGGTGGTCTAGCTTCAACTGACTCATAATTTTAACCATTGAAATTACTACAATATTTCGCTGAAAACTATAGAATTATAAATAGCTGTTTACCTCCATTTTATCACTATTTATGAATATTTAATAGTTGAATTCATAAATCCACTTTAGCTAGACTGACATAGAAAACACGGAAGTAGTGGACGGCCGTTTCATCCCAGTATGGGTCTCCTCACCAATGTGCATCCACGATCCCACACGCGGGACTCGAATCCAGGACCTTCGGTCTTGCGCGCGAACGCTTAACATCTAGACCACCGAACCGGCTTCCACTAGTGTTAATGTTCAACTTCGATCAATCCACGCATTCGCGCGACCATCCATGATTGTCTTCAGTGAGTAACTGCCTCACAACAGACACGCTTGAACTCCACTGGTCACGGCTTCTTACTCGAGCTTCAGAAAATACATCATGAAGGTAGTCACTAGTGACTTGATTTAAATTTTTTAGATAACATGTTATCAATTAAGCTGAGTTTTAATTCAAATCTCAACTTTTTTGTACGAAATACCTTTTCCTCAG